>CM035410.1:71175888-71198388 GCA_020310875.1 Ceratopteris richardii
TCAACAGCCAACATATGGAATACATCACTGCTTTCAGCCATGGCCGGTGACTAAAATACCTTGATGCAGAAAATTGACTGTATCTCAAAAAGTTGAACAGAACTGCCCAGACGAGTTCTGCAAGACCTGTAGCAGACTTCGGACGCTTAAAATGGCGAACAGAAACTCGTATATACCTTTGGCACAAAAGGACAAAATAGCCTGCACAAGCACTGTGATAGTGCGTTCGGAGGCCGAAACGAGCTCAGATCGCGATTTCGGCACCACACAGCGAAGCTGTTTTGATCTCGAAAACACCCTGAGTATGCTCACCAAATTTCGTGTGAATCTGAGACTGCAAACGGAGGAGTGTCGACGGCGCCCTAGAAGAAGCGACGACCTGCTCTGATACCAATAGTTGGAGATAGACGTCTACGGAAACATGCGAAGAGCACAAGGAAGAAGAAGAAGCTTGGAGCACAAACACACAATACTGAATGTATTACTAGAGAATGTACAAAGATAAGTAGCCCATTAGGGCAATAGGCGTATGTACAAGCCAGGGGAAAAAAACCTCCTAAAGAGGGAAAAAAGTGCCCCGGCGGTCCTAGAGTGTTCACACACATCACTACCTAAATATATCAACAATAGGGTCTAATTTTCTTCCCACATTGGCTCGTCAAAGAATAGCTTGAACCGCTAGATGCTCACCTAGTCCTCTTCCTTGTAAAGGTCTTAACGGAAAGGGTCGTCTCTTCATCATCTCATCTCCCATATGAGTGTTTGGTGTTGTAATATTACTTGATGTAGCAAAGTGAACACGAGATCTGTATGGAGTAGTTTGCCAACTACTTTGCCCTAGAATAGGGTCTCGTTGGCTTTCTTGTTGATTTTGTGGATTTTGAGAAGAAGTGGTTACATGTTCCCTTGGAGGAAAAACTAACAAGCCCATATATTGCCATCTAAATCTCTCAGTATCATCTACTTCCCAATATCTTCTATGATCTTCATCCAACTATGTGACTTTGGATAAGTCTTTTGGATCCTGCAACTCATAAATGGTAGCAAGATTGAGACTACTTCCCGTTAAAGGTGTGGTGGCTTGCAACAACTTATTTATTCCAACAATTAGGTAAAAATCAGTTAGGTCATCATCTTGAGGAATTATACCCCCTCTCAAGAGATTCACTTGACTTTCCTCTTGGGGTAGTCACTAGCTCTCTATTATCCATAGTCGTTGGGTTGTTTGGTTCCTCAATCTCTACCATTTTGTTGATTCTCTCCGAGTGGTCAGTTACTAAGTACAGATGTCCTCATTTATCCATGTAGATTCCTCCTTCAAACTTCATAGCTAGTCTCTAAAAAACATCAAAGGCAATTGAATTTCTTACTCTTGCCATAGTTCTATTGAGTCCATCTAAGTATATAGGCACTCCATGCAAGTTTGTAGAAACATACTACAAGGAATGTCTATAGTCCCCTTCTAAGAAAGACGTGTTTTCAAGAGTAGACATAATTGTGCATGTTTTTCGATGTCCACATTAGCTCATTTTTAGAATCACTAGAAGTGTTTGAGTATGTGGAGTGGTTGCTTCTCTAGGTCATACTCTCTTCTGATGAGATTACGCTTCTACAACTTCCTAAGGCATGTCTTGATCTTAGATACATTCACGGTCTATGAAACCTCATAAATTTCTCTAGCCCTTCACTTTTGAATGTTTTATTATGTTTAGGTTAGGGTCCAAGTGGTGTTTTTGAACAATAAATTCCCCAAATATGCGTTCTAGATCAATTATGGTTTGTTCCAAAAAATCCATGGTACATGATACTTGAGCTTACCCACAATACATGACACTTGGAGCTCATGATACGATACTTGACAATAGGCAACACATGATACATGAGTGGACAATACATGACACTTTTGGTCATGATACATTATACACGTCCACAAACCAGTGACACATGATACTTGAGGGGAATCTATGACACACAGTAATTGGGCGCCTTGATATGGTACTTAGAACTCGTGATACATGATACGAGACCAAGACAATACACCAAAAAATGATACATGATACTTGATATCATGTGATGAAACTTGGATTATATCGGTGATAACAATAATCATCAAGGATGACACAGGATACTTGATACTTGAGTATCATGTTGTCATCAAGACTTTCTCTCCTTTCTCACTCATGAAGGCCTACAGGAAACACATTCAATGAAGGTAGCCAGAATTCCTTGAGAAGTCCAAGATGCATCAAGGATGTCAAAGGGAGTTCACATGCAAAGTTTGGAAGAAATCAAGCGAATCTAGGGTAACAATCAAAGCTATTCAAAGTTTGGAAATTAGGGCAAAAATTTCAATGTCACCAAATCACATGAAAATCCATATACTTGTAAATCCTATCAAAGGTAGTGTATAGCCTGAATTTCACATGTAAATGAATTTTTTAACACATTGATGTTCCATGTGCATTTTGTAAAAACATAATTATTCCACTTAGACCCTACAAAATCTTGTATGGGAATTTTTGTTAGCCATATGGTCTGACATGTATAAAGTTCATATGTGGCTACATATTTGTACAAATTTTCAAGGCTATCACAGCTTCCTAGACACCTTAGTGCCACCTTGAAAACTTCCAAATGTAGTCAAACTTGTATAAGGGAGATTCACTTGGGAGTTTTTTCTGCATATTCCTAAAGGAGACCTTTTAAAACATAGCCCTCTAAATTTTCATCTTCATCAAAGGATATTTGGAGGGTCAAAGAGCACAAAATCTAGTTTCAAAGGTCACCATTGTTTCCTAGAATATAAATTGAAGGCTTGAAGGATTGCCACATGGCAAACAATGATTGAACCATGTTGTACGGTCAAGTTGGGCTCACATTCAAGGGTGGAGATGCACTAAAGCTTAAACCAAGGAGGATCCATGATTTTTGGCATAGGATAAGATTATTATGATGGCCAATGATCAATAATGCAAATTTCTTCCATAAATAGCAACTAATCTTATCCAAATTGATATCAACATTGATCTGGCGATCAAGTTCTTCCCCAAATCCAATTGTGGAGAATGAAGGCACCTATTTTTCCCCTCTTTGTCCTAGATATCATGTAAAGAACCAATCCTGTCCATCCATTTGATAAATCCAATGGTTGTAATAAAAAGCAATTGATCCTAGGGCTGAGATTTTATTTCTCTAGATCCAAGGGCCCAAATTCTCTTGGTGTGATTTCGGAAAGGAGATGCTCAAAGAATTCTATCTTGAGGATTATAGCCGATATAATCGGGATGGATTCTTACGATTGGTCAATTCCCCAAAGCCTAATAGCTCTTTTACTCACTTACAAAATGAGTATATTAGATGCTATGAACAACTTCCTAATGAGGATAAGATAACTTTGGAACCTGATCTTGTGATCAATTTTCTTAAGCTTCTTCATCTTGAAACTCATAGGGAAGTTGAATAGCGATTAGACGAGCTGAATAAACACTATGGTCTTACTGCCAATTGGCAAAAAGGGTGTAGAGTAGTAGAGGTTGTAGCCCATAGACATCAAAGACAATCCATGCTTTATGAGCAAACTAGTCTTGCTCAAGCTAGCCTTCCACAAGCTAAGGAGCAAGTTAGAGAATAATCCCATGCTATGCTTTTTTACTCTACTCCTATTCCCCAAATGATGGAAGGTTTTTAAAGTAGAACCAAATAAAAGTGTAGTTGAACAATCTCAAGTGGAAATTATCACTAAGCAAATGAAAAGTCTTATTGCTACACAATCTGATTTGGCCAAGACTAAAGATGCTTTACAATCTAATTACATCAAAACTTTCCAAAATCAAATGAACCCAATGTCTTTTCAAGAGCCTAATCAACATGTTATAACTTCCAATCAAAATCCACAAGTAGCTCCTACTCAAGCATATCAAGTTCCTCCAACGCATAATCCTTCAATGCAAAATCCTCATCCTCATGTGCAAAATCCTCAAATGTATCAAAACATGTATCCTCAAGCTTCTCAAACAACTTTTCAAAATCCTCAAAAACAAAATTTTCAAAATCATCAAGCGTATACTATGGAAGCTCCTCTTGCACCTCAAGTACCACATGCTGCTCCCAAGCTCCTCAAATACATCATTTGCCTTATCAAAATCCTAATTATCCTGTTCAAGCAATACCTTACCAACGAAATCCTCAATTTCAAAATTTCCCACCACAAGTTAATCAAAATCCTTAAAATCTAAATGGTTTTGTGTGTGGTCCTTGTAGGTTTTCTTGGTGTGATTCATTAGTGCACTTTTTGAGATACTGTGAACTATTGAAGGCCACTAATGAGCAACTGTTGACATATCAAAACATGTGATGATGCGGGATGACATGTATCACTTTTTCATTTCACATCAATATATATTAGGGATACTTCATTGAGGTTTACTAGATTTATCTATCAAGAGTGATGACACATTTCTTTCTTACTAGCTCACTCATTCACGGACATTAGGATTTTCCTTATGTATTGTTCTTTATAGCACTCATATTGTTGTTTTTAGGTCATTCTTGTACATTTCTTTTATGTAATAAAAGAAGAAGAAGAAGAAGAAGAAGATCATTCTTCCTTGCCTCAATCTATGTCCTCTTTGATTGTGAGTGTGTGTGTGTGCAAGCTCTCTTCCTTATCTCCTTCCTCGTGACATGGTATCACAGCCAGTGTGTCTATAGAGAGCTCTTGGAGAAGGTTGATAGTTAAGAGTATGTGAGAAGCCGTGGAGAAAGCGTGATTCATAAATGGCCTCAGATTGCTACGAAAATTGGCGTGAAGGTAGAAGGTGTTATATTTTTGTTTCAGAGCCATCTCAAAATTTGTTTCGAGCTCGCAAGGTGAGGACCATAGGAAAACCAAGTTAGTTTGCAAAACTTTAACTTGTATCCTCTTCAATAGCACTCATATATTCTAGATCCAGAATTTCAATTGATTCTGTGTACTGTTGATACACAAAAATTGTGTTTTCCTAAGATTGAATTGTCACGTAAAAGTGCGGTAGTGTTCAAGCAGAAGTACTACTTGTAATGTTTTTGTAGTGTTGTGAATTGCTGCAAAAATGGAAAATGTGGATGGAATGAGTAAGTTTATGAGTGATAAACTTGACAAGAACAACTTCCATGCTTGGAGATTCAGCATGACAAATTTCATGATGGGAAAAGGCTACTGGAAGTACATCAAAGGAGAGAACAAAAATGCTTTGCATTTACCAGAGAGGAATCAGACTATGGACCAGTTAAGAGCATATGAGGAGTGGAATCAAGGAGCACGAAAGGTAATGTATTCGCTATCCATTAGCATACAAGATAGTATGATTGGGCACATACAGGATGCCAAGACTCCGAAAGAGGCTTGAAGCAGTTTGGTCACATTGTATGCGACCAATACAAAGGCATAGAAAATCCAACTAAAGAACAAGCTGCATACATTGGAGAAAAAGGGCATGTCAATAAGTAACTACACCTTGAAAATCAAAAGCATATGTGAGACACTTGCATCTATTGGCATAAATGTAGATGATGATGATGATAAGGTAGAAGTGTGCCTTCCTGGTCTAGGAGCTGCATATAAGCAGTTCATAACTTCTATACAAACCAGGGAAAATATTCCAAATTTTGTTGATCTGGTGTCCATGTTAATTATTGAAGAAAACAATCTTGGTGAGGACTCAAACTTCAAAGGAAAAATTAGTTCTGAGCAGGTATTCTACTCTGGCAGAGGAAGAGGTAGAGGTAGAGGCTTTGGAAGTAGAAGAGGACACAATAACCAAGAACAAAGTCAACAAAAAAATCATGCACGAGGTAGAGGATAGCTTCAAGGCAAGGGGAGCCAAAGAGACCACAGAAATTTCCAAAGAAATGACTCAAGTAATGTCAATAAGGATGGTGGAATTGTGGTAAACCTAGACACCTTGAATGTGATTGTAGGTTGAAGAACCAAATAATAGAAGACAACAAAACAACTATGCATCCACAAGTGAAGATGCTTCTAAGAAGTTGTTCACGGTTCAACATCATATGATGAATATGATGTCTGCTGATGTCTCAAAATCGAATGGTAATGTTTGGTATGTTGATTCAAGTGCTTCAAATCACATGACCAGTCATGCAAACTGATTTAGTAGTTTGCAAAAATTATGAGTTCCTGGATATATTGAAATAGGTGATGACACATCACACCCTATCAAGCATACAAGAAACATAACATTGTCTATGGAGGATGGGAAGGTAAACCATCTTGTTGATGTGCTGCATGTTCCAAATATAACAAAGACTCTAGTTTTTGTTGGAAAAATTTTTGACCAAGGATTACAAGTCAGTTTCAATGTTGATGGGTTGTATGTAGAAGAGTACAAATAGGATGGAAGATTGATTGGAAAAGGAAACAAAGTGGGTAGGATGTTCACCTTAAATGTGAAAATTCTTGAAATGAATGTAGCCATGTTTGCAAAAGGTGTAGGATTTATTCCTTATATATATCTGGAATAAACAAATTGGACATGCAAACTTGTAGAGGCTAAAATTGATGCAGGCCAAGGAGATTGTCAATGGACTACCAAATTTCAAAATTTCAGAAATGCAAAAGGTATGTGCATGTCAATTCGATAAACAGTCAAGAGCATCATTTCCACATGACAAGCATGTTAGTGAGACTGTCCTAGAAATAGTACATACATATGCTTGGGGTCCTGCAAAGACCACATCTATGGACCATTGCAAGTTTTATGTTACTTTCATTGATGACCATACACAAAAAGTAGGGCTATATTTCATGAAAGAGAAGAGTGAGGTGTTCACTCACTTCTAGAATTTTTAAGCTATGGTGGAAAAGCAAACAAAGAAGTATATTCAGACATTAAGGTCTGATGGAGGAGGTGAATACATGTCAAATGAGTTTTCATGTAGGTACACACCACAACAGAATGGCATTGATGAATGCAAAAATAGACATATTGTAGAAATAGCAAGAGCCTTGGTGGTTGAGAAAAATATGCCTCACTTTTATTGGACAAAAGCTATGCATACTGCTATATACATCATGAATAGAACTCGGACTGTTGTTGTACATCAAGTTACACCTGAAGAGAAGTTTATAGGTAAAAAGCCATAATAATCACATATGAAAGTTTTTGGTTGTATTGCATATGTACATGTTCTAGATGAGTTGAGGACAAAGCTTGATCCAAAGGTAGAAAAATGTATCTTCATTGGATACTCCCTTGAGCAAAAGGGATATAAATGTTATAACCCACTCCCACGACAGGTGAAGGTAAGCAGAGATGTGGTATTTGATGAAATGTCAAGCTTCTATGCAGATGCCAAAGTAGGACTGAATCTTGAACCAAATGACAAAGAAAATGCTAAAAACTCAAGTGCAGAATCTCAAGTTTTGAGTGGACCCGATGCATCACCAAGAAATAGTTCCAACTCAAATCCATGGAGTGGAAGATTGCATGGAAATTTTAGTCTAGCAAATTCATCAAATACATCCAAGAAAGTTAAACAAAAACTTTCTACTGGTAGTAAAACATCTACAAGTTTTGAAGACATTGATGGAGATTTAAGAGGTTCATAAAAAAGCCTTGATGAGGAACTTGGATTGCCCTCTGTGAAGACTCTGGGAGTAAGAAAGGCACATGCAAATGATACAAGAAGAAGTGACACAGGACCAATAAGATCTAGAAGGATGCGAAATTCAATGCAACGATTGACATATGATAGTTACATGGCTCCTCATTGTGCCTACATGACCAAGGTAATACAAGATGTTGAACCTTCTTGTTTTGAAGATGAAATTGAAAATGTAGATTGAGAGAAATCCATTGATGAGGAGATGGCTACAGTTTATGGAAACAATACATGGAAACTAGTTCCATTGCTGGGAGGAAAGAAACCCATAGGCTGCAAGTGGGTTTACAACGTAAAGCACAATGCTAATGGTAGCATAAGCAGGTACAAAGCATGATTGGTAGCAAAAGGATATGCACAAACATATGGCATTGATTATGAGGAAATGTTCAGCCCTGTAGCTAAAATGTCTACTGTCAGAACATTTGTTGCATTAGCTACATCAAAAGGATGGACTTTACATCATATGGATGTGGAGAATGCCTTCCTACATGGTGAGTTACAAGAACATGTACACATGGAATAACCACATGGATATGAATATTCAAAGCACCCAAAATATGTTTGTAGGTTGCAAAAGGCTTTGTATGGACTTAAACAAGCCCCTCGTGCTTGGCATGCAAGGATTGTTGATTATTTGACCACCATTAGATTTTCTATGTGTGATGCAAATCATTCATTATATGCAAGGAAGGGTGATGATGGCATCATGATTGTGGCTAATTCTGTTGATGACTTGATTGTAGGTGGTGACATTGAAGCAAGCATTAAAGAGGTAAAGCAACTCCTTATGCAAGAATTCAACATGAAAGCTCTTGGTGTGTTGTGCTATTTTTTGGGCATTGAGTTTATACATACAGAGACAAGTATATGGATGTCGCAAAGGCAATATGCCTTGAGTATGCTGCAAAAGTATGGTGTCAAGTGCTATACTTTTTGCCATGCTTAGTCGATGAGCTTTTGCACAGACGGAAAAACTCCCGCCCTACACACAGAGATTCGCCTATCCTCCCAGCCACGCCCGAGTGGCTCCTTTTGTTTTTTCCACTCTACTCGAGAGAGTTCTTTTTCTTTTTTCTACTCTAGATAATATGGTATAATACCCATGAATGTCATGTTACATTTCCTTCCCCTGAGCATTTTTGTCCTAAAAAATGTGCATGAAATGTCCATAATGGTAGAAGAAAGTGCTCGGAATCCCCTGAACCCCATGTACTATATGTACATGGTCATCTCTGTGTGTTGTTTCCCCATATCCTTCCCCTTAAGAAACCTCATATGAGATCATCTCAAAGGTGGGAAACCGTATGAGTGGTGCCTACTATCTCCCATGTACACTCAACTTCCAAACTATCACTCCCATTACATATAACATCATCCAAATGACCTAAGTCCATATGATGTATCCTCTATGGAGTAATACTATGAAAAGCAAGTGTAAAGTTCCAAGCTTATAAGCTTGACCATACCATAATGGAGATAATAAACCATAGAATGTTGTGAAGTATAGAACAAAGGCCCATAACAAGTAACTCCAAACCCATCTAGGACTAAATGATAGATTTCCCTCATACCACTCTAGGTCTTCCTAACTTGATTGTAACCACAAGTAATAGTTTAATCTAAACTACCTTGTGAACTATGCAAATCGATCATCCAGCTCATATATCATAGTTTCTTGGTAGTAACATGCAATCTCTACATTTCACCAACCAAGAAATCTGTGGTTTGTCATCCTTTACTATTGGACTAAGTTCTATTGGAAGAGCATCTATTGACACTAGTGCAAACTCTAAAATATTCTCTTCCCTATAGTTTGCCATATGAATGCAAAAAGCATTCCTTTTGAGATTTAGATAATCCATAAGTACCCATCCTTCTAATTGATGCTCACACGTCATCCTCATAATGTAGCATCAACTAAGAGTTTGATACCCCAATAGGTTAGATATCTCCCTATCTCCTAGAAACCCTAAAGAGAAGAGTCCTAACTCTACTCCCAATCTCACTATTGTCGATAACTAGATCATCTCATGTAGTCAAAGACCATCACTAGAATAACATAATTGCTTCTCTTTAGAGTCTCCATGTGGAAATCAATCTAACCAGTATGATTAGCTGATCTCCCTCTTGTCTCTGATAGAAGAGTGCCACTCCTATCTAGACAATCACAATGAGAAAGTGAAACTCTCTCTATGTCTCTCTTTGTAATCCTTTCAAAGAAAAAGGGCCATGGTAGTGGAATCTATTCCACTTTCCCTTTCCCTTTGAAAGAGATTCTTTTGAATTCAATTGCTCTACTCATCCATAATTGAGAATATGCACATAAGTTCTCCATGTTTTTCCTTCCAAAATAGTGGAGAAAGAGACTCCCATGTGAAGGAGAATTATACTGAAAAGTAGAGTAAATGAATTCCTTTTGATATATAAACTAAGAGATATTTTCTAGACACCTCTTCTATCCAAAAGAAAATATGCTCTATTCTTCTCCTATGAAGAAATCATATTTTCCTTTCTTTCTTTCTCTCTCAAAGAACAGGAGTTAAAGTGAGACCACTAAGCTAAAGTGAGATATCTCCTTGATCTCTAAGCCTAATTCCCACTTTCTCTTTTCCTTAAAAGAGAAACTTATGAATTCATTTGCTCCTCTCTTCCATGACTGATACATAACCCCTCATTACAAACATTCCTATAAATATGGAGAACAAATCTCCCATAATTAATGACGGTGTATATAATGAACAGTGGAGAATATAAATTCCTTATATAAGGTTCAAAGCCCTCTGCTAAAATGGTCAGCAATGATATGACATGATACCATAAATACATGTGTATCTATACTAAAAAGTTATCTCTACCAACCATCTTCTGTACATGGATCTATATGATCCACTCAAACTAATGGAATTATCCTTCTTGAAAACCACAACATGAGTATGTGATATCCATGGTGATAGAGTCACCTATCACATTCTCTATTGGAAGAATAAATCTTCCCTAAACTATGAAGGATAACTCCCAATCCTAAGGAGATGTCTACTAAGAATTGTCCTCTGATCTAGTGAGACATGACACCATGTATGTTGGGATCTACAGAGAGGTACTCAAACTTTATCTTGGTACCTAGGAACAAGTTAGTTTGGAATTGAAAGGGATATCCATTGTCACATGTTTATTAGAACCAAACTAACTAGTTCGAGGACATGGGACTCATTTGAGTCCACAGATATGAGTTGAACATATGGGATTCATTAGAGTCCACCTATATATTCCATTACATGGAATATGTATTTGATTTAGTGTAGGTATGACACTGTGAATCGGAAGAAGTTTTCACTCGTATGGGATAGTGCAAACGACTTCCCTTTGAGCACTTTTCTTCTATGGCCAGGGAGAAAAGGACTCATCATACATATATGTATTGGGTACCCCAACTATTTCTAACTAAGGGATCTATGCTCTAAGTCCAGAGCTAGTGCCATGCCGATGGCCTTCCTAACCATCACTTGAATCACAAAAACACCCGTCGATGCTATCTCATGAAACCCATCTCTGTGATCCCATCTAATTGGTTTCCTTAGTAGGGAAGCAGAAATGCTTCGCTACTAAGAAGCAACCCACTGTTGCTTTGTTGAGCACAGAGGCTGAGTATAGAGGTGTTGTAACGGCAACATGTGAAGCATCATGGTTAGAGATGCTACTTACAGATTTAGGTGTGGAAGTGCAAAAACCAATCATCATTTATTGTGATAATGTTAGCAGCATTCAGTTAGCATGAAATCCTATTTTTTTATGCTAGAACAAAAAATATTGAGGTGCATCATCATTTTATGAGGGAAAAGGTATTAGCGGGTGATATTGACCTTGTTTATGTGAGGATAGCTCTTTTTTTGACATCATTATTGTTGTCATTTTTTTCATCCCATATGCCCGAATCTGCTTACTCACCCTGTTCATGACAAAATACCTGCTAATTTTTGCATGTCATTGACTTAGCCTCCTCTGGCTTGTCTTGATATGTGACAACTAAGCTGACAACATAGTGCGATAAATGCATGGGAGCTCTCAGAATAGCTAACCAACTTTGGCATACACTGATGCGCACATGGTTTGAGTTGTTTTAGTCAATGAAGCATATAAGGGGCCACACGTTTTGATTAAGTAGTTTTTGAATCTTGATGTACATTCACTGCGTCTTTACATATGTGCATAGTTGAACTGCATACTTGCTTGACACATACAACCACAATGGCACCCACCCAAATAGCTCATTCTTTGGATGTGGTCTGATCAGATGCCATTTCTTCTCCCTTATTTGTTTTTGTCACCAGCATGGGACCCACTACATAGTCGTGTGGAGTTATCTAAAATTACTTCGATTGTGAGACAGATAAGAACGTGGCTATCTTTTTTGCAATACTTAATTTGGGTCCTTTTGATAAAAAGTGCATACAACTTCAAGGCTTGATTCTGTATATACCCAAGGCTATTTTAACCTTCAAATTTAAGCACACATAGTAGCCTTCTAAATGACCAAAGAGCACAACATGACATGTAAAACATCCAAGGAAGCCTGGGATACTTTAGCGGCCTTATACGAAAATAAAACACCCTCGAAGATCTATGCTTTAGAAGCAAAATTCCATAAAATAACTATTAGGCCGCAAGATACAATCACAAAAGTCATAGCTCCATTTAAAGACTACCAATGAAAGTTAGCACTTTGTGGCCGGCAAATTTCCAGTGAAGATATGGCCATCAGGCTCCTTAACAAACTACCTAGGTCATATGAGACCTTTGTAACAACCTTGTACAATTGAGGGCAAGTTCTCACCTGGAAAGAAGTCTATCGTCTTCTGCTCCTCCACGACTCATGAGCTAAGTCAGCCTCCTCCCAAGAGACTGCAATGAAAGCCAAAGGGCCCTTTAACAAAGGCAAAAATACTAGTCATCATCCAAGCAATGGACCCAAGCTAGGATCAACTACTTCCTTCCAGAAGTATACTTGTAACTTCTATGGTAAAACAGGTCATTTAGAGAAATTCTGCTATAAAAAGAAACAAACCTCGAAGGCTTCTAGTTCCAAGCACTCATTCAAAACTTTGCAACACAGGTCACATTGCTCTAGTGAAGAACTCTTTATCTCTACTGAGGAAAATGCTCTAGTTACATCTATCTCCCCTCACGAATGGATCTTTGACAGCAAAGCGACCTCACACATGTATAAAGATAAAGATTCTTTTCAAGAAATTGAAGAGCATACAGGTGAAGTGTACCTAGGAAATAAGTGTACCTAGGAAATAACAAAAGTCTACCTATAGAAGGGAAAGGCAAAGTACAGATCACCAACACTCAAGGGGAATGCAAATCACTTTCAAATGTGTTATTTGTTCCCAATTTATGCATGAACTTGCTATCAGTAAAAGCAATTACCGATCATAACAAACATGTGTTGTTTGATAACACCTCTGTCAAAGTCATTGATCCTCATACAAAAGACATAATTGCCCAAGGCGTCGAAGAGAAGGGCTTATATAAATTATCTTATTTTCTATCCAAGGAGTCACTATCTAGTTTGTGGCACCAAAGATATGGCCACACATCCTATTTACCAAGAATTTCTTCATCACAAATAGTGAAAGGATTGCCCGAGCTTGGGCAACTCAATGATGGTTGTCAGGCTTGCACTCAAGGCAAGCAACATAGGGCTCCCATTCCAAAGGAAGCATCGATAAGAGCTAGGAACCCTTTAGCCCTTATCCACATGGAGCTTTGTGGAGCCATGAACACCCTATCTCTCAGTGGATCACTCTACTTCTTTCTGTTACTAGATGACCACTCCTGCTACATTTGGGTGTATTTCTTGAAGTCAAAGGCATACATTTTTACTAAGTTTCGTGAATGGATCATCCAAGTGGAAAATGAAGCTTCCAAGTCCATTAAGACCATCTGATCAGATGGAGGTGGTGAATTCATAAATCACGACTTTGAAAACTTCCTAAAACAAAAGGGGGATCAAATGATAAGTTACTCAACTGCACACTCCATCCCAAAATGGAGTAGCTGAGAGGGAGATCCAAAGTATGATGGAAATGGCGAGAACTATGCTTCATAGCAAAGACTTACCCTACAAGTTTTGGGCAGAAGTAGTGCATACTGTTGTTCACATACTTAATCGAGGCTTCACCAGTGCATTGCACAACAAGACACCATTTGAAGCATACTATGGAAGAAAGCCTAATGTGCATTACTTTCAAGTATTTGGTAGTGAGGCATTTGTCCATGTGCCAAAAGAAGATCTCAACAAGTTGCAATCCAAGTCTAAGAAGCACATCTTCATAGGGTATAGTGAGCAATCAAAAGAGTATCACTTGATCTTGAAAACCACTACATCACAATATCTAAGGATGTAATATTCAATGAAGCTTCCACATATTCCAGCAAAGATCCAAACACAAGTCCAAGTCCACCATCTCCACTTCAAAGGGGGACACCCTCTTTTCAAAGCAAACGTTAGAAGCAAGTACTTCAAGTCATCCGCGAAGATCTCAAGGACTTATTGATAAGAGATAGTGAGAACAAAGTCATTATGTCAATTACGCCTTGATGCATCAGATTCAACAAATCCCTTAACCTTCCAACTACAAAGAAGCTCAAGGACAACCTGAGTGGGAATAAGCTATGCAAGTAGAAATGGATGCCATAGAGAAGAAAAAGACTTGGACTCTTGTACCTAAGCCCACAAATCATCAAATCATAGGAGTTAAGTGGCTTTATAAAGTTAAGTACAAGTCAAATGGCACATTAGACAAGTACAAAGCAAGGTTGGTAGCTAAGGGATACAAGCAACAACATGGCATTGACTATGAAGAAACCTTTACTCCTATTGCAAGATTCACAACCATAAGAATCATCTTAGCACTAAGTGCTCACTTTAAGTGGCCCATTTACCAGCTCAACATCAAAAGTGCATTCCTCAATGGAGATCTTCAAGAAGAATTATACATTGAACAACCTGAAGGATTCAAGATCAAAGGAAAGGAAGACCAAGTATACAAACTTCATAAAGCACTTTATGGACTCAAGCAACCTCCTAGGGCCTGCTATGAAAAGATTCATAAGTTCTTCAAAGATAAAGGATTTCACAGAAGTAGTGTCGATGCAAACTTATACATCTACTAGAATGAGTTCTTAGTTTCCATCATCATGAATTGGATGACAAACGCATCCAATTCATCATCACACAGCTTCACCTTGAATATTCTATGATAGATCCTCGACTACTCACTACTTCTTAGGTATGGAAGTTTGGCAAATAAAAGAAGGCATATTCCTATCAGAGAAGAAGTACTGCTCTGATCTTCTTTCTAAATATAACATGGACCAGTGTTGCTCAGTTTCGACACCACTTGATCCCAACATTAAGCTGACACTAGAGGATACATCATCACTTGTAGATGTGCATACCTATAGATAGCTTGTTGGCTCTCTACTTTACCTAGCCAACACCAGACCAGGTATTGCCTATGCAGTTGGTATACTCAGTCAGTTTGCACATCAGCCTTGACATACACATTGGGATGCTGCTCAAAGACTACTTCGATACCTTGCCCTCACCTGACATCATGGTCTTTGGCACAGAGGGGGCATTGAACGCGCCGGATATTCAGATTCAGATTGGGTTGGTGATCTTGATTCTCGATGATCTACTTTTAGGTACATATTCTTGTTTGCCTCAGGACCTATCTCTTGGGCAAGTAAGAAGCAGCCTATATTTGCTCTATCATCCATCAAGGCCGAGTACTGAGCATTCAGCTTCGCAGCATGTGAGGCCATCTAGCTTCGACATTTATTATCTGACATTAGTGTTTTGTAGGTTACTCCGACTTGCATCACTACAAGAAAAAGGGGGGCGTATCGACGCCCCCGAATTGGAAGAAAAACGGGAACCGTCACTTATGCAACGAGGTCGTCGCATAAACGACGGTAGGAATTTTGAATTTTTTTTTTCCCCGACCTTCGTCGCATAAGCGATGCTAGCGTCGCTTATGCGACGCTAATAAAGAGCGTCGCTAATTTCGTCGCTGCCTACCGACGGTGTGAGCGACGTTGGCAAACTGCAGAGCGTCGCATATGCGATGCTCTCGAATGTAAAAAAAAAAAAATTGATTTCTCCCGGCACATTTGTGCCAGGACTTGGACGCGAGCAAGAAGAGACCGAGACAGAGAGGGAGAGAGAGAGAGAGAGAGAGAGAGAGAGAGAGAGCGCAAGAGAGAGAGAGGGCCGCACAAACTAACAGCAAGCAAGTATGCGCGCACACACACACACTTACACACACATACATATGTACACACACATACATATGTACACACACATCTACACACATAGACACACACACACATACACATAGACACACACACACATACACATAGACACACACACACACATACACACATATACACACATACACAAATAAGGTTGCATACACACATGCACACATAATGCATACACATGCACACACATATACACATACATATACACACACATACACACATACACAGACACATACACACACACACACATACACACACACATACACACACACATACACACACATATATGCATACACACACACATAGAGAGAGACATGCACACACATACACATACATGCATACATAATGCATATGCATATGCGTACATCCATACATACTTACATGCATACACACACATATGCATACATAATGCATATGCATATGCATACATAATGCATATGCATATGCATACATATATACATACTTACATGCATACACACACATATGCATGCATAATTCACATGCATACATACACATACATAATGCATATGCATACATACACATACATAATGCATACACACACATATGCATACATAATGCATACACACTCATACACACATATGCATACATACACACATAGACACATACACACATACACACATACACACACATAGACACATACACACACATAAACATATACACACTCATAGACACACACACATACACATAGACGCGCACACACATACACACACATATACACACACATATACACACACATACACACATAGACACATACACACATAATGATGCATTCACACACATACACATGCATACACACATAGACACACATATACACACACACATAGACACACATATACACATATACATACACACTCATAGACACACATAATGATGCATTCACACACATACACATGCATACACACATAGACACACATATACACTTACACATCCAAACATACACACTCATAGACACACATTCATACACACACATCCAAACATACACACTCATAGACACACACACATACACACAGACGTGCACACACATACACACACATATACACACACACATACACACACACATACACACATACACACATAATGATGCATTCACACACATACACATGTATACACACATAGACACACATATACACACACACATACACACACATATATGCATACACACACACATAGAGAGACATACACACACATACACATACATGCATACATATGCATACATACACATACATAATGCATACACACACATATGCATACATAATGCATACACACACATACACAAACCTATGCATACATACATGCATACACATACACACATAGACACATACACACATAGACACATACACACACATAAACACATACACACTCATAGACACGTAGCGACACATACACATAGACACACACACATACACACACATATACACAAACACATACACACATAGACACATACACACATAATGATGCATACACACACACATACACATGCATACACATACATATGCATACATACATGCATACACATACACACATAATGATGCATTCACACACATACACATGTATACACACATAGACACACATATACACACACACATACACACACATATATGCATACACACACACATAGAGAGACATACACACACATACACATACATGCATACATATGCATACATACACATACATAATGCATACACACACATATGCATACATAATGCATACACACACATACACAAACCTATGCATACATACATGCATACACATACACACATACACACATACACACATACACACATAGACACATACACACACATAAACACATACACACTCATAGACACGTAGCGACACACACACATACACACACATATACACAAACACATACACACATACACACATAGACACATACACACATAGACACATACACACATAATGATGCATACACACACACATACACATGCATACACATACATATGCATACATACATGCATACACATACACACATAAACACATACACACACATAGACACATACACACATAAACACATACACACTCATAGATACACACACATACACATAGACACACACACATACACACACATATACACACACACATGCACACATACACACATACACACATACACATGCATACACATAGACACCTAAGCACATACATGCATACATATGCATACATAATGCATATGCATATGCATACAATGTACATACATACTTACATGCATACATAATGCACATGCATAGATACATACACACACACACAGACACATACACACATAGACACATACACACACATAAACACATACATACTCATAGATACACACACATACACATAGACACACACACATACACACACATATACACACACATACACACATAATGATGCATACACACACATACACATGCATACACACATACAGACACATGTACACACACATTCACACACATATATGCATACACACACATAGAGAGACATGCACACACATACACATACATGCATACATATTGCATATGCATATGCATACATACATACTTACATGCATACATAATGCACATGCTTACATACACATACATAATGCATACACACACATACACACATATGCATACATACTGCATATGCATATGCATAGATAATGCATATGCATATGCATTATGTATGCATATGTGTGTATGTGTGTGTATGCATTATGTATGTGTATGTAAGCATGTGCATTATGTATGCATGTAAGTATGTATGTATGCATATGCATATGCATACATACATACTTATATGCATACATAATGCACATGCTTACATACACATACATAATGCATACACACACACATACACACATACACACATAATGATGCGTACACACACATACATATGCATACACACACATATGCATACATACATGCATACACATACACACACATAGATACATACATACACATAAACACATACACAATCATAGACACACACACATACACATAGACACACACACATATACACACACACATACACACATAGACACATACACACGTAATGATGCAAACACACATACACATGCATACATAGACACACATAATGATGCATACACACACATACATATGCATACACACACATATGCATACATACATGCATACACATACACACATAGACACATACACACACATAGATACATACATACACATAAACACATACTCACTCATAGACACACACACACACATAGACACACACACACACATATACACACACATAGACACGTACACACGTAATGATGCATGCACACATACACATGCATACATAGACACACATAATGATGCATACACACACATACATATGCATACACACACATATGTACATACATGCATACACATACACACATAGACACATACACACACATAGATACATACATACACATAAACACATACACACTCATAGACACACACACATACACATAGATACACACACACATATACACACACATACACACATAGACACATACACACATAATGATGCATACACACATACACATGCATACATAGACACACATAATGATGCATACACACACATACATATGCATACACACACATATGCATACACACACATATGCATACATACATGCATACACATACACACATAGACACATACACACACATAGATGCATACATATACATAAACACATACACACTCATAGACACACACACATACACATAGACAACACACACATATACATACACACATACACACATAGACACATACACACATAATGATGCATACACACACATACACATGCATATACACACATATGCATACATACATGCATACACATACACACATAGACACATACACACACATAGATACATACATACACATAAACACATACACACTCATAGACACACACACATATACATAGACACACACACACACATATACACACACAAACACACATAGACACTTACACGCATAATGATGCATACACACACATACACATGCATACACACATACAGACACATCTACACACACACATACACACACACATATATGCATACACACACATAGAGAGACATACTCACACATACACATACATGCATATATATATACATACATAATGCATATGCATATTCATACATACATACATACATACATACATACATACATACATACATACACACACATATACACATACATACACACACACACACATATACACACACACACACATAGACACATATACACATAATGATGCATACACACACATACACATGCATACACACATACACACATATACACACACATACATACACATACACATACTTAATGCATACACACTTACATATGTACACGTATATATATTGATTTCTAACCATTTTGTTTTATATGTTAGGTATTATGGATCACAGTGAGAGAGAAAGGCAAAACTCACTCTCATAAAAAGTCTTATGAGAGCAAGAGTTCCGTCTGATACTCTAGGGGCCATTATGCGTGATTACTTAGAGATGTCTGATGAGGAGCTGGATTATAGGATCCAGATGCTTACCCAGTGATCAGAAGAGGGCTCTTCTGCAGCTCCACATGCAGGAAGAGAGCTAGCTGCTCATAGGTATGTTTTGTTTTCATAAACTTTTTTAGTGATATTATAACACATATTTTTATTTGTTTCTATCTATCTATTTTCAGGACACCTATACCACCTCCAGCACGTGATAGCAGAGCACAGTTGCCTATGAGGACATGCATAGGCACCTTAGGACTAGAGTGCGACATAGAGCGAGAGGGGAACATTGTGTACATAGGGAATGGATTGGAGTTCAAGAGAAGAATGCGGGCACTATGCGACTCTTACCTGCGCTTTATCCACTTATCGTGGAAGTAAGTAAAAGTTTTACATATAAATTGAAATATATATCTTATGTTTTATTTACATTATGTTTTTTATTTTTGTAGTGAGCATGATGAGAGGGATAAAAAATACGTACTTAGTTCACTTGAGACAGAGTTTGGGATAGGATGGTCGCTTAAGTGGTGTTTAAAAGAGATGCGGACACTTATGGCTCATCGTCGCGACAATGCACGGTATGCACTGCTTTTATGTATATATATGTGGATATGAGTATGTGTGTTTATGTATGTATGTATGTATATGAGAGAGAGAGAGACTAGAGGTATAAATACACGCATACACACACATATACATCATACATGCACATTTACACACATATACATATACATGCACATTTATACATACACACACATACATGCACATTTTTACACACACATACACATGCAATGTTACACACATATAATGAATACACATAGACACATGCACATACTCACATACACGTACACATACTCACATACACGTACACATGCATAATCATATGTACACACACATAGACTCATATATTCATATTTACATGCATATATACATATACACATGCATATATACACAAAAAACACATGCATATGCACATATAGATACACATACATACACAACACATGCATACGCATAAATAAATAAATAAATAAATAAATCCTATTTCAAAAATCCTAAATTGAAAACACTAATTTCGATGTTAGGGTTTTGAAATCCCTAATTTAAAAACTATAATTCAACCTTTTAGCCATATGTTTGAAGTATATGTACACCTTCGACGTCCTACTAGAGAGATGTCTCTCCTCCCAACCTTATGCCTCTATATATAGCTACTCGAATCAACGGGGATCATAATATATGTAAAGATATATACACATCATGTAGATAGGATACATAAATATAAAATGGAGTAGATATATTATGCATCACACATACATGCCTAAATGCACACATAAATATATATATACATACTAACATATTTACATGTACACATTTACACATAGACATATATACATGTACACATCACATATACATGCCTACATGCACACATAAACATATATATACATGTACATATTTACACATAGACACATATACATATATACATGTACACAATTATAAACACTTGCATACATTACATGAATACATGAATATTTTACATAAATGCATATGCATATTTAACACATGTATACATATATCACACACATGCAAACACATACATATACATGAAATACATATATATGCATACTAACATATGTATACATATAATACACATGAATACACACACATATGCATACATACATGATAAAAATTTGCTCCTCGAAGATAAAGCTATATACAAAGTATATGTATGTATGTGCATGTGCATGTATAAGTGTATATGTATGTATCAATATGTGCATGTTCTTGTGTATGTGTGTGTATATGTATATGCATGTATATGTATAACTCTATGTGTATGTGTGTGTATGTGCATGTATATGTGTATATGTAGGCATATGCATTTGTGTGTGCATGCGTATATGTGTTTTAATACTTTAATTATATAATTCATTCATATGTGTGTACCTAAGAGTATATGTATGTGTGTGTATATGTATATGTATGTATGTGCATGTGTATGTGTGTGT
>CM035410.1:71203388-71495888 GCA_020310875.1 Ceratopteris richardii
CCCCATGTACCCCACGGGGATTGAACCCAAGACCTCCTCCTTCACATCCTTGAGACTTAACCACTAAGCTAAGTGGATCACTTGTTCACAAGAGCACAAGACCTCCTAGTAAGTCTAAACTCGAGATCTTTGTTCTTACACACGGATGACCAAACGGTGTCCGATTTCAGATCCATCTGAACCGATCGGATCCCTAGATCATAGAATTACTTTATTACATTCTTCTTCATTCTTGATAATCTTGATGCAAATTATGGAAACCTACATGAAAGAGCATAAAGATATTGAAACACTCATTAAACACAAGTATAGGCATGCATATATGAAAGGTTGTTGGTGCATCTCTCCTTTCAAAAGAATGTTTTCAGGCACCATGCATATTTTCTTCTTGCTTGCAAAAGGAATAGGATGCACTCAAGTCTGTGCACATGTATATTTATAACTTTTTGTAAGGTAGACGATAGATTGTTTGTGCATGGATGATTGGATGCACACATGTCAAGCTCAAGAACTGCTTGTTTTAAATTTGGTGTATGAAAGGAGAATTCCAACAGGTGCATGCACTCACATGCATTTGCATACAAAAAACAGGCATTCACATATGCATGATTGTTTGTTAAGAAGCTGAATACTTTCAAGTTCAAAGGATAGTTGATATGTTCCAAATTAAAAAAAAAATTATGGAACTTTTGAAGTTTTGTTCTTTGATTTCATCTTGACGAGTGATGAACCTCAAAAAGATGAATAAACTTTAGTATTACTTGAACTTTAGTGTTCAAAAGTCAGATGCTAAATTCCATGACTGCATCTCTAGTTAAGATGCAAAGTTTTCAAAGAGTATGGAAACTTTATTTAGCACTTTTTTGAGGATAAGAAAAGTATGTTTGGTTTTGTTTAAGCTAATTAGAGCTTAAAGAAGAAGCCCAAGTAATCTCTAAGAATCAAGATATTTTCCTAAAAGATATATCAAATTAATCTTTAGGAATTAAGCTACTTCCTAAAGATAAGCCAACAAAGAAAATAGTATGGTTAACTATTTTCTTGATTAAAAAGGAATATCTTTTGGACAAGCAATAAAGCCTTAAGTCTTCTTTTTGTTCAATAGTCAAGATTTCTTTTAGAGAGATTATTCTAGTACAGCAAAAGATTCCAAGATGAATCATTGGCTTAGTATTACTTGATTCCTTGGCACGAATCTAAAGTTCTTGAAAGACAAAATCTCCCTAGATGTGAGACTAGAATTTTTCAAGAAAAGTTTACTAGAAGTAATTCCAAGCAATTCACAAAACCACAGGTATTGGTACGCAAGTCCAAATGGTGATATAACCTAAAGGTATATCAAAGATTCTTAGCTTTGGAATATGAGAAGCATCAGCACATGCTCGGACTGAAGTTTAGGAAAAGATCTCTAAAAACCCTGCAGGTAAGCAAAGAAGCTTTAGATAGTTCAGGATATCTTAAAGATAAAGACTAAGCCTTTATTCTAGTCGCAAGATCAACCAGACTTGATCAAGCTTGGCCATGATTATCCAAGAATGTGCAATTGGAACTATTCTGTAGATTGCCTAAGTATTGGAAATAAAATTCCTTTTGGGAATTATTCACTCAAGTTCCATTTATCCAATGGAAAAATGTGAAAAAAGTAAGTTGTTCCAAGTCTGAACAGAGTAAGAAATTCCAAGAATGTAGTCTGTACTGTGAAGATGGTACTTAAGTCTGTGGAAGGTAAAACAAAATGTTTGCCTATCCTTAAAGGGATTTTGGTACAAATCCAAAAAGCATGAGCAGATGCTTAAGACTTAGGCAGTAGAGAGATTCCTATATGAAGTCCCCGGGGTAGGTACCTAAAGCATCAGTAAAGAAAGGAATCTAAAGATAAGAAGTTAAAAGCTCTTGTCACTACAAATTGATCAAGGATAAACCAATTGAACTTGAATTTGTGAAAATTCAAGTACTTGGAATTTTGATTGGTTTTCATTTGCCCTAGCAAAGAAGAACTGATATTCTGTCAAGAGGTTTTCAAGTTTCCAAGGCAAAGCACATGATTGTGAGACGATCATGTGAAGGAATCAAAACCTAGAATATCTAGTTAGAGGTAATGCCTGAAACTTCAAAATTTTCATAAAAAATTAAAGCAAGAAGGTACTCTATCAAGAGATGTTTTGACTTTAGGATAAGTATCACCCACATATTAATGTGAATATAAAATAGGGTGGTATGGGACACTAGATTTTATACTCAGATTGATATAGGAAAGATGGTATGGGACATTGGACCGTGGGATGATAATTATCCTTTAGTCCTAGATTGGATCTTGAAGTTAAGTTTGATCCTCAAGGGAATTAAAACTTCCAAAAAGAAGTTAAAATTCAAGGAGGATAAAAGTAGTATCTTAAGATATTTCAAGATAACTTCAAGATCAAGGAAATAGAAGATATGAAGTAAGTAACTTCCAAGATCTTCTTGAAACACTTCAAGATAAAGTGTTGTTAAATCGAAAATATTTCATAAATTTTTGAAAAAGTTGGACTTTTATTTGAGTTGATCTTTTCAACCAAGGATTTTATTGACTAAGTCAAGCATTAAGTTCCTAGTATAACTTGGTAAATTCACTCTTTTGACTCAAAGAAAAGCACAAGAAATGCATTCCCAATAAGGAGTCAGAAAGACTGAATATGACCTAAACTTAGTCTCAAGCATTATTTAAGTAAAAAACTCATCAATCGAACCTCAGTGGGTTGACACACTGATGTTGTTTACCACACGAGTATCTTGTGGTTGGATGATGTTTTCGAGTTGCTTTGAATCTTTTTGAGAATCCAGCTTATTTCTCTTAAAGATAAAGAAAATGCTTCAATACCCTGTTGAAACAGATCTTTGAGAAGTTAAAGTCCTGAGTCATCTAAACTTTGACTCATAGTAAGTTTAGGTATCTTCGAAGTTTGAATTGGTTGTATAGAGTTTTAGTTATTTCTTTCTGCTTTCCAAATCTTTTGGAATTGGCTCAGACATGGTATTTGATTCCTTTTGCAAAAGTCCAGGGTTAGCAGGTTAGAATTAGATAACTAAATTGAACATCCTAGATAGATGTTATGTACAAGAACATTTTCAATCTTCAAAAGATAATAAGTCTAAGTGGACTTATTTATTTGAGTTTGCTTCAAGTTATAGCATAAATGATTTTTTGGAGTCCAGTATACTCTAGAATGGAGAAGTTAGGAATTGCTCAGCAGATTGACAATTCCCAAGAACTATCAGATAAAGTCTTTGAGAAAAGTATCCTAAACTGGACAATTTTCATTTTGAATTTGAATTGGTCAAGTTATAGAAAATGGTAAACTTTCTCCTATAGTTTACATAGGATTTTTTAACCCATTTGGATAAAGTAGTCCTCTAAGAGAGTGAAAAAAATCAAGTAATTATTGGATAAGAGTAAACCATTGAACAAACATCCAAGTTAGATGTTTGAGACAACCAAACGTTAAGTGCTCCAAATCAAATTCAAGTGAATCAAGAGTTCTCAAAGTCTTGCGAGGGATAAGAATCCCACCTTCGTTACTAAGTCCATGCACCAGTCATGCCCAGAAATGGACTAGTAATTTGAATCCATCCATTTCATATGTTTGTGCCTAGATTGCACATCAAGACACAATGAGGTGGCTAGGGATGTTTTTAGATCCACGTTTATTATTCATTCACTACTTTGTACTTTGACTAGTTTATCAAAGTGCAAAGCGAGACAATGTTTTGAAGTATTTGGGCAAGGATGCCACCACAGAGATGAGACATGTTCTTCCAGTCTTAGAACATGACCATGTTCTTCTAGTTTTAGAACATGAGGCTCGGGGGTTGCCTATAGTAGATATATAGCTCTATTTTCGAGGATGAAAATATTTTCCAAGGGGGGAAGAATGTAATAAAGTAAGTATGTGATCTAAGGGTCCGACCGGTTCAGATAGATCTGAAATCGGACACCGTTTGGTCATCTGTGTGTATGACCAAAGATCGCGAGTATAGACTTACTAGAAGGTACATTAACTCTTGTAACCAAGTGATCCACTTAGCCTAGTGGTTAAGTCTCAAGGATGTGAAGGAGAAGGTCTTGGGTTCAACCCCCATGGGATACACGGGGAGAGTGTTTTGCCCAAAGAGCTCTAAAGCCTTCTAGAAGCATCCACTTGAGTTAACTTTGGTTAATTGGGACACTTTGGCGCACATGCAGTTACATGGCCGACACTTGGCTAGTTAGCATCCACCTGCCCAAGAAGGCAGTCCCCTAGAGAAAGCTATATATAGAGGCATTTGGTTGGGAGGAGAGTCATCTCTCTAGCATGTGGTGGTCGTAATTGTAGTCTTGTTGCATTACCAATGCAAGATAACAAGGATTATGACCACCACGTGCTAGAGAGATGACTCTCCTCCCAACCAAATGCCTCTATATATAGCTCTCTCCAGAGGACTGCCTTCTTGGGCAGGTGGATACTAGCCAGCCATGTGTCGGCCATGTAACTGCATGTGTACCAAGTGTCCCAATTAATTCGAGTTAACTCAAGTGGATGCTTCTAGAAGGCTCTAGATCTCTTTGGGCAAAACACTCTCCCCATGTACCCCATGGGGATTGAACCCCAGACCTCCTCTTTCACATCCTTGAGACTTAACCACTAAGCTAAGTGGATCACTTGTTCACAAGAGCACAAGACCTCCTAGTAAGTCGAAACTCGAGATCTTTGGTCATACACACGGATGACCAAACGGTGTCCGATTTCAGATCCGTCTGAATTGGTGGGATCCTTAGATCATAGACTTACTTTATTACACATACATACATACACACACACACACTAACATATATATACATACATATATATGTATATATATACATGTATATAATATATATATATATATATATATATATATATATATATATATATATATATATATCATGTATATGTGTGTGTGTACACACCCAGAAAACAAGCACGACGAAAGCTTAAATAGAGAAAAGTTTGATATTTTTGACTGCGGAATGCATAAAGAGGATTATATCATTATCTATATTATTGGCATACATACAAGCCGAGCGGAAAGCTTCCTTGATAAACCCAAGTATATTCACGCACATTACTATCTAAATGTACTATCATTATGGAAGATTTGAATTAACAGAACACGAATTTGTAGATATGGGCGTTAGCGGCCTGTTCCGTGCCTCAGGAAGGAGATCCCGGACTATATTTCAAAATGAAGGCTAGTAGCTGAATGAAGCATGATGTTGTGTTCCCTGCATGGGATCGCCCATATTTTCGCTTAAAATTACGCTCTGAGGTATCAAAAGCGATACATTTTCCCGGCAAACGACTGTTTATGCCACTTAGTTTACCTTAGCGGGATCCCTTCTGATCAAACCTGGCTTGATTGATAATCTGGGCGTCTACTGTTAATAATCGGGTTATCAGCTAGCCGGAGACTTATTACCTGCTGAATGCATCAGTCAAAGCTTCACGTTCACTTGAAGATTTTTTGTGGCATAGAGGTAGGATATAGTGCACTTGCTTGGGAGATAGCACGATCACAGCACTTACTGATACCTGTCTAAGATGATACACGGCAAATCCTTTCTAATACCATAATACTTAAGCTGCCCAGGAATGAAATATAAGAGTAAAGAAATAGAATTTATCTTGGCGGAGACGGAATCATGCATGCAATGGACTTCTGGATTGCAATAGCCAACCTTATTTTTATAATGAATGCACCAACAGACATTCAAAATCAATCCATGTACACGATTTACAACATCTATGGTGAGTATACCCTTAATCTTGCATGGAAATGCTGGAAAGCAGAACTAACAAGTTCATTAACTTGGGCCATTTACTTGATTCGCTTGAAGGCTGCAACGCTTCAAGACTACCTTCTATACCAAATCTTATTGCTGTCTCTGACAGATGTAGGAAAGAGAAAAACCTATGTGATGCAAAGCGCCTCCACATGCATGTATGTGATAGGGGCAAGGAAGTCTATCAGGAGCTTGGTAATCACCTTATTTGAATGTTTGTTGGGTGTGGAAGCTTACCTGATGCACAAAGTGCCTTTAATACATTGACTCATCGCAGTGAAATGTCATGGGTTTCTTTACTAAGGGGTTATTTTGATAAGGGAGACTTTCGAAATGTTCTCCATATTTTTCGGAAGATGCAGAAAGATAGGGTACCATATAACAGACACACAATTGTGGTTCCGTTAAAAGCTTGTGCTCGACTGAATCAAATTGAAGAGGGCCGGGATGTTCATAGTGAAGCTTGCAGACAGGGACTTGAGGATGATCTTTTTATCGGTAACACATTGATAGACATGTATGCCAAATGTGGATCAATTGATGAAGCTTCTTGTGTGTTTGATAAGCTCTCAACACAGGATGTCGTTTCCTGGAATGTTTTGATGCGAGGATACCTAGAGCATGGACTTCCTGATAAAGTTTTTGATTGCTTTGATAAAGTGAACACTGCTGGCATAGCTGTAGATCAGGTCACACTGTTGTGCTGTTTGAATGCTTGTTGTAATGTTGAGAATCTAAAAGAAGGCCATGCCACATATGCTGCAATCATGAAGCATGGGCTTGAAAGAGAACTTGTTCTTGGCAATGCATCTATTGACATGTATACAAAATGTGGAGCCCTAATGGAGGCTAAGCATGTTCTTGACCATATGTTTGTCCGAGATGTAATTTCATGGACCACGTTGATTGCAGGTTATGTTGAAAATGGTTGTGGGGAGGAAGCCTTGAAGTGTTTGAAGAACATGAAACATGATGGAGTTTCTCCAAATGCTGCAACCCTTGTGTGCAGCCTAAAAGCTTGCAGCAGCACAAGATCCATAGACATGGGTCGAAAAATACAAGCTGACATACCTGAAACTTTATATCGAAGTGATCCTACCATAGGTAATACCTTAGTGGACATGTTCGCTAAATGTGGCTCTCTTATGGAAGCACTGCAGATTTTCAATGAGCTGCCAAAGCGAACTATAGTATCTTGGAATGCACTTATTGCTGGTTATGTGGAACATGGACATGGGAATGATGCATTGAATTGCTTTGATCAGATGCAACTTGACTGCATGTCTCCAGATGCGTCCACTCTTAATTGCAGTTTGAAGGCTTGTGGACTCATAAGGTCTTCAATTAAAAGTCAAGTAGTACATTCGGAAATAGTGAAAAAGGGATTAGAGCAATCTTATTTGATTGGAAATACTTTGGTGGATGTATATGTGAAGTGCAACTTGCTTGCTGATGGTCGTTATGTCTTTGACAGGCAGAAAGTTAGGAATGTTATCTCATGGACAGCACTAATCTCTGGGTATGCCGACAGAGGTGTTTCCAGAGATGCACTTGACTGTCTAGAGGAAATGGAGGTGGATGGTGTAGTCCCTAATGCAGTTACTATGACTTGCAGTTTAAAAGCCTGCTCTAACATTGGTGCAATTGATGTGGGTCAAGCACTGCATGCACAGACTGTAAAAAGAGGGATTCTGTATACTGATTACTCTGATAGGTTCTCCAAGATTGGAGATAAAGCCTTTCATGAACTTGCAACAGAACAATTGCAGCTTGAAAACGCCCTGGTTGACATGTACGGAAAATGTGGAAATGTATTGGATGCCCATGATGTATTTGGTTCAATGCCCATGCATGATCTTGTCTCGTGGAATGCATTAATCACAGGATATTCCCGGCAAGGACATGCTGAGATTGTGTTTGAGCTTTTTGATGGGATGGCAGAAGAGGCTGTCCATCCTGACGAAATTACATTCTTAAGTATCCTTTCTGTGTGCAGCCATGCAGGCCTTGTACAAAAAGCTAGGTCGTACTTCAAGGCAATGACTGAATACAATCTCTCCCCCAAGTCTGAACATTATAATTGTGTTATTGATCTTTTAGGTAGAGCTGGGCAAATTCTAGAGGCTACAGAAATGCTGGAGAGAATGCCATACCAGCCTACCATTTTTGCGTGGTGTAGTATGTTGGGTGCTTGTAGGAAATGGGGCAACGTTAAGCTTGGTCAACATGCTTTTGAATGTGTGCTGAGACTGGATAGCCAACATGCAGCTGCATTCATGTTGATGTTCAGCATCTATGTAGATGCCTGCATGTGGGAAGAGGCAAAGAAGGTAGAAGAGGCACTTCAGGCTTTGAAGCAACCAGGACAAAGCTTGGTTGACATTTTTGGAGTTGTCCACACGTTCTGTGAAGAAGATGTTGATAACATGAGACACAAGGAATTACATGCAAAACTTAGAGAAGTGTATTTGGAAATGGAGAAGAGGGATTCAACTAATGTCCTGACAAAAACCAGTAATTCCATCAACTGCTCTTGCAAGCATAGTGAGCGCCTTGCTCTTGTGTATGGACTTCTCAACACATCTGAAAGATCACAAATACATATTGTGAAGAATGTGCCTATTTGTGAGGATTGTCACAATGTGATGACATTCATATCAAGAACAGAAAGGCGCAAAATTGTCTTTAAGGACAAAATCTGCTATCATGAGTTTAAGAATGGAAAGTGTTCTTGTGGTTATTATTGTTGACAATTACCCTCCTCTAAGGTGGGAGATGCGTACAGTCTTTATTTTTTACATTATTGAGGCAAAGTCCCTCTTTAGTGATTTGGTGAGGGACATAATTCTTTTGGTTTGCCGTAGCTCAAAGTAGGCAATGCCTGGAGGGAAAGTTGAACCAACTTTACCACCCCCATTAGGAAACTATTGATCTAAGCAAAATGATGCAAGCCATGGATGAAATGATCCTCACTCAATTTCCAAACATTGCTAGAAAATCAAACCAATTGCATGCAACCATTGACTTTAGAATAGCTGCATGTATGCTGTCAACACCTTGGGTGACCAAGATGTGGTGGCTTACTGTCCCACAATCAAAGAAATCAATGATAAGGATTCTAATGATTCAAGAGGCATGGAGATCTTATACCTAAGATGAGGGGCATATTGTAATCTTGTGGACTAGCTGGTGAAGAGACAAGTATACCTTCTTGATTCCATACATGGGTGATGAATCCCCTTTATGATTGATACCAATGTCACACAGAACTTTGTTATGCTCACTTTCAATGACGATTAGGTCTCTCCATGAGTAAACCCCTCGGCTGCCAAAGGCAAGAATGTGCATTATGCCAGGGATGTTCTAGTCAACATGTGCCCTTGCTCAGCTCCTCAGCTCTCTTGGTCATGCCAATGGACATCTTTGAAGTAATTACGGGCTTCATATTTCTGATTGCCACACGATGAGTTGCTTTGACAAAGGGGTCAACAGGAGTTTTACTAGACATGAATGACCAACCTATGGTGGACAATTAGCGGACTCAACTCCCTTTGAGATCACTCATGTTCCCTTGGCATTACCAACACTTATTGCAAGTTTCCACCTAAACACAGCTATTCGTTGCCTCCTCTTTAGGCCAATGTTATACAATATGGCAGTCACATAATTTTTTTAACATATTCCCAAACAATTTTTGAAGAGAAGAAGATACATGTAGACTTAACTTTTGTATGCTTGGGAAGATTCTTCCCTTTGAAATCCACAAGAGGTGAGCTATCTTAGAATAGATTCTTTTGTTTTTTAGGACATTTCAACATAAAAATGAAGTGGACCTAGAGCTCTCTTCTTGCAAACGCATATCTTTGATTTTCCTTGTATTTTGAGTGTATACATTTCTTGATTTTGGGTGTGTGATGCTAGTTTGAAAGTGCTTATATATTATCTAACATGTTTTCACTCTTTTGACACACTTTTGCATGATTTTGTACTTGTTTAGGTGATCATAGCAAGTGGAGGAAGGTTTTCCATAGCTTTATGAGCTATGTATAATGATTTTGAACTCCTTTATAATATATTGTGACATTCATCGAGAGCTTCAAAAGAGCCAAAGCACATAAGAAAAGGATGAAAATTGAGCAAGTTATTATCATTTTCGTGACTCAACCCTTTTTTCCTATCAGAAATGCCAGTCTTGAGAGCTCAAGAGTCTTGATCACCAAGTAAGTACTTTCAAGTTCCACTTTGAGTTCTAGTCTTGTCCTTTGCTCTAGTCTTGTATCTTGAACATCCTCCCTTGTCCTGTTGTAATCTCGTAGTAGGAGATCCTTTCCAGTTATTTCTTGTATCTAGTTCATTTCCTTGAAGGGAGTTCTTATAATCGAGAGATCTTGCTTCATATCTACAGTCTATCAGGTTGTGGGATCTTCTCTATCATCTCTAGTTGAGTTATCGACACCTATCAGTCCCGGGTTGTGGGACTTCTTGTATCAATTATATATTCTTGTATTATTTCCCTGCGTGGGTGATCTTGTAATAAAAAATGTAATTCCAAAATCTTTTCTAGTCTAGTTAGAGGACACAATCTAGTGCTCCCTTGACATTTTGGCAAGACTAGCTTCTATCCAAGACTAGGCATCATGGAGAACACTTATGAACAGATTGTGATATCACTTCCGGGTCTCCAATACCAAGTCGAGGACCTAACTCATCCACAGACACAAGTCGAGATGGGACATCTGGTGCATGTAGGCACACTCCTCCAAGAATTACAAGAACGAATCGAGAATCTTCAAGAAAATCAAGGAAGCATTCAAGTGAATCAATGTCCTAGTTCATCCTTCATCAAGGAACCCAAGATTTGCATGCCAAAAAAGTTCAATGGTGATCGCATGAAGCTCTGTGGATTTCTCCAGCAAGTTAAAATGTACATCCGTATGCAACTTTATAGATACCCTGAAGAGGCACCCAAGGTCCGGCTTATTGGAACCTTGCTCTCTGGCCAAGCATTATCATGTTCGCCCTAATCTTGGAGAAGAACATGGTAGTACTTCAAGACTATGAGGCGTTTCTTCAAGAATTTACAACCACATTTGGAGATGCAGACACGAGTAAAGGGGAAGAAACAAAACTCCGGAAGCTACATCAAGGTAATTGCCCTACCTCTACCTATGCATCAAAATTTAGGCAGGTGATATGTGATCTCACTTGGTACGAAGATTATTTCATAAGCCAATTTAGATGGGGTTTAAGAGATGAAGATTATTTCATAAGCCAATTTAGATGGGGTTTAAGAGATGATGTGAAAGACCTTCTGCTCACAATGCTAAAGATTAAGACATTGAATGAATACATCATCTAAGCTATTCAATGTGATAATCACATCTTCGAAAGGAAACAAGAAAAACAAGTAGAAGGAAGACTTCGCCCATGGACTCCTAGATATGAGTCTATGCATGAACCTATGCAGATAGATGTAATTAGCTTCCAACCTCTAACACCACAAGAGAAACAAAGAAGGAGAGATAACAAGTTATGCCTCTATTGTGGAAACCCTGGTCATATTGTAGCTAATTATTCCAACAGGAGAACAAACTCCAGAGTCGTAGTCACCCTTGTAGAGTAGGAAAACGAGAAGTCCAGTTGTAAGAAAGACCTTATAGTCGGACCATGATATAAGAAAGGGTCTCATAATTCCATCTATATCCATAGAAACATGTCTTGCCCTTGTCAAGGTAATCATGCCTATGAAGACCCTTTCCCTTATAGCCCTAGTAGATTTAGGAGCCTCTTTATGTTTCATCAATGAAGGATTGGTTAAAAAACATAAAATTCTAGTACTTCAAAAGAACATACCAATAGTAGCTAAAGTAGTAGATGGATGACATGTAGCATCTGGGAATATTACCATGGCAACCACACCATTAAGAGCACACCTTGGTGACGATGATTCCCACACATGTTTCAATGTAATATCGAGTCGAGTAAATCCGGTTATCATTGGAATGCCTTGGCTAATCAAACATAATCTAGACATTAATTGGGAAAATAATAAAATCACCCATCGAGATATCCAAAAGAACCCAATATATATCAGAGCCAAAGCCTTCATACATGCAGTAAGGAAGGAACCGACATATATGATATATACCACACCAACTTAAGAGTCCAAGAAAGATGACTCAATGAAGCTACCTGACCAGTACCAAGGTTTTGAAGATGCTTTTGAAAAGAAGAATGTAAATATCTTTCGAGAGCATAGAACTTATGATTGTGCCATAGTACTTCAAGAGGGAGCACAACCATCCTTTGGACCAATCTATAGACTATCCCAAGAGGAATTTACATAATTACATAAGAATATTGATGAGAATCTAGCCAAGGGGATTATCAGACACTCAAAGTCTCCTGTAAGAGCCCCTATCCTATTTGTAAAGAAGAATGATGGGACTCTCCGAATGTGCATAGACTATCGTGGGTCGAATAAAGTCACAATAAAGAAAATATACCCTCTATCACTCCTATCAAAGTTCTTGGAACACCTTGGAAAAGCAAACTTCTTCACGAAGATTGACCTTCGAGGAGCTTACAACCTTGTTATGATCAAAGAAGGATATGAATGGAAGACAATATTTCAAACTGTTGGATGTGTGTAGAAGTGCGAGAGACACATGAGAAGCACACACAAGGAGCACAAACACAACAAGACACACAAAGAAGATGGATGGCTGGAATAGCTCTCTCTATTGATCATGAACTGAACTGAAGTAAGAACTGAATAATATCCCTAAGTACAAAGTACCACCACATATGAATGAATCAAGTATATAATAACATGGAGAAAAAAACTCTAGCTAGCACTAGAGTAAAAAGGTGCCCATCTATAGAGAAAAGGTTCACATCAATGCTACTTGAGGAACACATAAGTGTAACAAACCCCCCTGGAGCGAATGATGTGAACACATACAGGGAGTGACAAATCAACCCCCACAAGGCAATAAGCCTAAAGCTTTGCGAAACTTTTCTCTTGGAAGAGCTTTGGTAAATATGTCTGTGACATTATCTTCCAAGAGAAAAGCTTCAAACTTTTCTCCTGGAAGAGCTTTGGTAAATATGTCTTCGACATTATCTTGTGTAGGCACATATACCAAATCAATATCTCCTGCATGAAGGTGCTCTCTCACATAGTGGTAATGCACCTCAATATGTTTGTTCCGTGCATGAAACATTGGGTTTTGTGCAACAGCCAATGCACTCTGATTATCAGTGAGAATATGCATGGTAGCATCAATCTCCATGCAAAGATCCATCAATAGGCGCCTCAACCATATACACTCTACTGTAGGTGTGAAAAATGCCCTCTGCTCAGCTTCACAACTCGATGTTGCCACTGTAGGTTGCTTCTTACTCAACCGAGATATGCATGAGTCTCCATGAAAAAAGCAATTACCACTAGTGGACATGTGAGTATCATAACAACTAGCCCAATTACTATTTGTAAAAGCATGCAAGCATGGCTGAATATCTCTACCATAAAAGAGACCTAAGCTCAAAGTGCCTTGGAGATATCTAAATACACGTTTCACTGCTTACCAATGCTTAGTGCCAAGGCTATGCATGAATCGACTCAGCTCGAAAACTGCATATTGTATATCCTGCCTTGTGTTGCATGCATATATAAGACATCCCACAGCTTGATGATAAAGAGAAGTGTCAAATGCATCACCGGAATCCTCAAAGAGAATCTAAATCCTATTTGAACTGGTGTGGAAACTGGCTTGCAATCCGCAAAGTCAAAACGCTGAAGTAGTTTTTCAACATACTTTGGTTGATGCATAACAATTCCCCCCTCAATGGATACAAACTAGATGCCAAGATAGTAACTTAAAAGACCAAGATAAGTGACATCAAAAGTATGCTTCGAATCAGCCATAAGAATGTCAAGTTTTGCATCACATGACCCAATCAAGAATATGTCATCGACATAAAGAACAAGCACTATAAGATCAACCCCATTTTTATGTACATAGAGTGTGCTTTCAATTGGACTACATGTGAAGCCAAGAGCAATTAAGTGCTTATGGATTTTGCCATACCATGCATGTGGAGCTTTCTTGAGACCATACAAGGCTTTATGCAAGCAACAAACCATATGCTCTTTCCCTTTCATAGCAAATCCAGGAGGTTGCTTCACATAAACCTCTTCTTGAAAATCACCATTCAAAAAAATTGTCTTTATGTCCAATTGATGTACTTTCCAACCTCGATGGGTAGTAAATGGAACCACGGTACGAATGGTAGTCATGCGTGAAGTAGGTGCAAAATTTTCCTCATATTCAATGCCATATTGTTGCACATATCCTTTGGCAACCAATCTAGCTTTGTAGTGATCAATGCTACCATGAGACTTTCTCTTAATCTTGTAAACCCACTTTGTACCAATGACATCCTTTCCTTTTGGAAATTCACATAATTCCCAAGTACCATTCCTATGTATGGAATCCATTTCTGATTGCATAGCGCTCACCCAATGTGGATCATCACATGCATCTTCAAAAGTAAGTGGCTCTTCATTACATGCTGTAGCAATAAGAGAATAATCCACAAAATTACTTGATGCATGGTGAGAGCTTGATCTTGTTCTATCAAGTAAAGGTGCACTCAATTTGCTATCTTGCAAAGTTTGTTTTAGCCATTTCGGCATAGTTTGTGCACTCTTGATAAACATGCATTCATTATGTAATACATCATCAACATGTATATCATGCATGGGCTGAATTTCATGCTCATTTTCAGCCATATTTTTATGCAAATATTCAGCCACATGTGGTTCGCAATTTCCAACAGTTTTGACAATTTTTGGCTGAAATTTTTCCGCCATATTTGGTTGGAAATTCTTTACATTTTCAGCCCTATTTGGCTGGAATTTTTCAGCCCTTTGAGCCTCAGTTGGTTGGTCTACATGGCCATAATCAAGTGCACCATTTTGGAACAAAGGCATTAGTGTATCAAACACATCTTGTGGGCTAAGTGTTGGTTGTTTTTTGCATTCAAGTAGAGGGAAAACTGAATTTTCAGCAAATACCACATCTCGACTCACAATAATTGTGTTCGTCAATGAATGGTATAAACAATATCCCTTACTTTCAACACTATAACCAACAAATATACATTTCTTTGCCTTGTTGTCTAGTTTGTGACATTGTTGTGATGGCACAAGAGCATATGCCAAACAACCAAACACACGCATATGACTAACCATGGGTGTATGTCCATTCCAAGCCTCATAAGGAGTGATGACTCTAATGCTTTTGTAGGGGAGCGATTCAACACAGTTTGCACACATGACTGTTTCCATCCAAAACTTATCGGGAAGGTGCTTTCCTTTAACCATACATCGTGCCATTTCAAGAAAAGTTCTATTTTTACACTCAACAACACCATTTTGCTAAGGTGTATATGGCACCATACATTGGTGTGAAATACCTCTTTCACGAAGACAAACATTAAACTCATGTGACATGTATTCACCACCATGATCCGTGCGTAGAGTCAAAAGCTTTTGTGAAGAAGAATTTTCAGCCATAGCTAAAAATGCTTTGAAGGAAGAAAATACATCATTCTTTGCTTTCATAGGATACATCCATGGATGGTGAGTAGCATCATCAATGAAGGTAACAAAATGTACATGCTTCCCAAAAGATGGAGTCTTGACAGGACCACATACATCACTATGAACAACCTGCAATTTTCTTGTAGTGTGTGTATGACTATCATTTGGAAAAGAAGCATGATTCATTTTTCCAACAATGCAACTTTCACATGCATGCTTTTCAATGGGCTCAAGTGTAGGCAAACCAATAACCATGCCCTTCTTTTGCAAGTAGAGCAAACTATTGAAGTTCAAGTGACCAAAATGAGCATGGCAAAGCTCCATTTCAACCATGGAAGAAGTATGAGCAACCAAGGCATTTGAGACAAACCTCTTGTATGTATCCATGCGATACAAGCCATTACATAATGTACCGGACATCACGATAATATCACCATTGCTGAAATCATCAACCATACATTTATCATCAACAAAGTGTACATGAGGTCCAACTTTGGCAATCAATGGAACTGAAATTAAGTTCTTCTTGGTACCAGGCGTATACAATGTATTTTTCAAGAGAATCTCACCTCCACTTGCAACCATAAGCTCAATTTCTCCTACTCCAATGATAGGATAAGAGGCATTGTTTGTACGCACCACATGTCCTCCTTTGGGTGCATCTTTCAAAGATGCAAAAAATCTTTTGCATGATGTTATGTGCTTTGAAGCACCACTATCAAAGAACCAATCCGAATCAGCCTCACTCACAACCATACATTTAGAATGCAAAGATGCATCATAATGAAATGTAACAAGACATGCCCAAAAATCTTGTGCCATGTTGGCTTCATCATTCTTTGCATTTGCTGAACTTTCAGCAATAGACATTTTACTAAAGAACAAGAATGTAACAAAAGCTTCACTTCGATGAAAGCTGAAATGAATGCTGAAATTTCAGCTCACAAACTGTCACTCTAATGGCAATTGTGACTTCACGAATGGCTTCGAAATGGGGGTAAAACCCTAGGTCACCTGGTGGAATGTTTCTTGGCTACCAAAATTCAGAGTTCTATGCTCCGAAGTCGATTTGCACTCTTAAAAGTGCGTGCACATTGCGACACGAAAAACCAAAACTTGAGAAGGAGTTGAACCTGCTCTGATACCATTGTTGTGTGTGTGTAGAAGTGTGAGAGACACACGAGAAGCACACACAAAGAGCACAAACACAACAAGACATACGGAGAAGATGGATGGCTAGAATAGCTCTCTCTATTGACAATGAATTGAACTAAAGTAAGAGCTGAATAATATCTCTAAGTACAAAAGACCACCACATATGAGTGAATGAAGTATGTGGTAACATGGGGGGAAAAAAATCTAGCCAACACTAGAGTAAAAAGTGCCCATGTATAGGGAAAAGATTCACATCGAAGCTACTTGAGGAACACATAAGTGTAACACGAACAAGGTACAAGAATTTTGAATATATAGTTATGCCATTTGGTTTCACAAATGCTCAATCTATCTTTCAACATATGATGAATGATATCCTTTGAGAGTGTTTATATGATTTTATCGTAATATATCTCAATGATATCTTGATATTATCCAAAATTTGAGAAGTGCTCTTTCCATTACACAGAAGTGGCGTTTTTAAGGTACATTGTATCAGATAAAGGAATCTTTATGGACCTAAAAAGATCTAGACAATCCTTGATTGGTAAGCACCTTTATGTGTTCGAGATGTACAACATTTTCTAGAGTTTGTCAATGTTTATAGGATATTCACAAGAGATTACTCCAAGATAGTGACACCTCTTACCAAGCTTAGAGGAAATGCAAAATCCTCATGGACTGAAGAAGCAAAAAAAGCCTTTTAGACCTTGAAATCGGCACTCACAACTACTCCAATTCTAGTTCATCTTGATTCTAACAAGCCCTTCTTCCTAGAGACAGATGCATTAGACTTTGCCCTAGGGACCATTCTATCCTAATATGGAGATGATGGACACCTACATCCAGTTACATATCATTCAAGGAAATTTTCCCCTCCAGAGATGAATCCATGTAAGAACTTCTTACCATAGTGGACATATTTGATACCTGGCATACCATCTACAAGGAGTAGCTCATAAAGTTACTGTGTATACAAATCACAAGAATCTAGAGTATTTTATGACCACCTTCATCCTCAGTCGAAGGGAAGCTCGATGGAGTAAATTTTTATCTAGTTTCAACTTTGTCATCACATACCATCCAAGACACCAACAATGTTAGTGAGATGCCTTTTCAAGACGATCTTACCTTGCACCAAAGAAGTGAAGAGGCCTTTGATAAAAAAGAGGTTGTATTACTTAAGCCTGAGCATCTCCAGTTAGTAGCTATCTCTTCAAGCCATCATGAAGTTTGAGCCTTGAATCATTTGATCTATGAGAATCTACCACAACTGTTTTGTAACGTTAAGCAAAAAACTCAGGAAGGAAAAGTTCAAAAAGTAAATGAATTTCAAGAAAAGGATGGGTTACTATTCTATAAGAACCTATTGTATGTCCCTCCAGGAAAGCCCAAGATCCAAGTACTTCAACAACGTCATGATAACCTTGGAGTAGGACATTTTGGAGTGAATAAAACAATAGAACTCATATCAAGGGATTTTGGGTGGCCTCAAATGTGGAAGGAAGTCAAAGAATATAACTTAGTTTATGACACTTGCAATAGATCTAAGGTACCACAACATAAACCTCATGGAATCTTGTAATATTTACCTATTCTAGAAAGGTCGTGTGCTTCATTATATATGGATTTCATCACATATCTACCAAAGTCAGATAAGTATGATACCATTCTTGTTATAGTGGATAGATTAACAAAGATGACACACTTCATTCCAACTTTTCTCAGATACATCTTTAGGCTTCATGGATTTCTTGATGATATTGTCAATGATCGAGGTCCATAGTTCATATCCAGCTTTTGGAATAGTCTTTGCAATATCCCTTGGTGTTCAAGTTAAACTATCTACAACCAATTATACTCAAACTGATGGACAAACAAAACGATTGAATCAAGCCCTATAATAATATCTCCACTGCACTATCAACTATCATAAAAATGATTGGTTTGAGCTCTTACCATTTGCAGAGTTTGCCTATAACAACAATGTTCGTACATCTACCAAGCAAAACCCCTTCTTTGCAAATTATGAACAACATCAAAGGATGGATATACAACTTTCAAATCATGTCAAGGATCGAGCTGCCATAGCTAAGTTCTAGTACCTAATGGGTATTCACAAAGAACTCAAGGAAGAGATCCATAGAGTGCAAGAACAATATAAGTATTATGCAGATCAACATCGTGTTCAAAATCTAGTATCACATTGGGGATAAAGTATGGTTACTCAGAAATAATCTACAAAATTCAAGGCCTTGTGCAAGCTAGACCATTAGAGATCTAGTTCATTCACTATCTTGCCCGTGATTAATCTACTCACTTTCAAAGCTCTAATTACCAAGAACCATGAGAAAACATCTAGTTTTCCATGTTTCTATGTTGGACCATATGTGATTTCACCATTGATGGGGAGAGACCTAGTCCTTCACCACCTATCAAGATTGATGACCATGAAGAATTTGAAGTTGAGCGTGTCTTAGATTTGAGAATATCTTGATGAAGATTGGAGAACCTTGTTCATTGGAAAGGGTATGACATCAATGATCATTCTTGGGAACCTGCAGAAAACCTTCAGAGAGCACCAATCAAGGTTCAAGAATTTCATAAGAAAAATCCAATGAAGCCAAGACCAGAGAACATGAATGATCCTCGTGGAACTCGTCGCTTGAGAAGGAGGTGATGTCATGGACAAAGGAAACCATCCTGAAACTCAGATTCCATGTGACCTTCCATATCTCATGATTGCTTCAAAGTTTGGAGAAACTCGTGCTTCCATTGTGTATGGAACGTGCCAAAACCCTAAGATCGATTGTCTACTTGCTTGATTCTCATATTTAGATATCATGTTTTGAAATGGCATCATCGATGATCATCAACCAGCATTGATAAACCACCATTGAAAACCTATATAAGGAGGGGTTGGCCACATGCATATTTGGTCTTGTTAATGCCAGTCTTGGGTGCTCAAGAATTCGTGATTACCAAGCAAGTACTTTCAAGTTCCAATTCCAGTTTGAGTTCTAGTCTTGTGCTTTTCTCTAGTCTTGTCTAGCCTTTTATCTTGATCATCCTCTCTTGTCGTGTTGTAATCTCATAGTATGAGATCCTTTCCAATTATTCCTTGTATCTAGTTTATCTTCTTGAAGGGAGTTCTTATAATTCAGAGATCTTGCTTCATACCTGTAGTCATGGGTTATGGGATCTTCTCTATCATCTCTACGTGAGCTATCTATACCTATCAGTCCTGTGTTGTGGGACTTCTCATATCAGTTATATATTCTTGTATTATTTCCCTATGTGGGTGATCTTGTAATCAAAGTGTAATTCCAAAATATTTTCTAGTCCAGTATGAGGGAACAATCTAATGCTCCCTTGACACATGCTATGTTGGAAGAAATTAATCCACAAAAGGAAGCAATCCCAAAGCTTTGGAAAAAGCTTTATAGAAAGCTTTGCAACATAATGCTATGTGGGCACATAAAACAAACTAATCTCTGTAGTAGAGATCCTCTCCTTGACAAAATCATACTGCAGCTCAATGTGCTTTGTGCAAGCATGAAGCCTAGAGTTCCTCACAATTTCCAATGTGCTCTAACTCTCTATGAAGATGGAAATGGCCAAAGAGTAACCATACCCAAATCAACCAAGAGACATTAGAGCCACACATACTCAATAGTGTTGGAGTTAGACGTCTGCGAAAGCATGCGAACAACACAAGGAAGAAGAAGAAGCTTGGAGCACAACACACAATACTGAATGTATTGATAGAGAATGTACAAAGATAAGTAGCCCATTAGGGCAATAGGCATATATACAAGCCGGGGGAAAAAAGTGCCCTGGCGGTGCTAGTGTGTTCACACACATCACTACCTAAAAATATCAACAAATCCCCCTGGGAGTGATGCGGTGAACAAGGAGCTGGCACTCATGTATAAGGAAGTGCCAAGCTATGTGGAAATCACTCCACAAAAGGAAGTAAGCCCAAAGCTTTGCAGAAAGCTTCAAAATTCTCCATAGGCAGAGCCTTCGTGAAAAGGTATGCAATGTTCTCTTGTGTGGGCACATATGCCAAGCTGATCTCCCCAGCATAGAACCTCTCCCTGACATAGTGATAATGCACCTCAATGTGCTTAGTGCGAGCATGGAACACAGGGTTCCTCGCAACTGCCGATGCGCTCTGACTATCAATGAAGATGGTGGTGGCAGAAGTCTGACCAACACCCAAATCAACCATAAGGTGTCTAAGCCACACACACTCAACAGTCGCTATGAAAGCTGCCCTATACTCAGCCTCACAACTGGAAGTGGCCACAGTAGGCTGCTTCTTGCTCAACCAAGATATACATGAGCTACCAAGCATGAAGCAAAAGCCACTAGTGGACACACGAGTGTCATAGCAACCAGCCCAATCAGAGTCAGAAAAAGCATGCAAATCTAGCGGTAGTGACCCCCCCTTGGGATAAAACAACCCAAGTAGCCGAGTACCACTCAAATAGCGAAAGATGCGCTTAACTGCCTGCCAATGCTTGACTCCTGGGCAATGCATAAACCTGCTAATCTGTGAAACAACAAGTTGAATATGTGGCCGAGTAATGCATAAGTAAAGCAAGCATCCAACAGCCTGCTGATAGAGAACAGCATCAAACGCATCTCCAGCATCATGAAGACTCAATCGTAAACGTGTCTCCATAGGAGTGGCAATAGGCTTACAGTCCTCAAGGCCAAAATGTTGCAATAATGTGTCAATATATTTTGTTTGACACAGCCATTCCACCATCAATTTGCATAAAGTAGATGCCCAAATACTGATGCAAATGCCCCAAATCAGACATCTCAAATGAGGCATGCAAATCAGCCTTAAAATCAGCAATATGCTTCTCAATAGGACTAGTGAGCAACATGTCATCAACATAGACAACAATGATCAGAAGCACATCATTAACACGCTTAACATATAAGGTGCTTTCAGTTGGACTGTTCTCAAAACCATGTGCAATCAGATAGGCATGTATCTTCTCATACCAAGCACGTGGTGCTTGCTTTAAACCATATAATGCCTTCTTTAACCTGCTCACCTAGTTTTCATGCCCTTTCTGCACAAAGCCACGGGGCTAAAAAACATACACTTCTTCATTCAAGTCACCATTCAGAAATGTTGTTTTAATGTCCAACTAATGTACATTCCAACCATGATGAGTTGCAAGTGCACAGAAGCTCCGAACAGTAGTCATACGACATGTAGGTGCAAAGGTCTCATCAAAATCAATGCCTCTTTCTTGTGCATAAACCTTTGCATCAAGTCTAGCCTTATACCTGTCAACTGTACCATCCGGTTTACGCTTCAGCTTGTATACCCACTTAGTGCCAATGGCCTTCTTACCAGGAGGCAAGTTACATAAAGACCAAGTACCATTCTTCATTATAGCATCATATTCAGATTGCATAGCAACCATCCAATTTTCTGAATTTTGTGCTTCATCAAACGAAACAGGCTCATTCTCATCAAAGAGACTAGATGCAGCCATACCATAGCAATCTGATGCAAAAGAGGCACTATGAGAGCGTGATCGAGTAGGATATGACAGAGGTGCATCTAATTTGATGTCATGCAAGGTCTGCACCAGCCATTTTGGCATAGTTCTTGCCTACTCAATATCAACTCTCACATCAATAAGTGCATCATGTACATCTGCATCAGAAATGAAATTATCTGCATCATCACATAAAACCTGCAAAGGCAGAGAAGTTGCCTCATTGTGACCAGCACTAGATTGTCCACCTGTAAAAAGAGGCAGCAAAGTATCATACATGTCTTTGGAGATAACAGATGTCTCCTTAGTACATGAAAGCAATGGCCGAATAGCATCTTGCACAAAAACAGCATCACGGCTAACCAGAATGTGTTTAGTCTGTGGATGATATAGATGATAGCCTTTACTTTCAGAACTATACCCAACAAAAATACATTTCACTGCTTTATCATCCAATTTTCTGCGATTTTGTTCAGGCACTAATGCATATGCCAAACAACCAAAAACACGCAGATGAGCAACAGATGGCTTGCGATCATGCCAAGCCTCATATGGAGTGATAGACTGCAACGCTTTAGTGGGACACCTGTTCAGTACATATGCTACACACATGACAACCTCAAGCCAAAAACTATGTGGTAAAGCCTGACTCTTGACCATACATCTCGCCATCTCCATGAGTGACCTGTTCTTTCGTTCAGCAACTCTATTCTGTTGAGGTGCATACGGCATTGTACACTGGTGTTTTATCCCATGTTCAGCCAGAAATGCATTAAAATCAGAAGACATATATTCCCCCCCTCGATCAGAACGGAGGGTGCCCATTTTACATGCTGATAGATTTTCAGCCAAAACCAAAAATTATTTGAAGCACATGAACACTTCAGACTTTGCCTTCAATGGATATACCCATGCATGCCTAGAAAAATCATGGATGAAAGTCATGAAGTAAAGATAATTCCCAAAAGAAGGTGTCTGCATAGGACCACAGACATCACTAAGTACAAGCTGTAATTTTTGAGTAGCCCAAACTGTACCATCTTTTGGAAAGGACAAACGTTGCATTTTGCCCAAAATACAGCCTTCACAAACATGTTTTCCAGGTGCCTCAAGTTTGGGCAAAGAGGACACCATTTCAGATTTCTGCAGGCATAGCAAACTAGCAAAATTCAGATGACCAAAGCATGCATGCCAAAGCTTTGCATCTGACATAGCCTGAGAATCATTTACTGCACATGCCAAATCATTTACAGATCTTTCATAGTCTATGAGCTTATACAGCCCACGACATAAAATGCCAAAAGCAATAATCACATCGCCATTTGACAGATCATGAACTGTACACCTGTCATCAACAAATTTCACAACCAAGCCAATCTTGGCTAATGCAGAAACAGATAACAGGTTCTTCTTGATCCCTGACACAAATAAAGCATCTGACAAACTGAAAGAACTACCATCAGCAGTAGTCAAGATGATCTTACCAACTCCCATAACAGGATAAGAGGAGTTGTTGGCGCATGTAACAATATTCCCTGTAGGGGTAGGCTCGAGTGAAGAGAAGAAACTGTGCTGCGAGGTAATATGTTTGGTCTCCCCACTATCAAAATACTGGCAAACATCTGAGTCTACTGCAGAAATGCACTGCTCATGAGAAGATGGGTCAAAACTACAAATGGTAGTAAATGCCCATTCTTCTTCCTGCACAAGATTAACAGACTTTGTTTTTTGTGTAGAGGCCTCTCCAACAACCACTCCAGCCCCTTTCTTCTTTGCCTCTTTAGCAACCAGTTTTGGACAGTTCTTTATGATATGATGGTTCCCTTTACAGTACTTACAAAACAATTTTTGCTTTTCTGATTTCTTCTCATCTTTATCTTCCTTCTTCGAATATCGAGAATTAGCAGATTTCTGCTTACTAGTTGAAGAGCTCCATTTTCCTTTGCCCTTCTGACTAGCCAAGAAAGCTTGATCTGCAACTCGCATAATGGACCTGTTTTGCCTGGACTGATCTTCCCGCAATAGAACAGAGACTAACTCCTCAAATGATAAGGCATTTGGATTGCCTTTCATCATCAACCAAAGAGTAGAAGCAAAACTCTGATATGAATCAGGAAGACCATTCAGAATGGTCTGCACAAGTGAGCTATCTGGTATAACCTCATCAGTAGAAATTAATTGTTCCTTCAAGTCTTTGATCTTTGTTAGGAAACTGTCCATAGAATCACCGTCATTCATGTGCTCACTCTTCAACTATTTTCGGAGGTAAGCATCACGAGCCTCATTCCTAGCTTGGTACAATGTGGTAAGTGTATCCCAAGCATCCTTAGCTATTCTGCAAGAGCGAATGTGAGGAATAATGGCACGTTTGATAGACAAAGCTATCAATGCATGTGCATGGGCATCTCTGCCATCCCAACGAATCTGCTCTGCAGTAGGTGCAGCAGAAACCGCAGCACGAACAGGAATATGCAGAATATCATCATCTTCGACACCTTCTGCATCAGCTTCAGTACCTACAGTTGTAACAGATGTAGGTGTGATAGGACATTTTTCTACACCTTGCACAATGTTCCACAATCCTTTTGCAACCAACACATGTCACATCATATAAGCCCATAATGGGTAGTTGGTACCATCCAACTTATCCTCAACAGCCAACATACGGAATACATCACTGCTTTCAGCCATGGCCGGTGACTAAAATACCTTGATGCAGAAAATTGACTCTATCTCAAAAAGTTGAACAGAACTGCCCACACGAATTTCGCTAGACCTGTAGTAGACTTTGAGATGCTTATATTGGCGAACAGAAACTAGTATATACCTTTGGCACAAAAAGATGAAATAGCCTGCACAAGCGCTGCGATAGTAAGTTTGGAAGCCAAAACGAGCTCAGGCCGAAACGCTGAGTATGCTCTCCAAAATTCGTGTGATTCTGAGACTGCAACTGGAGGAGTGTCGATGGTGCCCTAGATGAAGCGAGGACCTGCTCTCATACCAATTGTTGGAGTTAGACGTCTATGGAAGCACGCAAACAACACAAGGAAGAAGAAGAAGCTTGGAGCACAACACACAATACTGAATGTATTGCTAGAGAATGTACAAAGATAAGTAGCCCATTAGGGCAATAGGCGTATATACAAGCCAGGGGAAAAAACCTCCTAAAGAGGGAAAAAAGTGCCCCAGCGGTCCTAGTGTGTTCACACACATCACTACCTAAAAATATCAACAAATAGTCATTGTGAAAGCCTCCCTATACTTAGTCTCAAAACTAGAAGCACCCATAGTAGGCTGCTTCTTGTTGAACCAACATATGCATGAGCTACCAAGCATGAAGGAAAAACCATTGGTAGACACAAGAGTGTCATAAAAACCAACCCAATTTGAGTCTAAAAAAGCATGTAAATCGGTAATGATCCCCACTTGTTTTTTCTTGGAGAAAAATCACATAAAAGGTCAAGTACCATTCTTCATAACAACATAATATTTTGATAGCATAGAAACCATTCAATTTTTTTACTTCTATGCTTGATCAAAAGAAATAGACTGATTACCATAAAAAAGACTAGATACAACCATTGAATAACAATCTAATGAAAAAGAAGCACTATGAGAGCCTGAACAAGTACGATATGATGAAGATGTATCTAATTTTCTATCTCTCAAAGTATGCACCAACTATTTAGGCATTTCTTTTGTCTCTTCTATATAAACCCTCTCATCAACAAGTCCATCATGTAAATCTACACTAGAAATGGAATGATGTGCATCATCATTTCTAACATGTAAAGGTTGAGAAATTACCTCATTTGGACCAACAATTGATTGTCCACCTGTAAAAAGAGGAAGAAAATTATCATACATATCTTTCGAACTAAGTCATGTCTCCTTGGTGCATGAAAGTAAGGGCTGAATTGAGTCTTCCAAAAAAACAACATCCAGGCTAACCAAAATGTATTTAAATATAATCCCATCAAAAAGCACCCTAAATAATGCCATTGGTAGACACTACAAATAGTCCCACTATCTATCACATATCATCTAGCACTCTGTCATTAATTGGATGCCATTAATCAACAAGCACCATCATCTGACATCCATCACTCAACACCGTATTATTTATCCATCACACACCATGCATCACCAACCCTACACTCATCACACATCAATAAAGTGTGCACTTCCCTCTACTATGCTACCATTATTGGCATGTCATCAGCCACTCAACCCAAACACCTATAAAAAATCATTGGCCTCATCACTTCATGCACCCATCCGCTTCTCATCACTTCATGCACCCATCCGCTTCTCATCACCATTGTTAAAATTGATCACATGTCATCAATCTATATGGTGACAATAGATTATTGTTTTGCTCATAAACTGAGCTAGAAATATCAATTATGCCCATTAAAACTCTCTCAAATATCTTGCAAAAACTTCTACAAGATGGTAGAAGACTATATATTTTTTTCTAAAATTAAAAATCGGTAAAAAACATGCTTTATCGCTTATTGTAAAAGGAGATCTACAATTGATCATTGTTTTTCTCATAAGTTGAGTTAGAAATGTTGGACAAAAAATCTAAACAACCCATTCAAAACATGCCAAACACCCCCATCGAAAAACATGCCAAACAACCACAGTGGAGTCCAAACCAATTAGTGGGGAAAAAAATAAAAGAGTGTTCTCATTACCATTGATGATAGTCCTTTCACATTGTTAGATGCCTTAAATGTGCTAAGGAGCAAGAAAAATCTATTATCAGTTTTCGCACTAGCCAGGATTGGCTTGGCTCTTAAATTTTTTGATGACTCAAATGTGGTTCATGATATCTCAAATGGTGATGTTATCATTGCTTCTGGCATTTCATGGCACGGGTAGAATAAGCTCATAGATTATGCAAAATATAAGAATGATTTGGCATGTATAGCTCACGATTCTTACGGTATTTCATATGCAAAACTTTTCATGCACACTTTGGTCATTTGAATTTTGCTAGTTTGCTCCCAGAGAAACCTAAAATGGTGTCCTCTTTGCCAAAACTTGAGGCACTTTCTAAGCATCTATGTGAGGGTTGTGCTCGGGGCGAAATGGCAAGGTTCTTCTTTCCCCAAAGATGGTTGAGTATGAGCTTCACAAAAGTTAAATCTACAACACACATAATTGACATGTGTGTTCAGGGTAAAATGGCAAGGTTCTTCTTTCCCCAAAGATGGTTGAGTATGAGATTCACAAAAGTTTGATCTACAACACACATAATTTGAGGAGTTAGTCTTCCTACAAAAAAACGAAGACTAACTCCTCAAATATTAAAGAATCTAGATTGCATTTTAACATCAACCAAAAATTTGAATAAAAAATCTGATAAGATTCTAGAAGACCATTAAGAACATTTTTCACAAGTGAACTATCTAGCAAGATTTCATCAGTGGAAATGAACTGTTATTTCAAATCTTTGATCTTTTTGAGAAAAAGGACCTCATCTTTCATATGCTCACTCTCCAATTATTTTCAAAGGTAAGCAACATGACCTCATTCCTCGCCTAATATAGTGTTGTAAGAGTATCCCAAGCATCTTTTGTTGTCTTAATGTGAGGGATAATGACACATTTAATAGATAAAGCTATCCATGCATCTGTTTCTACATCTTTTTCATCCTAACTAAGTTGCTCTATAGTAGGTGCATTAAGAACTATGGAAATATTAAGAAATTGAAGATCGTCATCCTGAACACCACCTATATCACCTGCAATCACTATATTTGCAGATGTAGGAGGATGAAGTTCAACAACTTGCACAATATTTCATAAGCATTTTTCTACCTATTCATGATGCGTCATGTATCCACACAATGAACTATCCAAATTATCCTCAACAACCAACATATATAATACATCATTGCTTTCATCCATGGATTGATGTAAAAAATTGATTGATGCAAGAAATTGATTGTATTGCAAAAAGTTGAATAGAAGTACCCAATTAAGCTCCACTAGAATTGTAGTAGACTTCAAGATGCTTGTATTGGTGAACCAAAAATTGTATATATGTTTGGCACAAAAATGATGAAATCGCCTACATAGTCATTGTGACAGTGCATTGAAGGCCAACAAGAGATCAATTGCCCCGAGTATGATCACCAATGTTTATGTAATTTCGAGATCAAAGGGGTGTTGATGATACATCAAAGAAAGCAACAACCTACTTTGATACCAATCTATGGAGTTCTACGATTGCAGAATCACACAAAGAGCACAAGGAACAAAAGAAGCTTGGAGAAAAACACACCACTAATAGTATTACTGAGTGAATGTACAAAGATAAGTGACTTGTAAGGGTTATACGCATATATACAAGTTGGGAAAAAAAACTCCCTAAAGATGCAAAAAGTCGCATTGATGGTTCCAACTAAGTTTACACACGTCATTATCAAAATATATAAATAAAAAATGTTTTAATTGGAAGAAATTTTTCGATGTTCACATTGATGCATCTAACTATGCTATTGGATGTATTTTAGCTCAACCTGGAGATGGATAAAAATAATATTTTTCTATTACATATGCTAGTAGAAAACTAAATAGTGTAGAACATAATTATACAACTACCAAACAAGAAGGGCTATAAATGATTCATGATATCCAAAAATTTACACATTATTTTCATGCAAATAAGTTTAATTTTCTCATTGATTATCAACGCCTTATCAACCTTTTGAATAATCCTTGCAACATTGGAAGACTTGTTTATTGGCTTCTCCTATCGATGGAATTTTCTATTGATGGGACTTGACTTTGGATTTTTGGTAAAAATAGGTAGTACTCGTGTGCATGCAGACCACATCTCTAAATTAACAAATGGGGAACCACCAAGTAGTATCTTATAAATTTTAAGATGTCTACTCACTCAATCTAGAAGTGGTACCCAAGTGGATTGAACCCTAGGAGCCTATAGTCACTTATGGTCCATTGCACCATTACCTACCTATGTAGAAGACAACAGTAAGAGATTCTTGGGATCTTCAAATCATTGCCCAAAGAATCTAAAAAAGAGATGAATGCGGAATCATATCTTGTTGTGTAGAGGATGATGAAAAATGGAATCTCTTTGAGCAAGTCCACATTACAAGTTTGGAATGAAACTTTCCCCAAACACAAACCTTGCAAAACTTCAAGTAATTTGGAGTGAATTGGCCACACATGGTTATTTGGCCACAAAGTTGTGGATTTTGTGGTGCCTATATGAATTGTGTCAATATAGAAACCAAATAAAAAAGGATGCTAAGCCTTATGCATGTATATATAATAATATATTAGTTAATATTATCTACATAAGATATTGTACTCAATATGATTTCATAATCTCATAAAACTACTTGTTTCAAAATTTTTTACTTTCAATTGCTAAAAATTAAGCACTCTTAGTCTTGTTATGTGAAGCTCATCATCTAGGTTTTCATCACTACTTGAATGAATATCAAATTTCATGTCGTAAAACCATATCTTATCTTTTTTTTCTATTGGACTTATAACATTTATATATAACTTACTTTTTCCAAAATATTTTGATCTTATTATTCCAGTGGATTAGATCTTTTTTTTTTGAAAGTGTAGGTTCACTCAAGGAGAAAGATTCTAGCTACTCTTACTTGATTTCTCATTGAATTATAAAGTTAATCAATTTGGGGTTTTTCCTAAACATTATCTCAAAAGATGTATGCCTAGTACTACATGGTCTGTTATTATATGCAATTTGGAAATTTGCTATTTTTTATCCCAATTCTAAGGATCATCAACAAAACAACAATGTAAAAAACTAAAATTTTACAATTAGTTGATTCACTGTGACCATTTTTTTAAACACAAAATGCAAAACATATCCATTTGTGTTCCTAGATTCTTAAAAAATGCCACAGATAAATAAAAATGATTTATCAAAATAAATTTATGAAGACCATGATGTAATAAATAGATCTAATAAACAATTTAGTGATTTGAGGTGCAAAAATTGTCTTTTTACAAGGAATGAAATGTGTATTTACAAAGACTTTCTATTAATATTCAAATCATATCATTATGTGAGGATGTCATACGAAGATGAGAAATAGCAACCATGGAAATTTGCTACCATGGTCCTTTCGAAATTGACAATGGAATTAATTGACCAACTGAGTTACCATGATTATATAAGTCCTTCATATACAATGAATTGTGAAACAAAATGTGCAATATCCTTTTCCATGTGAAGCCAATAAAAAATTCTCTGTATGCATAAATATTGTTTTGTATGCACTTCCTTTCTAGCTGAACTCCATAATACACTCCTAGCATCTCTTGAAACTTTTAAACCTCCCTCTAAAAAAAAAAACATCCATGCTATCAAAAACCTACTCATGCTTTTGCTAGCTACACCATATTAATCTCCTTTCTAACTCAACGAGCTCATTTGTTGTGTGAAATATTGCATCATTTTTAAAGTTGATGCTAATCAAGTTATCAAAGAGAAATGTGAAAATCTTCAAGTCATCAAGATCAAAATCATATAAAAACTTGTGAAAGCAAAACTCATGTCTAGCCATAATTTTGGCTTTTCAAATTAGTTCTTTGATTAAAAAACCCATTTTGGTTGCCTATCAAAATGTTTGAACATTTCCTTGATACCAAGGTTGAAAGCATAAAGATTTATGAATCTTCTATCATTAATGCCCCTACTAAATTGGCATGTGCATATCCACATTTTTACTTCACCTCCATAAACGTGAAGAATAGTGTACTTCAACAATACATTCTAGAAGTAATTTTATTAGACATTATCACTCTAGCACAATGATGAGTATCGAATGAGGACATCCACCTCATAATTGTTAATCCAAGGAGACATGAGGGAGGTATGATGACCATAAGTGAATGAGTACACAAGTGCGTGAGTGAGAAGCACCTTGACATGCACACACATACACGCACACATACATGGTAAGACTAAGAGATGGAGCAATGGAGTCTTCAATTAGCCAAGAAATGAGTTTAGTGCTCTTTGTTACTTCAATTTCCCACAATCCAACCTAAAAAATGAGCTCTCTAGTTCCTTTTATAGTTTTTCACTAGGTTTGGCCTTTTCAGACCTAGTGTGTAGCCTAGTTGAAAATTAGGTTTCTAAGCTAATTTGGGGGCCCAAATGAGCTCTTAAAATTATTAAAAATTTGTATGTTGGTATATCTAATACTCCTCAAGCTTGAGGACTCCTTGGCTTGAACAAAATGTAGCTTGATTTGTCAAAAACACAATTTACAATGCAGTGAAGTGATAAAAATCACTTTTGGTTACACATTTGTTTTGAAAAAAAAACTTGGCCTATTCGCTAGATCTGGATTGATTCCCTTGTCTTCTCAGTGGTAATTGTCCTTCCTTCTATCCTTCCCCCATTCGACTTGTCTGTCTCATGCTTCCTTTCCATGTCAGTCCACCTGCGCCTCCTTGACTACTACCAATAGACAACAAAAGTGTGGATTTTGTGGTACCTATATGAATTGAGTCAATATAGAAACCACATAAAAAATGATGCTAATACTTATATTTTTTAGACATAATAAGACTTAATTGGCTTTCTATATGTAGTTGGCCTTATAATTTCTCACCAACATGAAGGCTTAAGTTTGCATTTTCTTCTAGAAGTATTGCGGTATTTTTTTCAACCTTTAATGCCTCTTTAATAATAATAGTTTTTTTTCTCATGGTAAAGAAGTTGAAAGAATAATATTTTTGGATGTGAACATTGAACTAGTATGTACCATCCTTTAAACATGGCAAATAATTTTTTGTAGAAATTGATTTATGACATAGGAGAATTTTCCATGTCAACTAATAAAATAGAGCTAATGAAATTATAAGAATGGATAACACATTTTTAACCTTTTAAGGTTGTTAAAACCTCAATCTAAGAATAAAAAAAAGAATCCAATTGTTTATGAATGGAATGCAAGAAAAAACTTGCTTGAAGCCTACATTCACATGCATGAGGGTCAAAGAAAACTATAGCAAAAGAATTGGTTTATTATATTCATTGACGATCAGGCACAAAAGACATGGGCTTATTTTATAAAGACGAGAAGATAAGATCTTTATTAATTTATAGAATTCAAAAAATATCCACAAAGATGAACATAAGCAATTTTTCATATGAATTTAATATTTTTTTAATGAGCATGAATGCAAATAGAGTTCCTTGTAGGTTTATAAAATAAATAGCAATGACAGGTAGATTTTTGAAGTGGAGATAAACATGTGATTAAAATATCTATTGAGTGAGATAAAAAATTTATTTCTTATGTAGCTTGAAAATAGAAGAAGTTTAGAAAATTAGGGGTGTTTTCTTGAATGATTTTTATGCCTGCAAAGAGACTAAAAAACAACACATAAGTTGATATTTGTAATCTTCAATGTGAAATCAAATACAAGTAGCAATGATAGTTCTCCTTGAGTAGACCTAAAGTTTCAAAATGATCCCATTTTCTACAATAATAGGATCAAAAGAACATAAAAGAACTACGTTAACTTTAACTGTTGTGGATACACTAGAAACAATAGATGAGTAAGATATGTTTTTAGATCATAAAAGTTTACATGTCTATGGTCATTCAAGTAGTGATGAAAACCTAGATGATTGATTCAAATATCAAGATTAAGAATGCTTGATCACTAACAATTGAAAGTTACAAACGTTATGTAAACAAACATAAGGGTGGAGAAAGAACCTAGATCATGATAATTTTATCTTATTTCATTAATACATAGTATTTTATATACATTTATGAATGTATACCATTCTTTTTGTGCAAAATATCTATTCAATGGGGTTCCTATTACTTTTACCTATGTAGATCATGTGATCATCATATGATAGTATAATAAAAAGAATTAGCATTCAAAGAACCTATCAAATCTCAATTTTAAATATCAAATTTATGAGAGCTTATCTATATCCTAGGAATCTAAGTGGTAAGAAAACAAGAAGGATTTTTCTTATTGCATAGGAAGTTTGTTTTAGTTGTCTTGGAAAGATATGGTCTTGTGCCTTTAAAAAAAATACTGCAATACGTTTAGAAGACAATGCAAACCTAATCCTTCATGTTGGTGAGAAATCATAAGGCCAACTACACATAGGAAGTCAATTTAATCTTATTATGTCTAAAGATATATGACTAAGCATCAGTTGTCATGTGGTTGCTATGCTATCTTGACTCAAATCATATAGGTGCCACAAAATCCAAACGTCTATGTCTAAATAACAATACCTCTATGATTTATATTTCAAGTATGGGATCTTTTATGTTTATGAAGATGAACTGGAAGTATGTGAATATACACATGAATGTAAGAGGACCATTAATGATAGAAGATTCGTAGGTGGTTATGCTTTCAACCTTGGTATCAGAGCAATGTTAAAACATTTTGAAAGGCAACCAAAATTCAAATTTTTAACCATATGACCAATTTAAAAAGCACAAAGATATCTTAGTTGTGCAACCTTTTATGTGACTTTGGTCATGATGAATTGAAGATTTTCACATTTTTTTATGATAACATGAGTAGCATCAACTTGGAAACTGATGCAATATTTTGCACAAAAAATGAGCCAATTGAAGCATTGTACCATTACATTTAAGAGAAGTACTCTTCTAGAGAGACGAATATGGTGTAGCTAACAAAAAATGAGCAGTTTTTAATGGTAGAGAGAGGTTTCACAAGTTTCAAGAGATGCTAGAATTTTAGTATATGGACTTGAGCTTAAATTGAAGTGTTGGAGTATCAATATTGTCATGTGACTCATTTGGATGATGAGTCATTCTCACTAAACAACACCAACACAATGTAGATAGACCAAGGACTTGGAATGATGCCCAAAGGCTCACATCCCTTAGAGGAGCTAGTCTAAACATCTCACTACTTCTATTAACTATTATTAAAAATTGCTTTAGATATGACTCGCCATTTTATGTTTCTTTTCAGCAATAGAATATATATATATATATATATATATATATATATATATATATATATATATATATATATATATATATATATATATATATATATATATATATATATATATATATATATATATATATATATATATATATATATATATATATATATATATTCAGGTATCATGATTCACTCACCTACGTGAGGGGGAACATGGTTTAAAGGTAGACGATGAATGCTTGGGCACTATGGAAGAACAAAAGCTTTCTTAAATTCTCATATTAATCACTCATTGTAATTCAAGTACAGATAGCTTCTGAGGGTTTCAAAGCTACCCAACAAATGGAGATAAATGAATTTTCATTGGAATGTGTCGTCAAAGTGAAAGGTCATTGGTTTTGGGATGACCAACCAACTAGAGAACATATTTTCTTAATCACCATAAGAATCATGGATCGCAACCATCAAATTCCAAAATTAACTCAAGATTTTAAAGTTCTTCATGAATTACCTTGCGTGATGGACACATGTACCAAGGTTGGAATTGAAGCTTATTTGAAATTTCCAATCGATAAGTGGAATTTTGAATGCTACACTCAAGTCATGAATACAGTGCATCCCGTAGCAGATAAGCCTTTACTACTAGAGGCTCGAGTCATGGACTTACAAGTAAATTGGCAAACCATCCACTTTAGCCATGAACTCATCAAAGAAGCATTTCAATGGATTAAAGATGGTATTATTGATCTCAAGGGTGAGAATCACGAAGCAAAGAAGAGAAGTTTTCTAGATATTAAGAGAATGGATATCAAGGAGGAAGTGTGTCTCATGCATCAACATTTCTGCTTCCCAAACATGCATAGATGCATAGCACCTCAAAAGATAGTAGTTCAACCACTATCTCATGCAGTCAAGCAAATAGACAATCAGATCAATTTGATCCCGTATGTACAAGAAAGACTCTTTGACGTTAAGAAAAAATGGGGCATTAGAAAGTTCTTGAAAGATAGCACCTCCTTGATGATACTGATTTACCATGCATTGAATATCCATGAATATCTAAGGGAAACGCCATCTACATTGGAAATGGTGAAATATATCAAATCAGCCACTGTACCAAAGAAGAAGTGTGGGGTTGTGATCGTAGAGGAAGCTTGCACCAATAGCCAATCAACTGTGAGACAGTCCAAAAGAAAAATAAATTTTGCAATAGAGGAAGCTTGCAGGAGTACCCAATCAACCACGAGAGGGTCCAAAGGATAGATATATTTTGAAGAAGCATCTACAACTCCATCGGCTAAATTCATTCATATGATTCCAAAGTCACTCTGACTCAGCCACCATCTATCACAGAGGTTGAATTGGAAGAAGTTCTTCAAACAACTCACATGTATATGGAAGGCTAGGTGAACTTGACAATTCAAGTTCAATATTACAAGCAATTGAGTGAGTGGTGGATGCAATGTGTACATTTGTTGATGCAAGGGGAGGGGAATGGGGAATGGGAAGCATGAATGCAGTATCCAATGTTGACAATTAAGGTTTTAATTAATTAATCACCTTAATGTTTATATATATACACATTATTAGTTTAGCTAATTTAATCATAATTTAATTTTTAATAATAAATATATAATTTTTAAATTAATTTAATTAATTATAAATATTTTTTTGTCAAATCAAATGCTTTTACCCAATGTAATAATGTTAAAATTCACTCATACTCAATCCTACACACACAAACACACTAAAAAACCCTTGGGAACCCCTTTGAAACCCATTGGAACCCTAATAATTACACATAAACATAAGTAACCCTAGAGTTTTATACCCATGCCCATGCTTAAATGGGTTCAAACACATATTTGATGGTGCATCTAGGGTAAACCCTAATGTGATTATATCAACTACATAACTTTGTACCTGTAAGCACTTACAAAGTGAATGGTTCCAAGCAAAACAACTGATTATCAGTATTATAGAGGGGTTAGAATTCACCAATAAAATTGTTTTAATTTTCCTGGACTCAACTGGAAGGTGCAAATCTTCTCGACATTCGCCCCCACCAAACCTGCACATCGTCCCAATGGGCCAACTTGCAGATCGAGGGAAGCAGCATCTTGATGGTCATCCTTAAAGTTAACCATATAACAACATCAGTTCTTTTATAAATTTTAAACGTATCAAATATTTCAATCTTTTATGCAACATGCTCATGAATTTTATTTAAATTTAATATGGTAATGAAAACATCAAATTATAAAGCTAAACTATCAACCATGTCAGTCCACAAAACATTAATTTAAATTTCATCCATTTATAATCTTTTTAAAGATCATTATGAAACAAAAGTCTTCTTTATCCATTCAAACTCCGGTTTTGTCATATACATGCACTCACATATAGGCAATCACTCATGTCAAAGAAATCATCTAAATCTACTCATACAAATATCCACCTTGTTTGCCCAATTTTATTGACTAGATGTGTTTTCCACAACTAGCTTTCTTCATCTTTGGCTTCATGCAAGTATGATGTGAAATCTTCATATAGGTGATACCTTTTTGGGGTGAAAGAAGGTATAACTTCCGTTTATTAAAATGTTTTTCTTTTCTTTTCTTTTTTTTTCTATCTTTCTATTTTTTTCTATTTTTGATACATTCACAAATTTTTTGTTTTGAAGGGTAAAGGCTTAACCCCTTATTCTGAGCTAAGGTTCTAGATATATGTATAAGAAAGACGTAGGATTTCACAGACATGGATCATGCATCTATATGCTCCTACATATATATAATTACTTCCTTTATTCGAAATGAACTACAAATCCTTTTGCCCATAATGCAAATCCTCACTTAATTCATAAACTTAGAAACCTAAATCATGTTTGTTTTCCTACTGTGGTTAAATATATTTTCTTTATAATATGATAATCCTCATTCCAGATTTTATAATTTTATTTGTTATTACGAATGCAAGTGATATGCATAAATAAAACCATAAAGAATTTAGAACATAGAAAAATACAACCTGAAATTAACTTCCTCTTCAAGCTTCTTATCTTCAGCTTTATCATAAAACAACCTTTAATTTATTTGCACAAAAGCATCTTCAACTCTTGCTAAAAATCAACAACAACTAGACTCACAAGTAAAATTAGTTTTCATAAATAAACTTTTATCTTCATACGTGTAAAAGAAAAAACATATTTAGAAAAAAATTCATACATCATTTCTATTAATTAAAATTCATTCATCACATTCTTCATCATACAATAAGTCATAATTTTCTATAGTTCTTTGTTTGAATAATTTAACTCTTTTACCTGCAATTAAATTCTTAAGAGGTGTTCCATGTAATTCTAATAAGGCATACATTCCATTATCATAAGCTTTGAGCACCACATAAGGTCCAAACCAACGTCGTTTTAATTTCCTACGAACATCATACTGAGAATCAAATGTGCTATCATATATCAAAACCCAATCATCAATTTGTAATGGCTTTGGTCTTAACCTATGCGATTTATCAAAGTACTTCTTATTCTTAATTCGAGATTCTTTCAACTTAGCTATAGCTTCTTCTATCTTTTAATTTCCTTGCTCAAGTTGTTTAATTCTTAGAGCTAAAAGATCTTCTGTAGACAAATTGTCATGCCATGGAAGAGTAGCCCAAGAAAGTATTTGCGTATGAACAAGAAAAATAGATTTCTGGCAGTAGATTAACTCTGCTGGCATATATCCCGTTGTTCTACTATAGGTCATTCTATCAGCCCATAATGCAAATGGTAGAAATTTTGGCCAATTCTTAAGATCACCATTGCAAGCTTTAGAAATCGCCTTAATAATTGGAGAATGCCCTCTTCTTATTTTCCCCTTAGCCTCAGGGTTATAAGCAGTGGTAAGAGCTAAACGAATTCCATGCCTAGCAAAGAAATCTCTAGCTTCCTGTGCATCTAATTCTCCCCTATCAGCTACTACCTTTTCAACATAACCAAATCTTGAAATTACATCTTCAAGAAGAAATTTACATTCATTGAATGTGGTTTTAGATCGTAAAGCTTGGACTTCTACATGGTTTGTAAGGTCTTCGCATGCAAGAACTATATACCTCATCCTATCTATACCTTTGGGCATGGTCACTAAATCAACTATCCACTTATAATGTATACATGGTGGATAAGTAGGGTGCAACAGATCCCTTTGCTTAACTGACGAATGTAATTGACATATATCACAAGAATTCACATAGTCCTTTACATTAACATAGATGCCTGGCCACCAATAACCTTCTCTAATCTTCTCATAAGTAGCTACAAATCCCTTATGTCCAACCCATAAAGTATCATGCATATTTTTCATGACTTGCATTTAAAGATGCCTAGTTCCTAGTACCCTTTGTGGAAATTTAATCTTCCCCCTTGCATGTCTCCAAATTCGTCCATCTTTTAAGAAAAAATTAAAAGCTCTTTTTCTAATACTCCTAAATCTATTTGAAGACCATACAGGTGATCTAATCAAAGTACTAAGATACCTCCCAATGTCTTGCCACTCTCCTTCATATTCATCAATATTAAATTGTTCATACACATATGCTTGAGAATCATAATTAATTGCATTAGTATCTAATTTGGCTTCATTATCCTCATCATACCTAGCTCTAGAAAGCATATCAGCAATAGAATTAGATTTTCCTGCAATATGAATTAAAACCGGATTTATAAATTTAATATAAGAAATCCATCTAAGCATAGCAATATCGGGTGATGAACAATTTGTGATCATTCCTATCAGTGGTAAACAATTTGTCTCAACAATTAAATTTGCTCCTATAAAATATTCTTTATCACTCTTTAATGCTGTGACTAATCCCCAGAGTTCTCGTTTAATTTGTGGATAATGTCTTTGAGTGTTATGTAATATTTTAGCCCCAAATCTAAGGGCATATCTTTTACCCTCTTTGTCATCCTGACTTATGACCCAACCTATCGCAATAGGGATAGTATCAATAGTCAATATGATAGGCTTATTTTCTGTATAATTTACTCGCTTAAGAATTGGAGCTTCTTGCAATAACTTCTTTAACCTACGCATCGCATGAGTATGTTTTTCAGTACATAAAAATTTTCTTTTCTTCCTTAACAAGTCGTAGAGATAATCAGCTACATGTGCAAAATGTGGTATCCATATCACATAAAAGATGCAAGCACCTAAGAATCTACGAACCTCACTCACATTTTGACATGTCTCTGAAATCTTTCTAATGGCATCAATTTTCTGAGGATATGGCTTCCGTCCATAATGGCCACAAAGATGACCGACAATAAGGACCTCATTAACACCAAAAATAGATTTCTCTATAGACAATGTTAGGCCAACTTGAGTAAACCGTTGAAAGATCTTTTGGCAATCAAGGATATGAACTTTAACAAATCTACAACAACCATCATCATCCAGAGTGTTATCTGCTCTTCTTCCAAGCAACCCTTAATGGGAATGTCATCTATAAAGGGCATAGTAATGTGCGGAATGAAATCCTGCACTCATCATGTGTGCTACTGAATTGGTCGCACCTTGAGGTAACGTACATATCCTAACCAATCCCAGAGGTGTTTTCAAGGTAGTAATGTCTCTACTTTCTAGTGCCAATTGAAATTGGTTATACCTAGAGTAGAGATCGTCCATTGAATAATAAAATTTGCCTGAAAAAGCTTTCGCAAATTCATCCACAATTGGACATGTACCCATATTTCTAATGGTCACTTTATTAACTGGCTAAAGATCTTGGATAAACCAAAGTTTTCCATTCTTCTTGGGCACGATAAAGCATTGGTTTGAATAGGGAGCTGAAGAGGATTCTAGAATATGCATATGAATTTTTTCTCTAAGTAATCTAATCAGCTCTAGAACATGAGCTTTAGGTACTGGAATAGGGTGCGAATTCCAAGGAACATGGGGAATAGTAAAAATAATTATCGGAGAAACTATCCTAGGATCTGCACATCCTATCTCTCAAGGCTCAAGAGAAAATGCTCTTCCATTTTGCTCAATCATTTTCAGAAAATACTCTTTTTCTGCTGGAACAAGGAAACCATTAGCATCTAACTTAATTTGTTTTAAGGAGTCTTTAGTAAATACATGGCCAATATTTGATGGATCTCTAAGGATTGGCTCATGACTTAAATTTTTTATAATATCATTACTAAATTTAGGCAGTGGTTGTGCTACGGGTTTAACCTTCTTACTAACAATTTTATATTTGGTCTCCACGAAAGCATCATGTTCTTTACCAATATTAGAGGCATATTCTTGAGTTAATGCATACACATCAAGTGAAGACAGGAGAATATGAGAATTAGAATTATTCTGACAACAAATTTCTAGTTCTTCTAATGTTGAGAAACAATGTGTGGTTTCAATAACATGTTCAATATTTTCATTCATTAATAGATGTCCTTTGTTTTTTAAATGTTTTTCATATGTTTTTATGAGTTTTCTAGGAATTTGTTTGAAATGCAAAATATTTAAAGCATTAGATGGAAAATAAAGAATCATCTTATCTAAATTATGTACAAGAGTTTGCGAGATATTGAACCAAAGCCCACTGTTATCTCGCTCAATAGTGGCATTCACTCGAAATCGTGATCTAAATGTGTCAAAGGGGTTTTCCTTAAAGACCTACCATTGCGAGAATGATTAATGCAAAGTGTCATAAATTGAACAAATTTTAGGCCATCACGAGAACGAATTCTAGCGAAAGCACTACCATCGTCAAGTACTTTGGTTTCCATTCTCTGTTCACAAATGAATGGCTGCCCCAATATAATTGGGTATGAACAATCATCATGAACAAAGAAGTTATGCTCCTCTCTAACATCTCCAATAGTGATTGGAACATTTGCACATGCTCCAAGTAAATATCCAGAAGCATTATTAGCTGCTTTCATTTTCCACCCATGGTCTCTATCTATAGGCCATTTCCCCTCATTATACAACTCCCTTGAGACTACATTAATTTCAGATCCTGAATCTAGTAAAGCTATTTGTGGTTTATTATTATTATTTCCAATTTTAATCATGGTTTCAGTAGTACCCCCAGCCCAATGTTTTTGAGTAAAATGACTATTTGGGACTCCATTTCCTTTCTCTAAAAATCCAATTATGGGACCCAAATAATTTTTATGTTCAAATGGTTCACGATATTCAGATTCATTAATTTGAACAATACTAACTTTAGGTTCATCATGTTCTTTCCTCTCTTCCATTTCTATATCCGCAATTTTATATTCTATAGGTTCTCTTTGTCTTTTTATAATACTCATAAAATCTTCTTTAACATATGTTCGTGAAAATGCTAACCATTCTTCTAATGTCATAGTCACCTCTGCTTTCATAATTTTCTTATCCATAACCTTCCGAATGTCTATCTGTTTCTCTATTTGAGAGATCAATCGGAAAGTAGGCAATTTCTTTTTGGTTTTTTCTTCTTTAACACCTTCTTCACGTATTGGTTGAGTTTCATTGGTTTTCTCTCTATCTTCATTTGTTGCTTTCTTTTCTAAGTTTTCTACCGCTTTCTTTACTTTCCCCTTATTTTGAGGTTTCTTATCCTGTTCCTGTTGTTTAGTTTCTTGACTAGGCTCAGTTCTAGGTGGTTCATTAATTGACTCAATAGTCTCATCTTCTTTTCTAGCCCTAGTTGTACATTTAGCTTGCCCCTCTTCATCGCGCTTCCTTTTCTCATCTACATTAATTTCATGAGCGTAGACAGAGAACATATCTACTGGCTCATTCCAACATGTCTTTTCTCTGATATCAGAACTCGTAGCATATAGGGACTCAACTGTTAATTTCCCCCTACTAGCAATATCATAAACTTGGTTCCAAAAGTCACAATTAGAGTCATCACTTTCAAGCCTACAAGCATATGTAATTTGACTTGTAGAGGCTTCAAAGAAATTCTTCATACCCCCTTTTCCATAGTTTGTTGCTAAAGGCCTTTTGGTCACATAATCACAGATCTTTCGATCAACCTCAGTGACCCAATACCTATCTTTGGCCTCTTTGGATAAACTACATCTCAAATATGTGTGGTCAACATCATCACAACAGAGGCATCTTCGAGCTTGATTAAATGTTCTCCTAGCTGGCATTTGAGTCCTAGGAATTTGTTCTAGCTCTCTCGGTTTCTCTCGCTCTCTTAATTTAATTTCTTGAATGCTTTTCATGGTTGTCATTTCAGTTGCCAATGTTTCCATATGTTTGGTTATTGATTCTACTGTAGTTTTCAACATAGTAATTTCTAATTCATCTTTACCAGGGTTATGCAAAGTATGATCATTTTCTACCTTAACTATCATATCTCTATCATTTATCCTAGGGGTTTGCATTTGATTGCGCTCCTGTCTTTGAGCTAGCCTATGGACAACTGCTTGTACATTCTCCCAATTTCCAGTTAACCCACTAGCAGTCACTCCATCCTCAAGCATAGGTTCAAGCTCACATATAAGAGAGGGGTCTAGCATGCTTAGAAAACTTCATAATTTATCCGGTTCTAAAGTTGTTCGGTCTACTTGAGGCATTTGGTTAAATTTAACATCAAATTCAGTTAATCCTTGAGTTATATGTTGATCAAGTTTAGTAGTTCCTACCCATCTCATAAATATAGCCCTATTATTCTTACTATAATATAATGTGAAAATCCAGTAAGAAGTTGGGTTTTAAAGTTTGCCCAAGTCATATTAGGTTGGACTACTCTAAGTTGAATTCTTTCTCTAGTAAGGCCGTGAGAAATACGTATAAATGTGTCCTTTTTATGATCCTCAGGTAGCCCATATTGTTCAATAAGTTGTTCTTAATACCTAAGGTCATAGTAGCATTTGTCCCATTAAATTCACCCCTATCTATTTTGATTGAATCAATTATTTTCCATATATGTTGTTCTTCTAATTGGTTAGCCATATTGTATAAATCTTAATTTATTGAAAGAACCGAAATATATGTATGTAGTTCTCGTCGCAATACTTCTATTTCTTGTTCTTGTTATGATGCCGTGGTAAAAGATACTTTGCAAACAGAAAGAAAAGAAATATACCTGAATAAACTCGTTGAAGAGGCTCTTTGTGATCGTGTTTTGTGGAAAGTCCTTACATTTCGATTGATCAAAGTAATCCTAATACATCAATTCTAGTCATGCATGTGCAGTCAAAGCTTCCAAAAACGTTGAGGGGCAAAAGGTAGCGTGCAGAGGATCCTTCTACTTGTCAATCTCCATGGAGGCGCTCAGGTCACAATGACCAACCCTCGATAGCCAAGAGATTACAAGGTTTTAGAGTCAGCTTATGCTACCAAGGATGTCGACGTAATCGCTACAATTGCCAATATATGTATATGCATATGCAAAACATAAATAAAATGTATACATGTATAACTGAGATGTCATGTCGAGTCTTCACGTCAGGTTCACCAATGCCAGGTCGAATCGGATGCTAGGATGATGGATCAAGTCATCCGCCAATTCGGTTGGCACACACTGGGTGTTTGAGACAAACTCAGGTAAATTAAGTATACTTTACAACTAGGATAAATGAAGGTTCAAATAACTCTAAGTACTTAAAATACGATAGATCTAAGAAATATCTAAACTTAATGAATATGAAATGCTTTTCACTCTATGTTGCTATGGACCGTATGGTTGAGCTGCCCTATACCTAGCAATAGCATCTTGATATGAAGGTAAAATTAATGATTCCTCGGTTAAATGTTCTTTAATAATCTCTTCTATTTTGTTTTCAATGTGTTGTGGTTGAGTACGTCTAATTAGAGGTGGTGGAAATAAATCTTCACAATCCTGAGGTTTGGGAGATGCAATGGAAAACAAAGTCAAAAACCTAGTAAGACAATGATCATAGGATATGGAGATTAAAGATTCTTGCGTAATTTGGTCCTTAATGATTTCTTCTATTTCTACTTATATAGTTTCATTACTTTTAGACTCAACTAAATGCTCTGTGGACGTTGGAAATGAAGATCATTAGAAATAGGAAATGAATTAATGAAAATAACAAGAATAGGATTTATCAATAATAATGTTAATGCTAAATCTTTCTAAATGATAAAATTTAGCTAAAATGATGATGAATTCAAGTGAATCCTATACAAAGAATGTTGTAAAAGCTAGATCAAAAGTAAGCTTCAATGGGTTTTCATAAGATAGATGGATCTATGAATCATGTAACTATCAAATTCTTCACTCTTTGGCAATGCTCTTTGGACACTTCTTCTGTGAATCATGTAACTATCCAAATTCTTCACTCTTTGGCAATGCTCTTTGGAAACTTCTTCTCTTGAATGTCTGCAAAAACATTCACACATAAATAAAGTTACAAGAAACCATTGGAAAACATAAATAAACTTACAAAACATCAATCACATGTACATATAACATTCTCATACACATGCACATGTTCATGCAAATGATTTAATAATCATAAACATACACATGCATTATGACTTGCCTTTGTCATGCATATGTTCTCACGGTCAATCATTCTTATGCATTTATCATCATGTGATAATTGTACATAAGCAAACATTATACTTCAATCCATATACATGCATTCTCACATATGCTAACATAAACTCATTCATATGCACATACATTAACACTTAAATGCACCCATGTACATGCATCCATACACACATATGTATGCATTCATCATACTCACTTCTAAATGCATATAATCATGCACATATATTTATACTAATTGGTATGCATCTACATGTTCTATGTGCTCATGCATATGGATTCTCGTGAACATTTATCAACATTTATTGCTATGCCCTAACACTTACATACTTCAATTTTCATATGCATACACACATGCATTCACTTAGGCACACATGGATGCATACATATTTATGCATAAACCAACTACTAAATAGTTAATAATAAAACAAACCAAATTATAAATAATAATTACTAAATAATGAATTAATCACTTAATACTAATAATTAATTTAATACTTCATTTATCTAACAAATACAAAAAAATAATTAACTAAAACAAATCAAACACACTCTCTCTCTCTTTCTCTTGCCGCTCTGCGCGTCTCCAGCTGCCAGCAACCATGAGGCTCCCTCTCTCTCTCTCTCTCTCTCTCTCTCTCTCTCTCTACACGCACTATGCGTGCAGCATCGTGGAGGGGGGAAGGGAGAGAAAAAGAATCTTTTTAACTCTCTCTCTCTCTCTATGATTTCAACCAGATCTACGCACTCCATCTCTCTCTACATCGACGGTCAACGATCTCTCCTAGCTCTTTCTTTGCGACGGAAGCCAGACACCCTCCAATCACGTCTACTGCATAATCTGAACTTCTCTCCTGTTCTGGACTATGTGCCACACTTGCTCTCTTCACATGTAGCCATATTCAGAATCTCTCCACGTTTCTCTCTCTATGACATCTCTACACAGCCTCCAACAACATAGGTCTCTCTCTCCCTGACATGGTAACTATGCCATATTGACCTCTACACATGCAACTCAACAACAACTAAGCTCTCTCTGAGAAATTCTATGATAGAGAGGAGAAAAAAACAAACAAAATTCTCTCCTACACATACAAAGTAAGATGAGAAAAAGAAAGAGAAAATACCTGCAAAAACATCAAGGGATCTAGAGCACAACACACATATTTATATACACAGAAATCATGAGCTTACCACTCTTTTTAATTTTTTCTTTATTTATCATCCACCCTTTAACTCTTTTATTTTCACCACACTTTTAATTGATTTGAATTACACAACTCACCCTCATCACTCTTTAACCCATTTTCATACATACCACACATTTAAGATTTACTTTAATCTCCTTTAATTGCATCATCCACTCAAACCACACTTTAAATTACTTTAATTCCACATCTTTTATGAACCATTCTTTAAATACTTACTCACACACACCACTAATTATTTATCCACTTTAATTATCGTTTTAATTTAATTATCCTAAATTTCCATAATTAAATAATTCATTTAATTTAAGCTTACATTAAGTCTTTAATTAATTAATTAACTTAATGTTTATATATATACACATTATTAGTTTAGCTAATTTATTCATAATTTGATTTTTTATAATAAATATATAATTTTTAAATTAATTTAATTAACTATAAATATTTATTTATTAAATCAAATGATTTCACCCAATATAATAATGTTAAAATTCACTCATACTCAACCCTACACACACAAACACACTAAAAAACCCTTGGGAACCCCTTTGAAACACATTGGAACCCTAATAATTACATATAAACATAAGTAACCCTAGAGTTTTATACCCATGCTCATGCTTAAATGGGTTCAAACACATATTTGATGGTGCAGCTAGGGTAAACCCTAATGTGATTATATCAACTACATAACTTTGTACCTGTAAGCACTTATAGAGTGAATATTTCCAAGCAAAACAGTTGATTATCAGTATTATAGAGGGGTTAGAATTCACCAATAAAATTGTTTTAATTTTCTTGGACGTCAACTGGAAGGTGCAAATCTTCTCGACACCGTATCATCTAATGCTCTATGGATGGATTTCCATTGTGAGGGGGGTACGTCTCTATGTGAGTAATCCTTGAGATTGGCCTTAGTGGTGACTCCCAAATGTTGCACGTACAAGAAGTTGGTTCCCTAATCTTGCACTATTTGAAATTGTCTCATGAAAGGTCTACCTAAGATCATTTCATATGCATGGTTCTTTCTAAAGTCACAGATGGCAAAAGTATGCTCAAACTCCAGACCACAAGTAGTGAGAGTTATTCCTTCCAAGAACCCTAAAGGCTTCTCAATATGACCGTTTGCCATTTACAACTTCATTCTCATTGGCCTAAGTATGGTGTACCCCAATGCTTCCATAAGGAGGTAGTAGCAATAACAACACCTACATCACCTGAGTCTAAAAAAGCCTTCATTGTGTAGCTTTGATAAGTGATAGGGAGATAGCTATTTCCTTCTTCTCCTTCACTCATATCCCCTATTTTTGTTCCCCATAAAGTGAGGGAATGTCCTGTGGGAATTGATCATGTAGATCATCCTTTAGCTCAATGGGAGGAGGATTCTTGCTCTCCTTGGCCTAATTCTCCTCTTGAATCTATCTTAGGAATTCTTGTGAGTATTGATGCATATAAGAAGGGATTCCAAGATTGATAGAATTAGGAGCACACGTTTCCTTGGGAGGAAGGTTTATCCCTTCAATTCTATCATTTCTTACATGTGACATGGCTGAATTCCAAGATTTGGCTATTATTTTCTCTAGCCTCTCTAGCAATCCATCAAAGTGTAATTGCACCTTCACTGAGTAAGTGCAATTGAATAGGCAGCTCGCCTTAAACATAGTTTGAGCCACTTCTACCATTTTTGCACATAGCTTAGTTCTTTCAATCTCTAGGTCAGATCTAGGGTAACACTTGTCATGTTTTGTCATGTTCGGCCCTTCTTGGATTCTGGCCAGATATGCTTTAGGAATCATATCTAGATCCTTAGGAGTAGGATATGCTAAGAATTATCCTACTCTAGGCGGTGATGGGGTTATATGGAGTTGTTTGGGGTTATAAGGGGTTGTTTGGAGTAGGTTGTATGAGAGTGCATCTAAGATGTGATTTCTATAAGTTTAGCTTTAGTCTCCCTTAAGCTTTCTTTGAGTTCACTCATCTTCTTTGCCTATTTTCTTTTCATCCACTCATGGCTATCCTTCCAAGCTCTTGTTCTCTTTTTAGTTGTGCTCTTAGTTTCACTTTTGTCTGGAATCTTCTCTTGTCCTATGCCTAGGTTTCATTGTAGGGCTTGAGCTCTAGTTACTATTTGCATGGGCGTTGTTGTAGTCAAACTACCACTAGAATCCACCACTAAGCCAATAATATTGATCGGTGTGATTTTTTGTGCATTGGTTGGATTATTTGGGCAATCCCTTAGTAGGTGTCTCTTCTTCAATCTGGGCAAAAGCCTTCTATGGTTAATGACTGGGGTTGTCTTGGTGCAGGGATTGGACAATCAGGAATGAAATGATCTCCGTGACATTTATAGAATGGACCTCTAGGTGCTTGGGGTCTCAATTATCTTTGTTGAGGACTAAGGTTAGGGTTTGCACACATCACATTTGGATTTTTTGGCTCCCAACTAGGCTCACTAGGATTTTCATACAGGTAATTCTTCGTGTGCTCTGATGAATCCATCTAGTAAGCCGACAGGCCATCTACATGCATTGAGTTGAAGCTATGAGCATTTGGGTCACTTTCAGAAATCAAGGGAAGTGTTGGAACTAAGGCTATACTCAAGTTTTCTTTTGTTGATGCATACTTGATTGGGATGACAGTGAATGGGGGAGAAGGATGCTGACCCAACACTAATTTCTAAGTGTAGGCTTGCTTGAAACTCCTAATTTCTAGGCTACTTTTTTTGCCAACACATCTATCAAAGTAGATGGTTTGGACGTGAAGCTAGCACTATCAGAGTCTTTGTAGATCTTTGAAATCTCTAACCTTTCACCCAAGTTATCCTCTATGTCTATACACATGCACACACATTGCTCTATGTTCCTAGGTTTCTTCAAGTACACATATGATCGTAATTCGGCACTTAGCAAACCATGTAGAGGATGATTTCTAGGGGTGTTTATTTAAAGTTATGTATTAGAGATGAATTATTGTGCTTGATGCCACTCTTGGAGAACTCGGTGATAAAGGCTTCTAGTAGTTGGTCTATGTTTCTAAATTGACCTCAATGTAGTGGTTGAAACCACATCAAGGTGGTGTTCTTGAGTGTTAGACCAAAGTCATTATATTGAGTGAACAAGTCATCAACCTATTCAACTCTCAACACTTGTCTAAACTCCACTACATAATTGTATGTGTCTTTAGTGCCACATCAAAGTAGTTTTTCATAAATTTAACTAGTTGAGTAGGACTCAAGATCCTAGGGTGTTCTCTAGGCCTTGACAAGGGAAACTCCTCCATGCCTCTTTGACTTCTTGGGCCTTTATGCCTTTCCTGACCGGTCCTTTCAATCCCGATTCCTAATCGATCTCTACCTAAGGGGTTTACAAAACTCACTTCAGGTCTATCTCTAGTTCTTCCTTATAGGTACCATGAATGTGAGATGATAGTTCTCCTTGTTGGCCATAAGATGCATTCGATCTAGGTGGGGGGGGGGGGACTAATTCACCAATCCAAGTGTAGATGTGCCTACCATGCTTCATCACTACAACCACTTTTTTTTTATGTGTTGTCTAAATAAGCCACCTTGTCTGGTGTCGTAGGGTCTTTGAATTCATATATCATGTCTTCTACTTTGTTAGGTTTATCGGGTTCAAACCTCCAAAAAACTTCATTTGTATCTCTATTCAAGAATAACTTTATGTTTTTATTATCTCAAGGAATCCACTCTGGCATAATCACTCTTGTCAAGACTAGTTTTCCTCCATGTGTCCTAGGTTCTCCTCCTATGTTTCCTTGTTCTAGGTCTCCTATCTCATTCTCTTGAATCATGTTCCGAAACTCATTTGTCCTGTCAAGTAAGCTGCTGACCACATACGTGGTTCCTCGCTTATCAATATATGATCCCTCTTTGAATTTGACCACAGGATGTTCAAGTCCAAAGGATTGATTAGGGTTTCTAAGTTGGACAATGGATCTTTGCAGAGCATCCTCATAGATGTGAGCACCTTATCGATCAATCCTAATATAGTCCAATTGTGTTTTATAGGAACCTTCTAGTCTCTAGAAATAGGATGTGCCTAAACTACCTATGGTTCTTTCCATGCTAAAGGACATTTTTGAATCACTCGTTTTCAAACTTAGTACGTAGGGATAATCATTGAGCTGCTGAGCCCACAACTTAGCTATGTGATTGACACTAGATCTAGAGGATCTGATGCATTGTCTGTCTCGACCTATGTGTCTACCTGATCTAAGGCTCAAAAGCATTGTCTATTAGTACAAGTTTCCCCAAGTACAACTGTGTTGCACTATTCTTTTGTAATAGTTACTTGTTCTTTCTTTAATTTTCTCTATCAACTTATGCTCTTTTCCCTTAGAGTTTTTGGAAACACCATCTTAGCTATACTTGAACATGATCCATTAGGGTTTCTTGCACTTGATTTGTGCCTAGCATCACCCTAATCAAAAAATGCTACTAATTTCACTTAGCCTAAGGTAAAAAATGGATTGAGGAGGTAGAGAGATCTTCCAACCTCAAGTCACTTATCCTTATTTGCACTTGATTGCCTAGGACACACGTTCCCAAACTTGCTCACATTAGCACCTTGCTTTAGTCTTCCCAAGAGCTCCAAAATCTTGCAAAAATCTTGATATTTGAGCAAAAATTGACCAAAATTTGATAAACCCTAAAAATTCCCAAATTTGCATGTCTATCATGATAGAGGGTGTCTGACGCAATAGATAGTCTCTATCACATGTGGTTGTCTATCATGATGGATGGGTTTTTGTCACGATAGGCATGTCTATCATGATAGATAGTTGTCTATCGTGATAGATGCTATCTATCATCTATTGTGGCCTTTTGTCCATCACGATAGACAGTTTCTATCGTGATAGATGGGTTTGTTGTAGGTCGTGTATGTTGCGATATACAGGTGTCTATCATGATAGATTATTTTTGTCATCTATCATCTATCGTGGATTTTGGTTTCTCGTGATAGACAGTGTCTATCATGATAGATGGTCTCTGTCAAGGGGGGGCTATCTATTGCGATAAAAAGGTTTCTATCGTGAATTCTCATGATACACGGTATCTATCATGATAGACCAAAAAAAACGCAATTTTTTTGAAAATGTATAGTGCTTTGGTATGATCTAGTGGTGCAATCTATCATGTCTAACATGCAATCAAAAAATACCAAACTTTTCTATCTATCGTGATAGATAGAGGTTGTTGACTTGGGATGCATGCAAAGGTCTATTGTACCTGTAGAAGCTGTTGGAGATGATGGTACTATTGGAACCTGCAATCAAAGCTCACAAATATACGAAAATAGCATAGACACACAACTGGTCTCTCACTCACTCTCACAAACACAATGAGGAAAAATGAGGTAGAGGTAGGGATATGGTAAAAAAACTGAAAAGTCAATGAAAGTGAAGAGGAAGGTGGGAGATGGTTATGGGGTAGAAAAATACAAAAAAGTGAAGAAATTACCTTATTACCTACACTTCCAATGTCTACATCTTACCATCACACGTTTGTCCTCGAAGCTCGCTCCCTAGCAACATTGCCAAATTTGGTGTCACTCTAGCACAATGATGAGTATCAACATGAGGAGATCCACCTCATAATTGTCAATCTATGGAGATGTGAGGATGGTATGATGACCTTGAGCAAGTGGAATGCACAAGTGCATGAGTGAGAAGCACACAAGCATGCACACACATACACACACACCAGCACACAAGTCAATATTTTTTTATAATTCTTCTATTCTTACACTTTTGAAAATAGAAGATTTCTATATCAATGTCTATATCAACTATTTCTTATCCATTGTCTACATTGATGCTTTTCTGAGTGTACATTTTGCTTTTTGGTATCCATTGTCTTAATTTTTTAAGGGTGGATTTTGATTAAGGGATGGCAGTAGTCTAAAGCAAGCTTAGTCTACCACACACTCATTATGGTAATTACCATAATCATTCTACTAAATAATATAATCACTATACTAATTATCATAGTCACTACGCTAATTAGCATAGTCACTATGCTACTTAGCACATTTAGTATGCTCATTAGTAGAGTATCTCGAATATTTAGCACATTCACATTGCTAATTAGCACAACAAATATGATCACATCCAAAGTTGATGGAACTCTCAAGATCTTCAAAATATGATAATTAGCACATACCTACAGGCGTTTCACATAGATGAAAGTGATTTTGAATGTTAGTCCTCCATAGAAGAAAATAGTTCATCTTTTATGCCTCCGTAGGAGCTTCGTGGGCCTCCTACCCATATCCTCACTTGAAACTGTTGCAAAATGAGCTAGAAAAATTCCTTAAGATATAGTTAGAGACGGAATTTCCTCTCATTCCACTATTATATTTGAAGGCCTCACTTCTTTAGAGAAAGGTGCATGCTTTCATAGGAGCCCATTCACATCCAAAATGAGCAAGATCTATCTACTTACCAAAAAACTGGTTAACTATGACATGTGTGGAAAAGGAACTTGCAAATCAACAATACAAGAGATCCTCACTCATTATATGCAAGTTTACATTTTGATTGCCCTTAATATGGTGTTGTGTGTCCTCCTTGCCCTATCTTCTAGTATTTTCATCCACTTTGTCTCCTTCCTTTCGCATAAGATCAATTTCTTCCTCCGGTTGTTTTGGGGATAAACTAATAATTTCTTTGATTATGTTTCTCATGTATTTCTCCATAATTTCATCCATGTCACTCTTGATATCCCTCTATAATTATAAAAATAAAACATCACTAGCTGTGATCTAACGTGATATAAGATGTAGACATGTACTCATAGCTGATATGCATGTTGGAGTCCGCAAGATTGAAAAGCTTATGAGAAATTTGGTTTTCCACATGTTGCAGATCAAAGGATTATGAACAAGGAAAAAAAACAATTGAGGGAAGTTCCCTCAAGATATGCATGTATAACACATATAGCTATGCACATATTGCATGATTCTTCCATATATGGGATCACAAATTAAAAAAAAAGGGCAAAATATGGCATCCATATGGGCCTTACATTGCACACACATGTGTCTAGAAGTTTATGAGGGTAGTTTGGGTTTTGGTTGCAAATCATAGGACGTGCTAAGCATGATTGCATGCAAGTTTGAACATCACATCTATATCCTCTACTCCGATGGGATACCCACATGCATTCCATTTGTTTTTTGGTGACATATCCTTTGCTTTAGTTCCCCTTGAAAACGTCCCTATCGACAAGCAGCACATTGAGTGAGGGAACTCATCTATATGGAGCCACTTCTCCATATTCAAAATTAGCTACAAACATTGTTCAAGGGTTTGCATGATATATTCTAAACTCTCCACATGAACCTAAAAAAGTAGACTAGGTAGATTTTAATATCCACATGCAAGGTAATGTTACTAGACCACATTAAAGCTATAGACTTATCAATAAGAAGGAAATTGATACACTATGCTCCTCTCATCATTAAAATTGTCCTCTAACTCATATAATTTAAGAGTATGTAATGCCTACTTGTATAGTCAAATCTTCAAATTTCGGTGTCTAACCACTAATAATTTGAAGTCTCTTGTTGTTGCAAGCCCAACAACAATTCCTCTACTTTGTTAAATTTTTTTTGAAGCAAGATCATTGTTAGATTGATCTTTGCAGTAACGTCTTTCTTTATCCTGTGATGTTCTTTTTGTGGAAGATGCTATTCAGCCTTTACTTTTATGTACGAAGGAGACATTTTTTAGCCCCAAAGACATGTATGATACTTTGCTACCTCTTTTTACACGTGGACATTGTAGTGCTAGTCCTATTGAGGCAACTTCTTAGCCCTTAGAGGTTTCATGTGATGATGCAGATCACTATATTTTAGATGTAGATTTGCATGATGCACTTGTTGATGAGAGAGCTGATCTTGAGGAGGCAATGGCTAGTGCACACTTTGCATGAAAACGAATTAGATGCACCTCTATCATACAACACTCGTTCAAGCTCTCATAGTGCCTCTTTTGCATCAAATTGTTGTACTATGGTTTCATCTAGTCTCTATGATGAGACTAAGCCTGTTTCATTTGATGAAACACAAAATTCCGAACATTGGATGGCTAAAATGCAATCTGAATATGATGCTATCATGAAAAATGGTACATGGCCTTTATGTGACTTGCCTCCTGCCAAGAAGGTCATTGGCACTAAGTGGGTATGCAAGCTGAAGTGTAAACCTGGTGGAACAGTTGATAGGTATAAGGCTAGGCTTGTTGCAAAGGGTTATGCACAAGAAACAGGCATTGATTTTGATGAAACCTTTGCACCTACTTGCCAAATGACTATTGTTCGTAGCATCTATGCACTTGCAACTCATCATGGTTGGAATGTACATTAGTTGGACATTAAAACAAAATTTCTGAATGGTGACTTGCATGAAGAAGTGTATGTATTTCAGCCCCATGGCTTTGTGCAAAAAGGGCATGAAAACCAGGTGTGCAGGTTAACGAAGGCATTATATGGTTTAAAGCAAGCACCACATGCTTGGTATGAAAAGATACATGCCTATCCTATTGCACATGGTTTTGAGAACAGTCCAACTGAAAGCACCTTATATGTTAAGCATGCTAATGATGTGCTTCTGATCATTGTTGTGTATGTTGACAACATGATGCTTAGTGGCCCTCATGAGAAGCATATTGCTGATTTCAAGGTTGACTTGCATGCCTCATTTGAGATGTCTTATTTGGGGCATTTTCATCATTATTTGGGCATTCAGTTTATGCAAGTCGATGGCAGAATAGCTTTGTGTCAAATCAAATATATTGACACAAAATGCAACATTCTGGCCTTGAAGACTATAAACCTATTGCCACTCCTATGGAGACAAGTTTACGATTGATTCTTCATGATGTTGGAGATGCATTTGATGTTGTTCTCTGTCAGCAAGCTATTTGATGCTTGATTTACTTATGCATTACTCGACGAGATATCTAGTTTGTTGTCTCATAGATGATTAGGTTTATGCATTGCCCAGGTGTGAAGCATTGGCAGGCGGTTAACCACATCTTTCGCTACTTGAGTGGTACTCGGCTACTTGGGTTGTTTTATCCCAAGGGGGGATCACTACTGCTAGATTTGCATGCTTTTTCTGACTCTAACTAGGTTGGTTGCTATGACACTCGTGTGTCCACTAGTGGTTTTTGCTTCATTGTTGGTAGCTCACGCATATCTTGGTTGAGCAAGAAGCAGCCTACTATGGCCACTTCCAGTTGTGAGGCTGAGTATAGGGCAACTTTCATAGCAATTGTTGAGTGTGTGGCTCAGATGCCCAATGGATGATTTGGGTGTTGGTCAGTCTTCTGCCCCCACCATCTTCACTGACAATTAGAGCACATTGATCTAGGCATATGTGCCCACGCAAGAGAACATTGCAGACCTTTTCACGAAGGCTCTACCTAGGTAGAAATTTGCTTACTTCCTTTTGTGGATTGATTCCACATAGCTTTGTACATCCGTATACATGAGTGCCAGCTCCTTGTTCACCGCATCACTCCCAAGGGGGATTCATTGATATATTTAGATAGTGATGTGTGTGAACACAATAGGACCATCAGGGCACTCTTTTTCCCTCGTTAGGAGGTTTTTTCCCCTATTTAAATATATGCCTATAGCCCTAACTGGTTACTTATCTTTGTACATTCTAGTGGTAATACATTCAGTATTGTGTGTTGTGCTCTAAGCTTCTTCTTCTTCCTTATGATGTTTGCGTGCCTCCGTAGATGTCTAACTCCAATAGTTTAAGGGATGCTAGGGGTTTTGGAGAATTAACCCACCATAGGAACCGCTCTCTACTATGTTGAGAGAAATCTTCTAAAAAGAATAACTTATGTATTTCATTTCTAAATTATGGCCATGTCTTTCCTATGTGCACTGATATGGATGCCAAGATTGGTCCTGAGACTACCCAAGAAGTAATGGGTAAGCATTTCTTCATGTAACCCATGGATTTGTGCTTGGTCTTCAAACACATCTAAATTTTCAGTCACGTTTAGTCCTGTGAATTTCCCTTTTTCTCTCAAGATAGCTTGGACTACTTGAGCCCCCTATTCTTCTATCACTACTTCTTTAAACACTTCCTCCATCTCTCTTCTCTTGCTTGTCTTAGAGAATAGAATGATGTCCAGAATAAGTGGCTCAACTATCTCTCTTAACTCAAAGTAGAGATCAAAGAAGAGGCTAGGTGGTTCACGAGCCAGGAGGTGGAGGTCAGTCTAAAAGCTCTCTACCTGGGCCAAAATTTGTTTTGATTCACTTGATCTTTCTCTATCTTGACTTGAGTTTCTAATTTCTTTTAATCTTGATTTTCTCTCTTGATCTTGATCTTGATTTTCTCTTTCTTAACTTGATTTATCACTTGAATTATCTCTTACTTTCTCTTAAGTTCTTTTCCTTGATTTCTTTTTAATTTCAAAGGTTTAATGACTTTTTGAGTTTTTTTTATTTTTGTTCTTTTTATGGTATTTTTCTAATACTTCTAGTGTTTTTTTTAAGCTACGAAAATATAGATTCCTAATCTAAGCAGGAATAAAATAGTGCACAGGCATATGATCTAGACTAATGTAGAACATGAATGATTAGACCCCAGCAAACAAGAATAGTACTTCTCTTTAAGTGTGTAGAACAATGCGGATATTCAAAGAACTTGAAAATGCGAGTACCTAGAGAAATTTGTCTGATGCCGAGGTTTTTGTTTCTCTTCGAAAGGAGTCGGTGGCATGTAAAGGATCACCAAGGCAACCGCCTCGCTTCATCTTGGGTTTAGGTGTGCGAAAGAGAAAGGAGGTTAATGGGAGCAATGCAGCATGCGAGGTTGGATCAGGCCCCGCACGTGAGTGTGCATGTGTGTGTGCATCATCCCTGTCCAACAAGTAGCATTTGCACACTAGGTGCCTCGCCTTGTAGGGTGGTCGACTAGGTCGTCGAATGCGCTTCGGAAGAGGAAACAAAAAGAACTTGGCTGCATGGGATCATCGTTGTATGTGTCGTGAATGGAAAAGGGAAATACAATACTCTAAATAAAATCACTGAACTCAAGATGCTAAATAAAGTTCTTAAACTCGATAATCCCGATCAATATACAACTCGATGTCACAAAATGACTCTGAATAATACAAAATACTCTGCCACAGTGTGGATCACTCAATACAAAATGGTCTTCTTGGCCACAATAATACAAAGTGGTCTTCACTTTGAGCTTTGCTCTTGGATCTTCTCTTTATTTCGGGTAATGCCTTTTCTTCACTTCTCTTTACTTCAAATCATGCAATAATATCGAGAAAATACATGGGGAAAACCAAATGAGCATTGGGCATCTATGTTTTCCCCTAGGTCCTCTCTCTAGAACTCTAAAATCTTATAACCTTCTCCTTTCTATTTTTAGAGATTTTTTTTATCCATTCTATTTTCATAATCTTCTTCTTTTCTATTCTTTTCTAAATTTGGAAATCAAATCTTTTCTTTCTGTTTTGGTTTTTCTTTTTCTTTCTATGTTTTCTTTTTATTTTTCTAATTTTTCTTTTTATATTTTTATTTCTTTTTCTTTTTTTACTAAGGTTTTAATTTTTTTCACATCTATGTACAAATTCAATGAAATTAAGGGTTTAGAGTTGGAAAAATCACGATTCTAAGATTCCAAACTAGGTCTTTTATTAGAGATAACCTAGGGTTTCTTTCTGTTATGGCAATGCACATCAAATTAATGGTTTAATTTACATTATGGTCTAAAATCCAAGGGTTTCTAAGGGTTTAGGTTAGGTTTCCCAAGGGGTAAAGGTTAGTTTTTTAGGGGTTTGGGACATATTTCTAAGGGGTTGATCAACTTTAAACAAATAAATATACAATTCCAATGTACAAATGAAATGTTCTCATCACTTAATCAATCCAATCAATCAAACATTTCAGCAATTTACGACTCTTTTTATCATTCTAGAGACAAAACATCACATCATAGCCAGAAAAACAATGAAATAAATTTGAAAAAATTCTTGATGCACACTCCCTATGGGATTTCATCCTGAAAATGAAAATGTAGGAAAGCTAAAGAAATGTGGTTATGGACCTATGGTTATTAAAAGACTTTCGACTAGTGGTGCGGTACAATTAGCCACATTAGAAGGAGAGATAATGCCTAATTACATTAGTGGCTATAGAGTCAAGCTTTATCAGGAACCTCTTATGAAGGATATGCTTAGATGAATCACATTGGCAAAGAGTGCAAGGAGGAAGAAAAGAGAATATGAGAGGAAGCTCAAGCAGAAGCTTTAGAATGCATTAAGCATATGAAATTAAGAAGATAAGGACTAGGGAGAGAACTCTATAACCATTTCAAAGGCTCTAAGTTAGATACCAATACTGATAAGGAAACACCAAGATACCCTATGACCATGTGTCAAACAAAGTCAACTAATCACCCTAGCATAGTGGATAGGAGACCATTCATTATAGCCACGCTAGGACATCGCAATACCCACCATGCGCTTAGGGCTTTAACTAATACAGGTGCTCAAGACTAGAAATGCGGCCGATTGAGGCATATCTCATAGGGCTAGGAAGCATGGAAACCACTTGCATGGGTGAAGTGGACCCTCCTATCCTCATACACAAGATAACCCTGACTGTGAAGATCCTACTATGCCATGATGATGATTTGATAAAACCTCTAATTCTTTGCTAAGATTGGTTATATGATCACTCTATGGACCTAAATCTTAGAAAATGCTCCCTGAGGCTCAGATCCTTAGACTAGTAGCGAGTGATACCGCTTGACTTCCCCAACTATACTTCCCTTGAGGAAGGTAACCCCACACCATATGAGATGAATGCGAAGGAGGACCAGAAGATCTTTGGGCAGATAAGCCAAATTACTTCAACATCAACCCATGCAGGGCTAGCGATGAATAGCCTTCGCTCAAGAAGATGTCAAGAGATTTTCCCCAGGTCTTCCTTTGAACAAGAAGAGATCACCACCCACTAGATGGGTCAAGTGGACTACATTAGATTTCAAGTGGGATACATCAGTGGACAAACGGGAACCATAGCCTCCTGTGGCCAATCATCCACACTTTCGGACCTACCTAGATCTGTTGTGCAGAATGCCTCACTTCCTGATGGGTAGGTCACGCAAGTGTTGGAACTCCCTTCTTTTCCAAAGTAGAGTGTCGACCAAACCTCTCAACCTCAACGACAAAGAAGGAAACTACGACCTAGGAACCCAAACTGATGACAATACGAGATGACCCGATGGTTGAAGCAGCATCATCATGTCAATACACCATTCCAATTAAATTTGAATTAATGGAAAGGAAAAGTGAAGGCGGGCATACTCATTGGACCTTTCTTTTATATTTCACAAAGCAAGGGTTAGGTGCTTAGCACACCTATGGTGTAGAACTCTAAGGTCCACTTAGATGGAACTAAGGAAGGGATGGTCTTAAAGTGAGATGAGAGGATTGGTTTGAAATAAGTAGCCCAAAGGCTCCGATTGATTGAGTGCCCGAAGGCCCACAATCCCCCCAAGGAGTTGGTTTAGACTTCTCACCACACTTGATGATGGGTGTCCCATTGCAACCTACAAGGTTTGAACCCTACCCTCAGATCTTGAAAAGTGGAGTACCCAATTGGTTGAGCTAACAACACACTGAGTAGATATTTACAATCGAACTCCATATACAAAAAAAAAAACCTACACTTCATTGACTTTTGGGTTCTAACCCTTTCTTTCTCAGATAGGGGAGTTCCCTTTGGTACTGAGACCCTCTTCCGTTGTACTTTCAAATAATTGAAGCTAATTCTGGGAGATTAAGCCTCAAACAATACTTGCCTTAGAATTAAAAAATTAAAGAGAAATACAAAGAAAATGGGAGATTAAGCTTCAAACAATACTTGCCTTAGAATTTAAAAAATAAAGAGAAATACAAAGAGAATTGATGACCTCTTTGTCCCCTTTGTCAAAGATCCACTTATTTTTTAATTTATTGCTATCTACAACTAACATTTTGTGATGTTTAGAGATCCTTGAGAAGTTGAAGACCTATTTAATGAAAAAGTAATCAATACACCACCTAGGCTCAATCTTCCAAATATGCTATGCTGGGATTAATTGAAAATACAAGTGAAGACGGACGTAGTACCAATGGGACCACGTATCCCACAAAACAAGGGTTAGATACCCAACACCGTTTGGATCACAGAGCTCAAAGGCCCACTAGAATAGAGCCTGGGAAAGGATAGCCCTAAGGCCAAACGAGGCTCAAGGCCGATGACTTGGTTTCACTGGCTTGGAAGCTGCAAACAATTGGTGCCCCAGGACCATAGTCAGAAAACAATATTTCTATTTTTCACCCAAAAACCATCCCACCACAAAAGGTGGCGAGGTATCACGATCACACACAAGGGCCACACCACTTTTTTGTTTTAAGGATAAATGACAAAGAAAATAGCATGAATATTGAATGTACATAGGACCCAAGGAAACACTCCCACCACCCCCCCTTCCCTTTCGTCATTGTACAAATATGAGGCATGCAATGGCTTGGGGGCAACACGCATGAAAGGTCCTTACAGAATAAGTACATTCAAAAGCCAATCACTTTGATGCTCCAAAGGACCCGAGGCTTTGCTTCGACAAAGCCTTACCTCTTGTCCTCTTCTATGGCTCAAAAGATTTTGCACAAGACCATCATCTCAAGGGCCCAATGTAAATTCAATTGAAGGCTCTACCCAGTTCTTTCATATAATAAAAATTGATTACATTTTCAGATTAATTGAGTTAAATTAATTACCTTGTCTCACGTCTTAAAAAATGAGTTAAATTGATTACATTTTCAGATTAATTGAGTTAAATTAATTACCTTGTCTCATGTCTCCTGCAAAAGAGGAAGGTTGCAGATCCAAAGCTTGAAGACATACTCAATGTTCACCTTCATGGCTTTGGATACATCGAGTCCTCTCAACATTAGCAAACCTCCAGCTTGGCAAAGAGACAAGAACAGAAACATCTAATACTCCAAGAAATCCTTCAGCAAAGACCTTTCAGATCTTACTAACTCACTAAAAAATAGTAGTATGTTCTTGTTAATACATCTTTCCATGGTAGCTGTATGTTGACTCCCCAATAATCCATCATAATGTAGCTTCTCTCTCTCTCTCTCTCTCTCTCTCACTCTCTCTCTCTCTCTCTCTATATATATATATATATATATATATATATATATATATATATATATATATATATATATGCCCCACCATAGTTGCAAGTTTTTATCAAGCAGACACATTGAGGATGTTGATTGCATGCTTGTAGGAAAAGGGACGCCTCAACTAATTCTGTGGACTTCATGTGATCCCACCTCTCGGGAAAGAGAAATGTCTATATCACACCTTAATCCTATTTTATACTATTTTATAGTTACGCTCATTGAAAATTCAATGATTCTTGTACAATTGATTGGGGAAGAATGTCAATTAATTCAAGCAGAACATTAACTTGATGTGCTTGTTTCTATCAGTATACCTCTCTCTCTCTCTCTCTCTCTCTCTCTCTCTCTCTCTCTCTCTCATATCCGTATCCTCCATATAATCTTCCTTTCCACCTTTTCATGACTTCTTCATGTTCCTTTCCACCTTTTAATAAACTAATCTGATTTTAAAATGGAGTTTTGTACAGTCATTTGATTTGTACATTCCTCCTCCTTTATGATGTTTCCACTTTAACAAACAAAGTGAATCAAGTGTCTGTGAGGGGAGTAGAATTTGTAGGGCTTCAAAAGCTTGTCCTCACAAGATGTGATGGAGAACAATCTTGACATGCATGTGGCTGACTGCAACACACAGATGCCATCCATATGGGGGTTATGTGCTATGCTAGCTCCTCATGAAAACACTTGCCATGTACGGATGTCTAAGCAGTCTTATGAAGAACATAACGTTTCCATCACAAGTTCATTTTCTTTGGTAATTCATTAAATCCAATGTTCTTTTATTTGAAATCCTTCAGCAAAACGATTATGTATGTTTTTTGTCATGAGTCTTTAGTCTTTAGATCAACCTTTATTAGCCTCTTTTTTAAGAACACCTCCACATCTATTACTCTTGTCACTTGCGATTCAAAGTGTGTGCACAAAAATTTAAATTAAATAATTAACTATGAATAATCTATGCACAAAAAAATCATACTTCTGTGCATATTTTTGAACCTAAACTTGGTTTTGATCGGAATCAAATCTGCAAACTTCTACCTTAAAATATTTGATCAAAATTTTATTGAACTTTACTCTCAAAAATATATATTTTATACCTTTAAAAAAACATTATAATTACTGGTTTTTGTATGATCTAAGAAGTTTTTAAGTATTAGCAGAGTTTTATAACATAGAAAACAATATTATAATGGCTTTTCAACACATTTAGCGTAATATTACAACATTAAGAAAATAAGTGAGCTCTACATCGGCTCACTTATTTAAAAAAGCTTAATTTAAAAAGATTAAAAAGACATACAAAAGCACACATCGTATTCTCAAATAAAATAGCTTTTGTATTTGAACTATCAAATGCTAATTATTAGAAGCCTTGGATGCTTAAATTTGATGTTAAGATTAAGGTGTATGAAACTTTAGAAAGAGAATAGCTGACAAATTGTGAAATTTTGGAGATTATCGTGTACTCCCTTTTTTTTAATGGAGATTCCACAACCGTCTATTGCCCCTAGCTTTAATTTTGAAAGAACAAATTTATAGATGAATGATCATAGTACCCATGGGACCTTCCATATCTCACAAAGCAGGGGTTAAACAAGATCACAACTAGCTACGACTCATCTAGATTGGCCAAAGCCATTACAGTCCAACCCGAGGGTTGAACACAAAACCTCCGCCTCAAGAGGCTAGTGCTTAACCAACTCACCTATGAGATGTGGACTATGGTGCACTCTTTGTTGAGCACTCTCTATACAACTTTATACCAGTTGGATCAAGTCCAATCTAAATATTAACCGCATTTCATACTCATCTCAATTTGGGCAATATCATGAGTTGTGAGATTCGGGCTTCATCAAATGGAGGAGGACAAAAGGCATCCTCACATTTTGGACATTCAATCTCCACCCCCAGATGCTTGTTGAATCCAATGTTTAGCAATGCAAGTTCCTATTTTATCTCACTTTCAACGTTCACCATCCGATGTCAAGTCCAATATTCTAATGGCCCTTGTACAAAGGTGCCTTTTCTGAATGTTCCCAAATTCAGCCATTGGATATCTTCTTAATCCAAGGGCCTATCTCAAGTTCAATCCAATGGCCTCTATCCATCAATAATCACTCCTTAATCTAGAAGCCTCATGTAATCGTCATTTCTTTTTCTAACGCACATGTGTACATACTATACATATGCAAACCGTCACACATACACACTATACTATGTGAGCATACATGCATAGTATCATATGTATACACATACTACACAATACATACACACACATATACATACATATATATATACATATACATATATATATATATATATATATATATATATATATATATATATATATATATATATATATATATATATATGTGTGTGTGTGTGTGTGTGTCTGCATTTTTTTAAGTGAGGCTTCAAATGATAGCCTTCAAATCATCGAAAGTCTTTTGTTTGAAAGGCTTATTCAAATTTAAAGCCTTTTGATCAATTCACTGTTTAATATATATATATATATATATATATATATATATATATATATATATATATATATATATATATATATATATATATATATATATATATATATATATATATATATATATATATTCATTCATGAACAAAGCAATAACCATTTGTCTTAACCATGACTAAAAAGAAAAAAAAATATAAGCCATAATCATAATCAAAGACATAAGAATAAGGATAATCATAGCCATGAACACTAGCATCATCATGAACATATGATATAAGTAATCATAGCCATCATAACATCTAACCATAAGCATAATGTTCATAATTACAATACTATCCATAGCCATATGTCATAACCCTCATGAACATAATTTCCTGCTTCATAATCTACAACACCATAATATGTTTTAGTAAAACCACAACTCCCTAAGTATAAGTTGCAATACCATGATATACTTGTGAGGATCTATGTTGTTGGAACCACAACTCCAAAAACTTCATGACCATAGAACTTTCCCTTAGGCAACAAGATCTTCTTGAGGCTAAAAATTAGGTTGTTCTCACTTAGCAATTCTAGGTGGCCAAAATAGATGATCAAATAAAACCATGTTTTAGATTATAAAAAAGGAAAATCTAAGAAGTCTATCCTTTTCCTAAGAAATAATGATGGTACCAATGTTAATTCTCATGGAGATAGCTGTTTGGTTGCTTACAAGAACTTTAGTCATATCTTATTTGGTGCTCCTAAGATAGGGATGATTGCCATTACTGTTAAGGCTTCCATTGTCAGTAGTGTTAGGGATTCTATTGTTTACATCCACTCTTGGGTGATTTTCAGTAGTGTGAGAGCTTTTGTTGTTGCAAAGTACATTCAATGCTTGGGAGTGCTCAAAGACTCGCCTCCTTATTGGGCATGACTCCCCTCACCTTGAGGGTCTAAGGTGGCACAACGACAACAGTCTTGATACAAATTTCAAGATTCGAGAAGAATGTGGACTTTCGTGTCATGCTTTATAGGAGGTGGTGTCTGAATTGGTTGAGTTTTAAGTGGGATTTTAAGTTCCAATTCCTTTGGCATCCCCTCATCCAGATAAAAAAAGCTTCTTATGTGGCAAATCCTCCACAAGGGAATTTGGACCAATGTAAAAGCTAACAAAATTTGGAGCCTCTCCTTGGTGTAAGTTGTGCCTTCATGGCAATGAGGACTTGGGACACCTCTTCTTTTCATGCCCCAAGTCAATGTCATTCTGGCAAGCCCTTGGGAGAATCATGTTGTTGGAGGACAAATCATGTTCTTCTTTAGCATTGTGGAACATTATAAGAGGCTAGGCCCTTTGGAAGATCTGGAAAGAGAGGTGTGCTGCCAACTTTGACAGCCCTTTTAAAGAATGGTCATTCAAAAAATGTATTTTCCTTTTAGGCAAAAGGATTTCCAGTTGTAAGAAGTCCCCATTTTTAGACATCATAGAGTGTTTTTCCTCAAGAGCAACAAAATTAAAATCAAGTGGGCCCCTTGAGGGTGATGAAAAGTTCATTGAACTTCTTTGTATTGTTTTCTAGTAAGTTTTAAAGCAACCCTTGCTTTCTAGGATTTAGGGGGTCCACTAGGCTTGTTCACATGTACTATTGTTCTTTCTATTAATGAAAGCTTGGGAGAGTAGGCTGTTACCAAACTTTCTTTTGAAAAAACATGTTGACCCCCATAGATTATGCTTTGTAGGAGATCTATTTGGGATGGAGATGATCTACGTGGCAAACTTAGCAAAGTTTCTTGAGAAATGTGTTGTATGCATAAGCATCATGGTGATCTTAGTATCATCAAAAGTCTTCTATCTAGGAAGCTTCTTTCCAAGTGGATTTGCCACGGTACCCAAACTCATGATTTGATTATTAATGATCGAAATTAGGGACATATGAACTCCATAAAAATAAGATTAATGTCATCGACCACGTAGCTTAGTGATTGATGCATGAACTCTACGGGAGGAAGTCACGAGTTCAATTCTTGGCTGGACATTTACTTGAGATCTATAAGATGAGTGCCTCTACCTTACAAGATTGATTGTACGTTCGAATAGAAAAATACCAAAAAAGTGATAGATAATAATATAATCAAATACTTTTAACCATCACGTGGACCAAATGGAAAATTTACTAAGGTTTGAGTTTTTTCTTTTTATAAAAGGAAGTTCGGCCATGGCCTAATCTCCCGGACTTTAATTAAAATAATGAAGAAAAGTTACAGGTGAGTGGGACTAGTGCCCATGGGACCCCCCAAATCCCACAAAGCAGGGGACAAGTTCGGTAAGCTAGAGGGCGTTACAAATGAGGCGTACAAAACTATCATCTCCTTCATGGGGGACCCATTTGGGTTTCAGCTTGTTATCTACGAGAAGATAAATACAGTGGTGTCTAAATGGAGGAGATCTCTTGTCTCAGGAGATTCTTTTACCTAGAAGAAACAAGGATTTCTCAATCGACCATTCCTTTGGGGTTTGGCCAAAGTTGACAGCACATCGCTCCCTCCAAATTTTCCAAAGAGTCTCGCCTCTGATGGCATTCCACAGCCTAGAAGAGCAGCCAACCGCCTCACCCAACAGCGCATGTTGCCAATCGATTTGGTTCGAGAGACGCAGAATCCGTGTCACATGATGCCAGATAACACAGGACTTGGGGCAATCGAAGAAGAGGTGAACAAGGTCTTCGATGCACCGGTGGCACCGCTTGCACCATGGAGGCACACCACAGATTTTGTTGGCCCTTGCGTTGTACCAGATCCCTTTATGCAAGATTTGCCACATGAGAACGGATTTCTTGATCTCAATAAGGTGGTGCCAAATCGACATGAACTTAAGTTCCCATCGAAGTTTGGACCAAGAAAGGCACCACACCTTGTTAAGAGTGTGATGAACATCTAAGTTATCTTTGAAGTTGGGAATTCTGGATAGTTTCTTACCATTGTTCCATTTGAGGCCCTCTAGGCAAGGAAGATCATGTCCGCCGAGAAGGCGGGTAGTTGAGTGGTCCCATGTTGAACACCTGCTCTGAAGAAGATTCCATTCTTCGAGAGAAATTCTATGTCTTGGGTCTAAATCTTCAAACCTAACCCACTCACCGGTCTCTTGTTTCCAGAGCTGTTTCCACTGTTTGTACCCCTTGTTCCAAAGTCGCTTAGCCGTTTGGAGGTTCCAAGACTCCACCTCCCTTAAGCCACTGATCGGGAACCAGATAGAGTCATTTTGTCTTATCCCCGCAGCCCACTTCCACTCATCACTGACTCTGATGAATTGTTTGGCTTTGTTCCAACTCTTCCATAATGAACACACGAGGCTAGAGCCTTTAGGGGACAATAGCGTGAGGATCCCAATGTCCTTCCAGCCGGGAAGACCAACTAAGGTAAGGTCTTTCGAATTTCTGAAGATTAAATTAGCCCAGGAGGACTCTCTATTGCACCAAGCCTTGATAAACCACTTTGCCGCCAGCTTGTCAGCTAACCCAGTGATATCCAAGATACCCAAGCCTCCCGAGTCTTTTGAGCTAATGCAAGTTTCCCATTTGATTTTGGGAATCCCCCTCCTATTGGGGTCCCCCGTCCATAGGAAGTTTCTGCAGATCCTTTCCACTTTGGCCAATTCTTTCTCCTTAGGTCTCCAACACGAGATATAGTAAATAATCGTAGAAAGCATAAATGTGTTGACAACCATTGCACGCCCTGCCAAGTTAGCTTGCATGCCTTTCCAATGACTTAGTTTGCTATCCAGTTTGGATAGAATCCAGTTCCACCGTTGGTCCATCAAGATGTTGAAGCCCATCGGAATGCCGAGGAGATGGAAGACTTGACCGCTAGGGATAACTTGGCACCCCTGATCAATCAACAGTTGGGGCGGAGGCCCATGGATTGCTCTGAAAGCAGTTTTAGTATGGTTGATTTTTTAACCTGACGCCTTACAAAAGGTGTCGAGGCAGTTCCAAAACACCTCAATGCAGTTTCTATCGTTATGAACAAAAGCATTCATGTCATCGGCAAAGAGTTGCTTCAAATCATCGAACCACTCATCGAACATGCTAGCTTTTAGCTTGATGGGAATAAAAAAGTGGGACCGTACTTCAGCTTACCTCTCCTTCATGTGCCCCTGGGCCTATCTATGGTAAAAGTGTCAAAGAACTCTGACGGTGTCGGCCATGCATTGGTCCACCATTCTCTTTGATGTTTCTGTAGTTTTCTATTACGGTCAAACAAAAGCAAGAAGGGGTTTGAGCGCCTCCAATTTCCAAATGCAACCCACCGACACATCGGAATTGGGATATTTTACTTTCTGCCCTCGGGATTCCAATGGATGTTCTTGTTCGTGGCTTGGGGAATGATGTGGATTGTTCGGCTTACGTCGGCCACGTGTGAATCCTACATGAGCGAACTACGTGAATATGTGTAAGCTGAAGCGCTTATACTATGCGAATAAAAGGAAGAGCGGTTTTGGGACCTTCTTTCCGCAAAAGATTATGGTTGGGTTCACATAGAACCTGCGGAACAAACCCTCAAAAACTTATAATTCCAGGTGGACTATTACTTCATAGCATAGTTCTACCATATGCGTGTTCACACAAGCAGGCGGAAGATAATATAGGAGATTGTTATGCCGTCGCCTTATGTGAACAATGGATGACAGTGGAACGAAGATCCTCTTGTTTTTTATTGGTTGAAATATACAAGATTAATTAGAAAAAAGAGAAAAAAAGAATATAAAAATAATAAAATATAAATCAAATCAATCTGAGACGGGGTGTTCCGTGATGGAAAGGTCGTTTGTACCGTGTGTTGGCATGTATACTGTGAGAGAACTGTGACTGTATGTGAATGGTTGACTCCAAATGGAATATGGTAATTGGTTAATCAAGCTTCGGGAGATGGGGCGCCGCTCTATCTGAACTCACAATATGATAATCTTTTTGTAACCACGGATCTAAATGAAAAAAAAAAACTCAAAAAAAAGAAAAAAATCAAAAATATCTTCGAAGTTGATAGAGTGAACTTTAGATTTATATTGAGGAATGGATCACGGATGCATACTGGGGAGAGACTTTAAATATCACAATGTGAATGAAAAGTGGTTTGGCAAGATTTTTAGAGTAAGCAACAAGATTCTTGAGAGATTTAGGTCTAGGCTTTAGTGGTTTAGTCACCACTCATCATGTTGCTACTCCTTTTGTATGTCTCTTCCTCCTCAGGCCATATCTGCATTCTATTAACATGAGGAAACTAAGTGTGCCCTCTGGTATGTCTCCCCTTCTCAACCAGTTGCCTCTCCTAGAGGAGAGGTCATGGGACTGCAAGATGCTTTGAAGAATGGCCTAATGCATATGGTTATCGATAAAGAGTCAGTTTTGAATGGTGCAGCTTCTACAAGTAGCAACGGAGCTAGTGATGGTGTGGATAAGAACTTTAGTTCACCAAGGATACGACCTCTGCTCCTGGAATTGGCAATACCTCTATGTTCGAGTTCATGACAACCTCAGCTAACTTTGTTCATTCTCATGCTCATTTGGATTGCAAGGGCAAGCAAAAGGTTGATGACAACCCTCAGACGGTTGACATCAATTCTAAAATGGCCAACATTGAGGACGAAACCCTAATTATAGATAGGAATTTGTTAAGTATATGGAAAGCTCAACTAAGTGAAAGGGTTGTAATTGGGTTATCCCATGGTCCTAGTTATACGCAAGAAATTTTGAAACAATGGATAAGGGAGACTCAAAAAACAGGGAGTTGTTTGTCAAGCACATCCAATATCCCCTCAAAAATTATTTTCTCTTCTTTTTTGAAGAATCCAACAGTGCCTTGGAGGTGATATCGAAAGTTCAATGGCTTATTAAAAGTATCCCTACGGTAAATGGCACATAGGATTTAAACTGTGAGGGCCAAAGCCAACCAAAATACCTATTTGGGTAAATTTCCCTGATCTCCAAGTAGAGTACTACCCTTGGGTTGAAAGTTTAGGAAGGATATTGGACAAAGTTCTCCGTTAGAAATCAAGAGGGGGTGGGATTAACCGAATATGGGATCCTCAAACACTGATTGAAATAGACATTGCTAAGTCCACAAAGACATTGATTGTGTTAAAAGGGTCTCATGGGAAAGTTTTATTCGGGCTTTAATTGTTATAAACAAGGTCACCTCATAAGTGATTGTTATTGCTCATGTTAAATGCTTCTGCAGTTTCAATAGGTTCTAAAGACGGCCAAGGGAATAATATGGTTGCTCTCGAGTACAATACCAATTTGGCTCCTAACAATGTAAGGAAAAAGAATCCTACGCTTTTTTATTCTTTTTATGTATTGCTTGAAGACGTGTTTAATCCTTTTGAGGAAATTAAGGATGATGCTAGAACCGTTGTGGATCCTTATAAAGAGAATATGCTAGAACCGTTGTGGATCCTTTTCTGATCTAGGAAGAGGCTACTAGGAAAGATAATCCCCCTATCCATATCAACAATAGGGTGACCAAACTTATTCACAAGAAAGGGAATAAGGAAGACATAATTAAGTGGAGACCCATTACTTGTTTGGCCTACTATCTATCTATAAGATCTTCTCTTCTTCTTTGGCTACGAGAATTAGTCCTCTTATGCGCCAAGTTATCCTTCCTTAACAAAAGGGGTTCATTAAAGGGAGATATATTCTAGATGTTATAATTACAATGTGGGAGGGGGTGCAATGTGCTAGTGAGATTAAGCAAAAATTTTACTTCTTTAAAGTAGACTTTGACAAGGCTTATGATAGAATTTAATGGGAAATCATTCTCCAATCCTTGCATGACATTGGTATTGGAAGAAATTTCATTAAATATGTTAACGTCCTATTTGGAAATGCCTATTCTAGAGTTGCTATGAATGAAGTTTGCAAGAGACTGAAAAATTACGACCACCATGTGCTAGAGAGATGATGCTCCACCCAACCAAATGCCTCTATATATATCTCTCTCCAGAGGACTACCTTCTTGGGCAGGTGGATACTAACCATCCATGTGTCGGCCATGTAATGGCATGTGCACCAAGTGTCCCAGTTAACTCAAGTGAATGCTTCTAGAAGGCTCTAGATCTCTTTGGGAAAAATACTCCCCCCATGTAGCCCATGGGAATTGAACCCAAGACCTCCTCCTTTAGACCCTTGAGAATTAACCACTAAGCTAAGTGGATCACTTGTTTACAAGAGCACATTACCTCGTAGTAAATCTAGACTCGATATCTTTGGTCATACACACACGTGACCAAACGGTGTCCAATTTTAGATCCATTTGAACCGATCGGCCCCTTCGATCATAGACTTCCTTCATTACATTCTTTCCCCCTTGAAAAAATGTTTTCGTCCTCAAAAAATGGAGCTATATAATAAGCGTAGGCAACCCTTGAGCCTCATGTTCTAAAATTGCAAGAACAACCACTTATTTTCCCACCATCTAAAGTGATAGAGAAAAGAGTGAAGAATGCATCTCGTCTATCATGCAGTACCCCACTCTTACATAATGCTAGGAAGCATCATGCATGATCATCAAGATCCTTACTTCATAACCCACTATGGACACAAAAGTTGATTCTTACCTTTAACAAAATTTGGTTCAGGTCATCCATTGATGTCATTGTCATCAACTCCTCTTTCTCATTACTAAATTACTCCTCAATAACTCTTTCATTTGATCTTCATATTTTCATACCTCAAGTCATCACCATGATACAAGCCCCTCCACCACTTCAGCCCCCACTAAGCATGTCAAATGTTGGGGAAACAAGTTTGGGTATGAGATACATCTAGAAAATCCTATAATATTTCATTTTTAAGGCATAAACTATGTAATTAATGATGCAGAACCTCACAAGAAAACTCTATGCATGCTCATTTACAAAAGATACCACCATGCACACACCAAAAAATATTAACGCTAGTAAATAACACCAATGTGTTAGAAGTTAATCGGTTACAGAATCCCTTGTATTAGATACATCGAGAGAACCATAATGACTCTATCTTTCATATATTTCTCGCTATTGTAGTCTCTCTCTCTCTCTCTCTCTCTCTCTCTCTCTCTCTCTCTCTCTCTCTCTCTCTCTCTCTCTCTCTCTCTCTCTCTCTCTCTCTGTGTGTGTACTTGAGCCGAAACGACTCAAGGACTTGTGCCAATGAGACTATACCTCAATTGCCACACAAGTGCATATAGTGGGTACTTTAACACACATCTAATTGTCAATCCTAAGGAACGACGTACCAAGTGTATGAAGACGTGTGCACACGTGATGGAAAATGAAGTGGTTTAGCTAGCATGCATGAGAAAAGACTACTACCTCTCACACTCACTGAAATACTGAAAGTGTTTGCCGCAAGCCTCTTACAGCAGTTTTTAGTATTTTGAGGTTTTCTCCCAGCCCAAAACTCCGAATATAGGCAATAGGGTACTCGTTTCGAAGCTCTCGACGAGACGCGTCAACGATGGTGGTTTCACTCAATTCTGACCACTCTGCTTCAAGTTATGGCAAAAACAGTGAATGACGGGAATCACAAATACCCGCGCCACAACTTCTCCTAGCTTGCGCACGCACTACAGCAGTTCAAAACCAAGGGAAAGGGGTAGACAACAGTCCTACACATGCATTACAAGCATAACACACACATACAAGAGCGAAATGAAGATCAAAATCAGCAAGGAAGAGGCAAACTCGAAAATTTGAAGAGCTCCTTCTTCACAATGGCCAGAAGTTTTTTACAAAGAGTCACAAAGTGACTTATATACATGAGCCCTAAGTTTGGTCCTTTCACACAAGAGACCGGCACTTTATTCACTAAAAGACTAATTTCCTACTATTTTACATGGGTAGATCTCTAATCTTCTGTGGGGATGCATCTAGAGGACTCCTCTAGTGCGTTTACAAAGGAAAATATGTTACAAGAGTGGTTATGATACAAAATATGATGTCCAAATCGGAAAAATTTTAGCGCCCGTCATTTTCTCTGCTTTGTGCTCTCTTTAGCTCTGCAACACTCTCCCCCTCTTTGTCTCTGTCGTCCCTTGACAGGCTTTAGCTTTTCGTCGGCTGTTTGCTTCTTTTCTCCGCACGCATCCCTTGGTCAGTTTTGTCTGTAATTAAACAGACATGCAGATTTGATGGCCTTCTTGATTCAAGCTCTACTACTCGAGAGCCTGCTACGTTTGTCTTGCCTATTGACTTGGGTTGCCACGCACGCCACCAGTGACTAGGAATGTGCTATTCTTAGTCACCCTCTTGAACTTTTCGGCCTCTACCCCTTTCTAACTTTTGGTCCTCTGATTTGTCCTGGTTGCACACATCTGACACTGTTGTATTGCTTTGAGGCTGTTTGCTTTTCCTTGGTGTGTGCGCCCCTGAGGGGCTCTGTGCAGACATGGGTAATGCGCCCCTGCGGGGCTTCTTGCAGAGATATGTCTTCCAATATCATGTATCTATTGCACCGTCTTAGACTTTGATTTTCTTCTTCTTTTCTTTTTGCTTGATTGTCCCTCTACACGTCCCTCCTCCTGAACTCTGTCGTCCTCGACAGGCTTTTTGTGGCGACGTGTGTATGTTTGTATGGCTTGTTGCTCTCTTTGATTTAGCAAATTCGCGTGACACAGCATGAATTCCTTCCATTGCTGAGACTTTACTCCGTCTTTTGGCGCCTGTCTATGATCAGCAAAGAAACTTGTTTCATAGGCCACCAGTCTTGCATTCAAATTTGAAGTCATTTTAACAAAAATTTCTGAATCAATTTCAAAGAAGCCTGTAAAGAATGCTTCTTCAAAGGTTTGCATATACGGCGATGGCAAAAACATAAGGCGAGAATAATATGCCATAATAGTAAGTCGGCTGGGAATGGTAGATAAATCAAAAATTAAGGCTTCTGGACCTTGCATAATTCCAATGAAATTCAAAAATGTGTATTTGGCATGTTGGAACACTTTTAGCACTGTTAGTAGCATGCTGAAAATTTTATTGGTCATTTTTACCGCTAAATCTGGCACTGAAGCGTATCTGGAAATCCAAAATTCCATTGTCTTTACCATATATTCTTCGGTTGGTAGGTAATTATGTGGCGGACTAGGTAGTAAAGGGTAGTTGAGCCATTGATTATTGATATTGCCTTGGCGCTGTCCTTCCCAAAATTGCGTCCAAGATCGTCTACGGGGTACAGGACAAAAAGATGGATTGACTTGAAGTTCATATGGTGATGCTTCCCACTGTACCCGCAACGTTGGATGTTTCTCCAAAATCTTTCGTCGCCATATCGGATCCGCCTTCTTGAACTCCTCTTGAGTGTAATTAAAAGTGTCATGCCTGAATTGAAGGTTGTGGTCCGGATCTTTATTCGTTGCAGACTTTATATAATATCGAGTTGGCTCTTTAAGTAGTCCGTATGGTACACTGAAGGGCTTCAAAATTTGTTCCAGTTGTTTATTATCTATCTGAGCTTCTTTCATGATCCTGATGATCTGATCTTCAAATTCCGCCGTGAGTTGGGACACCAGTAGTGCCCTTTCTGGTCTGCTCAGTTCTGCAATTTCTCGTGTGTTAGGTTCTAATGGAACCTTCTTTTCCGCCCTTATTGGTGAATGATACGAGGGGGGAGAGAGAGGACGTACCTCTTCCTCCACAGTAGCCGTGGTCTCTTGTAGAACTACTGGTGTCCCCTGTTTTGCTCCCTGCTCTAGTTGTTCCTGAAGCTGTTTGATTAAATCATCTTTTTTCTTGTTCCTCTTCGGCCTTAGCAATAGTTGCCTGATGTTTAATTAGTTCCTAGGCCACAATATTCATGTGCTCTGTGTCTTCCTTACACTGTCGCAGGTAGTTATTCTCTGCTTTTTTCCATTTCGTTCTGAGTGCAGCTGTGTCCTCCATGTATCTCTTTTCCCAATCGGCAATTGTCTCTTGCTCCTTCTTGAGCTGATTTGCATACATAATCACTTTATCTTCTAATCCCTTGATGTCGGTTTCCGGTTGTGCTTGTACTTCGACTGGTTGATCACTTAAAAGAGCAGCCATAAGCTCGTTGTTTCGTTGTCTTAATGCCTCTGCTTCATCCATGTACACTTTAATCTGTGATTCCAGAATTTTACTTCTGGATGTCATGCGTGCCTTTTCAGCCTCATACGTTTGTAGTTTTTTGGTGATATCTTGTAGTTGTGCGTTTAATTGCTCATTTTCTGTCTCTAGCATGCTATATTTGCTTTTGATTTCTTTCAGTTCAGATTCTTTTTGTACTACCTGTTCTTTTACTGTCTCTAGCTCAGTAGAGAGATTCTTACCCCATTTTTGAAGTTCGATTTTGTCCCGCATGGCTTGGTCATAATCTTCATCAGCATCAGCCATAAGTTGCTGTGTATCTAGGGCAGTTCTGATCATGTCCTACACCACGGGCTTGAGCTGAGCTATATCCACATTCAGCCATGTCCTTGGTATATCCGGGGTTTCTCCTGTTTGTACATCTTTTCCTTTTTCGCTATGGATCGTTTCATTGTGTGGTTGTCTGATTTGTAGATGTACTTGCGGTTCTGCGTCATCTTCCACCACATCAAGAACCTTCGTGGCACTCCCTTGAAATGTAACATCCATGGGGGACGGTTCTGCCACAACCCTTATGGGTGTAAAGGGTTCTTCGTCTTCTTTTTGTGTTTCCTGACATTCTTGCTTTGGTGTCTTCAGGCGTAATTTTCGGGGTGGTGTGGCCTCCTTGATTTGGATGTTGGAAGTTTCATTAAGTTTTAAAGTGAGGTGACCTTCCATTTTTGCTTCCTTGCACCTGGTACCTTGATCTTCTTGTGTCATGTGATCCTCCTGCTTGAGGTCTTTTTGCTCTTCGTTATAGTCTACCTCATTTAATTCTTCCCATTGGCCGTCATCTTTGGATTCGCTTTGAATATCTACATCCAATAACGATGTATTGGGCTCCTCTTGGCCGTCGGATCCAGAACTAGAGTTATCTAGCCCAATTTCCCGATATCTATGTACTTTGGTGAGTTTGCCTTTTGTTTCCCTAGCTTGTTCTGACTGCTGATAATGATGACTCTGGACCGGTAAATTGACTTGTCCTTCTGTATATTGATGGGTCTCTTCCAGAGCATCTGTCAAGTCTTTTGCCGTTATTTCCTTCCTTCCTTCAATAGTATTTTTGGGAAGTACATGATCCTCTTAGTAGTTGGTGTGTCTTCATCATTTAGCTTGACTTCCCGGAATCTTTTAGTACCTCTCATTCTAGGTTGAGAGCTCGTTTCTGCCACTTCCACAATATTTGCGCCTTTCTTTTTCTTAGGAACTGTCGCCACTTTGGCATATTGGGCAATGACGGTTGATGATGGCATCTCTTGTAAATGTTCCCTCATTCCTAAGGCATGGTAAATCAAGATGGTTAGTGCCACACTGCCATTTAGGAACTTTTTATTCTTCCATTGCTTCTTGGCTTCGAACAATCTTTCTTGAACATAAAGAGTCAAATTGATTTGATTCCCAATTTGCTTGATGGCATGGGACAGTAATTGCACAATGACCTTTTGTGGAGCTGTGTATCGATGCATATTTGGGAAACAAAAGTGTTGGTGGATCAATCTGACCTCATCTTCTATGTCCACCCGGTTGATGTCGACGAAGGTCCGGGTCTTTGCACCTTTACTTTCTTCTTTTACTATGGTGACCCCATCCTTCTCCCATCCAAAGGCTTCCTTGATTAATTCATGAGTGAATTGAATAATCACCCATTCGCCTGTCTTATCCATTACTCTAGCTTCCGGCACCAAAGGATCATGTAGTGCTGGCTGTAGTGTATTCATGACTTGAGTGCATCTTTGAAAATCAGGCCTATAGATTGGCAATTCAAAATATTTATGTATGCCTGCTTTCTTCATGGTTTCTTCAACAGAAGGAAGTGTATGTTGCACGCGAAAATCTTGGGACATTATTGGAAACAGATGATCTGTGTCCATGATTTTGATTGTTGCGAGGAACAGGTAGTCCCCTGCAGGCTGGTCTTCGCGGAACCAGTGTCCCTTGGCCTTTGTGATACTTTGGGGAGGAAAATCCATCACTTCCTCGGGTACAGTTGCTTCAGAATCTTCAGAAGCCATCTGCACTCAATATAGAGTATGAATTAGTGGCCATATATTATCAGAAATCCTCCTTTATTTGTTTGTCATAAGCTCGATATTGCTCCGAGTGAATGGTGTCGTCCCTTTCCCGTGTGTGTGAGAAAGGTAATACCTGGATTTTTCTCATTTTTATGTATTTTTATATTTTCATCTGAAAAGGAAAACAGAAAAGTTAGTTTATAGCCGAAGCGGTTATTAAACCTTTTTTTGGAGTATTTTCTTAATGTACGAGTGCTCTCCTATTTCCCAAGAGGAAAATGTGCATGACTATCCTGAAATAGAAGAAGGATGTGCCGAATGCTTGGCCTTATAATGTGGCCTTATCATGCATACTTTGGGTCTCGAAGGCTCCATATGTGTGCAATTGGAAGTATTTGGTTGATGCAAGCTGTTTGTTTTGTCTTTTGGTATCCAAATTTGCTTCATTGTGCTGGGCTTCGTTGTATGTTGCCCACTTCCACTGAATGTGGCTCTTTTCTTATTGTTGTAGGTCTGCTTTATCTGATTTGTGAATCTCGGAATGGCTCGGGTTGCCCTTGCAGACTCCTTCTTTCTCCAGTAACTCTTTTTCTGTGGCTGTTTTGCCTGTGGACCACATTGGTTCTTCTTGTTTTGGGGATCATCCTTTCGGTTTGGTTTCTTTGTAGTGCATGACTTAGGAATCCAGATTTGCAAACGATCCTGCTGAGCGGCTACTACTTTCTTTGGGATCCATATTGTAGCAATTCGTCGGTGACTTCGTTGTTCAGACTGAGTTGATTTCTCCTTTGATTGTTTGTTCTGATGTCGGTTGTGCTTCTGTCGTTGAAGATACTCCTCTACTTGATCTTTCTTTATCCACGCTTGATTAGAGTAAGGAAAAATTTTAATGGGTACAGATTTTGAATTACTCAGAGGACTAGTCTCTCTAATGCATGGTGCTTCGGTGAGGTTGGTTTCAGCTTGATTAACACTCTCAAGACTTGCTAGACTAGAACATGGTGTGCAAGCAAAATTCAATGTGTCCGCACATATAGTACTCGATGAAGGTGTCTCTATAGTGCTAGTGATCATACATTCAGGACTTTGTTCATTAGAATGAACTGTTTGCTCCATGCTTACGGATTTGATTGGTCGTTCGTCTAGCAGACTGAATACTTCACGATGTCCTATCCTGGCTGAGATGTATCCTAACGCCAATTGAATGGTCACCTCGTATTCGTAAATCCAGTCTTGGCCTAACACTACCTCCTCAAGTAAAGCTTGATCATGACACACTAATAGCTTTTGTTCCATAGTGTTGTTGCCAAGATGTAAAGGTAAGGTGATCTCACCTATGCATTGAGTAATTGTTCCTCCTATTCCTATCAATTGTACCATCGATGGGCGTACTGCCTCCTTGAGTTTTTGGGTCAAAGAAAGCTTGATACAGCTCACAGCTGCTCCTGTGTCAATGAGAGCATCCACCAAGTGGTACTCCGTTTTACCTGCTCCCAAATTTAAATATGGTTGTGTTCTCTGCGATCCTAGGTTTTGGGTGGCTCTAAAATTAGCCATTGGGATGAGTTCTTCTCCTATCCGATATCTCTCATCTCGCTCTCTCATCCACTCTTTCCGTTTCTTTATTCTTTCCAATGCTTCCTGTCTCGCTTCCTCTCGTATTCTCTCTTCTTCTTTTTTTCTATTTTGGGCACCTACCAATCGCGCTAGCATTTGATCAGTCAAGGGCTCCATGAATCGTCTTACTCTACATCCACTGATGTAGTTGGGAAGAATGTCTCCGTCTAGTGTGGCGAGATTGACTGCACCACTAGTAGAGATTCGATTTATGATCAAGGGTCCGTATCCGCGTTTTTGTAGCTTCTTTGCATGTTGTTTTAGGGTGTACACTAGGACTAAGTCGCCTTCTTTAAGTCCCTTGTCTTTTATATGTGCATCATAATATGCCTTTTGTCTCCGTTTAGCAGCATAAATGCATGCTACTGCTTGCAATCTAGTCTCATGTAACTTCTCAATTTGATCTAGTTGTTGGGATAATTCATGACCGTTCCACTCATATCACTTTCAATGTAGGCACTAAGAAGTCAATTGGCAAAATTGCATTTTGCCCATACACTAAATTGAAAGGTGTGGTTCCAATGGCCGTTTTATATGCAACTCGGAATGCCCAAATTGCATGATGCAATTGTTTGTCCCAATCCGATCTTCCATTATTGACAAGCTTAGTCAGCACCGTGCATAGCACTTTGTTAGAGCTCTCAGCCTGTCCATTGGCTTGGGGATGGTATGGTGCTGATTTTTTATGAATCACCAAGAACTCGTTCATTAATGACTCAATTACCTCATTGAGGAAGTGCGTTCCTCGATCGCTAACAATCTCAATAGGCAAGCCAAAGCGGGTGAAGATATGCTCAAAGAGAAATTTTGCGGTAGTTTGAGCATCATTCTTCCTAGTGGCTCTTGCTTCTACCCATTTAGTTAAGTAGTCCGTGGCTACTATGATGTACTCCGCATGTGATCCTTTGGCAGGTGGATTGATAGGTCCAATGAAGTCTATCCCCCATTTTGTGAAGGCTCTCGAGCATATCATTGGTCTTAATGGCATGTCATCTCTCCGAATTGGGTATTTAGTTCTCTGACAAGTCGCACAACTTCGTACATACGTTTCAGCATCCATATGTAGAGTTGGCCACCACAAGCCCGCAAAGAGAATCATTTTAACGGTTCTTTCAGCCGAAAAATGACCTCCTGCAGCACCTGCATGTGCCATTTCTAATATGGGTAGATATTCTCCTTCATGCACACATAATCTTAGTTGGTTATCCTTCCCTCGTTTGAACAATTGTTTTCCTATGAGAATGTAGTCCTTGCTCATTTCCTCTAAGGATCGCTTTCTTGCCAAGCTAGTTCCTAATTCATGTTCTTGAGTTTTTAAGAATTTCACTAATGTTGTACTCCAATTGGGTGCTATGGTCGAAAAAGGTAGAGACATATGATCTTCGGGAACCGTCTCTCGGCATTCTGCACAATTACTTACGTGGTCGTGAACACTCTTGGGCATGTCAGGCCAATATACTCCTAATCTTTTCAGTTCTCGGATAGTTCCATGAATCCCTTTGTGTGTTCTCCATTTGTTCACATGGGCTTGCTCAATTAGCTGCGTTTGTTCATCCTCATCAACACATCTGAGTAACACTCCGTTGGGTTCCATGTAGTATACACTTCCTGACACAATGTGTAAATTCCTCGATTGAAGAATTTCTTTTTTGCTATTCCTATTAATTGAGTGTTGAGGCCCATGAGTGAGTATGGGGATCAATTTCTCAGCCCACTTTGGGCAAACTTCTAGGTTAAAAAGGTAAGTATCTGGCAGATCATCGGGCACTCCACTCGGTGGCTCTCCGTGTGTTAGCCTCGAAAGGTGGTCTGCTCTCACATGTGTGTTCCCCTTTTACTATTACTTCGAAGTCAAACTCCATTAGTAGTAGAAACCATCTTACCAACCTTCCCGTGTTACAAGGTTTATTGACTAAGTACAACAAAGCTTGATGGTCTATGAAGAATTTGAACTTGTTGGCTAAAAGATAATGTCTGAATTTCTTCACGGCGTAAACCATTCCTAAGCCCTCTCGTTCCGTAGTGGTATAATTTCTTTCGGCTTGATTCAATTGTTTACTCGCATAAGCAATTGGATGATCAAGCTTGCCTTCATCAGCCGGCTGGGCTAAGATGCATCCAAGGGCATAGTTAGAAGCGTCAACATGAATATGAAAAGGCTTGCTCCAATTGGGTGATTTCAGAATTGGGGCAGTACTAAGTCTTTTTTTCAACTCTGTGAATGCCTTTTCGCACTCTTCTGTCCAAGTAAATTGAGTCAAGAGACTATACAAGGGTCTTGCTATTATGGCATACATGTGAATGAACCTACGGTAGTATCCACAATGTCCCATAAAAGCTTGCACTTCCTTTGCGTTCTTGGGTCTTGGTAAGTCTAAGATGACTTTAATTTTGTCTTCATCTGTTGAGATTCCATTCTTAGAGACAATATGTCCTAAGATTTTCCCTTGTCTAACCATGAAGACACATTTTTCAGGATTGAGACATACTCGATATTGTCGACATTTGGCAAAAATCTTTTCTAGTTCAGGGATGTGCTCTGATCGTATAGCTGAATATGTACAAAGATCATCCACGTATACCTCCATACTTTTTCTCAGAAATTCCTTGAACACATGACACATCAATCTTTGGAAGGTAGCTGGGGCATTCGTTAAACCAAAAGGCATGACTCTAAAGGCGTATACTCCCCATTCAGTTGCGAACGCTGTTTTATGTTGGTCCTCAGGAGCAATGGCTACCTGATTATACCCTGAAAAGCCATCCAAAAAGCTATATACTTCCTTCCCTGCTACCCTTTCCAAGAGATGATCAGTGATTGGTAAAGGATAACTGTCCCTTATGGTTGCGGCATTTACTTTCTTCAAATTGATGCACACTCTTAACTTTCCATTCTTTTTTGGTACAACCACCAGAGGTGACACCCATTCCGTGTGCTCAATTTCATAGATGAATCCAGCATCTAGTAACTTGTCTATTTCCTCTTTTATTTTGGCTGAATACACATCATTATAAGTGTATGGTCTTTGTTTAGAAGGTTTGGCTTCGGATGTCATGGGGATTCTATGCGCACATATAGAAGGGTCTACTCCTTTCAAGTCCTTATAGGTCCAAGCAAAGACATCCCGATATTCTCTTATGAGACGAATTAACTCCTGTTCTTCCTCGAATGAGACATCCTGTCCTATGAAAGTACATCGTTCATCTCCTTCTTCTACAGTTACCACTATCTTTTTGGTTTGTTCCTTATTATCATATGCTATTCCAGGCTGTGCTTCTCTTTTCGGCATTTGAATAGCGATTTTTCTCTCCTCCACTTCATATTTTTTAAAATGAGCTGGTACCTCAAATTGGTCTTGGGGTTTGTTTTCTTCATCTTCTGATTCCCTTTCAACTTCTAATTCCCCTTTCTGTGTGAGTTCCTGGTGTTTTCCATTGGCAGTGATATTTATGTTGGTGGTACTATTCCCTAGATTCATTGGTTCGGGTTCCATTTCAATGCTCTCGTAGTCCTCCTTCCAGTCTTTCTCGATCACTTCTCCTTCTTCTGCCGCGTGAAGGACTACCATATACAGGCTAACATTATAACCCTCCTCATCGATACATTCGGTCATGGTTACTACTTTTCGTTTATACAGACATCGAGGGTCGCTAAAATTTCCATCCAACCGTAAGGTTCAAATTCTTCATCAGAAAATACTTGCGGCATATAAGATGGATCTTGTACAGACCTCGCTATTCCTTGTTTTTGCTGCCATCCTTTTCTTCTCTCCTCTTCCTTCTTTGCAGCTTGACATATCCACAGATGAGTGTCCTCGTTCATCCAGGATTGATCACTAGAACCTGCACTATGAACCGATTGATTATCTTCCTCCTTATGAATTTGATTCCATTGTAGAGGTGGAACATCTTGATATGTGTACGTATGTAGGTTTATTCTAGTGGTGGTTCCTGCGTGTTGTAAGTATACCGCGTCTTTTCCCCAATCTTGTACGACCTTTAGCTGTCTCATGAAAGGCCTTCCCAGGATCATTTCATAATTGCTTGGCCTTTCAAAGTGACATATTGCTAAAGTATGTTCGAATTCCACTCCACACGTAGTGAAGACTACTCGTTCCAACAATCCTAAGGGTCTTTCCGTATGACCATCTGCCATTTGTATTTTCATGCGTGTTGGTCTTAATGCTGGTTTTCCCCATTTCTCCCAAATTTCTTTGGTAGCAATACCAACACCAGCTCCTGAATCTAGTATGGCTTTGGTAGTGTAACCCCTGTAAGTAATTGGAAGGCAGGTATTTCCTTCATCTCCCTCACTAAAGTCTCCTACTTTATCCACTGGAATTCTCACTGTGTTTACTTCATCTGCTATCTCGTTCTTTTCCTCCTTGACCTCCCATTGATTGATTAATTTCTCTTTTAAATGTGGTTTTACCTTTAACAGTTCTTCGAATGTTAGGGTACATGGGATTTTTACCTCTCTAAGGCGTTGTATGATCTCCGATGTTTGGACTGATGGGTTCGTTTCCCGTCTCCTTATTGATGGAATGCGATACAATTCTGAATTTTGCTCGTACTCCCCTGTGTAGTTGGGCAGTTCCTTTACATCTTCCTCTCCTTTGTCACTTGCATCCATTGGAAGAATTTCTTCTGAATTTAGTTCAGGTATTGAACCCTCTATTTCGTTTTCTGCTTCTAATTCTTCAAAGGGTGGTTCCATTCCTTCTACCTTCTTCCATTTGTCCTCTTGAACTCGTGCCCATAGATCCTTAGTCCATTCTCCTTCTACTTCGGGAACTATGGATCCTTCCTTTCTCTCAACACCACGTTCGTCATTCTGTGGTCTATTTACTTCGGGCTTTTCATGAGTGTTTACACACTCTTGGAATTCTCCTTCAGAAATTCGGGTGTTGGGTAACGGCGATGCAGGTTTTTCTAAGGTTTGTTGTGCAACTTCTATCAATTTCTTGCAAATTTCTAGTCTTTCTTTTTCTAAGTCACCTCTCGGATATTCTCTCTCGTGTTGCTCTATGGTAGGTCCTGCTCTTATTCGTGCCTTATATGCCTGAATCCACATGGCTAATTCTTCAGGCATAGGATCTACTAACACTGATCCTACCTCTTCTTTTTTGTATTGTTCATTTTTAATTTCTTCTTTCTTTCTCTGCTCCTCTTTTGAATTTTGTTCGTTCCTTTCATTTTCCTTTTTCTGCCGTAATTTCTTTTCTTTTAGCCTCTCTCTTCGGTGCTTCCATCTCTTGGACCTTTTACTTGCAATACTTTTCTCCGGCTCTTTTGAGTCTTCAACTCTTTGAGGGATGGGTGTGTCCCTCTCCTTGTCACTTTGATTGTTCTCATCCGTTTTATCAGGGGTCTCTCTAGCTTTGGCTCTCGTTATTGCTTTCAATGGTACTGTGTACTCTTTATCACTCCCTGATGATTCAATTACTTCTATTACGTTGATTTGTACATTAGATGTAACCTTGTTGGGATTCTTGGGGCAGTCTCTGAAAAGGTGTTCCTTACCATAATCACTACAGTAGCCTTCCCAGACTCGTTGTGGTGGGGGTGGGTTTGGCAATGTGCATTCCCTGATATAGTGATCACCTCCACACCTGTAACATGGTCCTCTGGGTACAGGCGGTCTGTTCATGGGTCGGGGTGGTATGGTTGCTCTAGGAGCTGTATACATCAATGACACATAATCCTGCTCATAACCGTATGAACTATCTGGTGCTTCCATGCCATAGGCATATGGTTCATACCGTTGTCCATATTCCATCATTGAGTTTTCATAATTAGGGTATGTTCCTTGACTAGGGTCATAAAACGAGTCATATGGTTCATTACTAGTCAAAGGTGTGGCTGGCACTATAGCTCTCTCTAGGTTTTCTTCAGGTTGGGCAATCTTGACTGGGACAACGTTCTGAGGATGGGGCGGTTGTTGTCCTAGTACTGGCTGTGGTTGTGTGTATCCCTGATAAGCATATGGTCGTGGTGCTGGTGCCTGCGGCTGATAAGAGGGATACCTAAAAGCTTCACCTCCCTGATGATTCTGAGGGTATCTGTACGGTCTCATGTATTGCTGTGCAGGTCTCGCTTGCCTATTGTAGGGACAATTTTCTGTGCTATGATTTGTGTATTTTTGTTCCACACTGCAATATTGTAGAGGTCCTGGGACAGTAGGTCTATTATAAGCATAAGTAGGTGGTGGAACTACTCCCCTAGTACACAAGTGAGAAGGATGATCACCTCCGCAATGCATACACCTCCTGAGCATGGGTACTCTCATTGGGTTATTGGGGTAGTTCCTCTGTCCTTGAACGTTCAACTTTTTCGCTAACAATTCGGCTATTTCCTCTACGTTGTTTTTAGGTATGGATGCGTTACTAGTCGAATCTTCACTTTTCAAGTTTCCTTGAGGTATTTTCAAGTCCTCTGCTAGGTTGTCTTCCAGATCTATGCATTCCTTCTTGCATTCTTGCAAGGTCTGAACCCTTTTTACATACACCAATGATCTCAAGGATCCGTTCAATAATCCTTCCAAAAATAATGACACCATTTTATTTTGTGTCGGTCTCTCTTCCACTGGGCATCTGTCTACATATTGCTTGAATCTTCTGGCAGCCAATCTCACTGACTCGGTAGGGACTTGCTTGAAGCTATGGATTAATGATGAAGAATTGTTTTTAATTCCTGATTTAGTAAATTCCTCAATCATTTCTTGGTATACTTGCTCCATGTTCTGAAAGGTATGAGGGTCCAATGGCCGAAACCATGCTAGCGCAGTGTCTGACAGTGTAAGACCAAAGGACTCATATTGAATCAAAAAGTCTTCTACCTGTTCGGATCTGATTACTTGTTTAAATTCCGCTATATGGTTGTAAGGTTCACTAGAGCCATCATAGTGATTTCGCATACATTTGGAAACTTGGATTGGCCTTAGTCGTCTTCCTGCTTCGGGTGGTCTAGGCATCACTAGGAAAATAGGTCTTCCTATTGGTATGCCTGGTCCTCTTACTACCGGCGGTCTGACTGGAGCATGAATTCCATGTCTGGGGTCAATAGTTGGTTGAGGTCGGTAGTTAGGGTTATTTGCAGGCATTGCGAACTGTACAGGAGGTCTGAAGGGGATTTGGGTTTGTTGCGTTTGTTGTGTTTGTTGTGTCTGGCCCGACTGTTGGTATGAATCATTATGGGACGTTCCCAGTGGGTTTCTTGAAGTAGTGGCTTGGTCTCTAGGGGGAAACACTGGGATGTTCTGGTATTTCAACTCAGCTCTTTCAGCTTCTGTTATGGGCCAATATCTTCTCTGATTTTTATCCAGATATGTGATAATGGTGGAAAAATCAGGATCCTACAACTCATAACTGGTGACTGGATTAGGAGCCGCTTCCCAAATTGAGGAATGTGCTCTAAGGAGATGCTCCATCCCATTGATCAAATATACATCCATTAAGGTGTCATCTTGGGGAATTAGATCTCCTCTCCATATCCTTGCGACGGTAGATCTTCCTCTAGGTGTAGTTACTTGCTCTTCATTCCCTCCTCCATTTAAGTTTGAAGCATTATTTTCTTCACCAATTTCATTAATGTTCTCTGGGTGTTCTGTGACAACATATTGGATATCTCTTTTGTCCATGTAAAGTCCTCCTACGTACTTGACTGTTGGTCTAGGCACTATGTAGGCCTCTGACGCTTTCTTTAACCTGGCCACAGATCTGTTTAGACCATCCAGATAAATGGGGACCTCATTGTGGTTGGTGTTCACATACTCCAAAGAGGTTCTGTACTCTCCCTCAATGATTGACATCATGCCAATCATGGGTACTGTGTTCTGCATATCCTCTGAAGCCATGGGAATTTCTTCCTCTGACTCACTGGAGGTCTCAGAATAATGTGAACAGTTACTTGGCTCTGCTACACTACCTACAGACGAGATTACACTTCTTCGGCTTCCTAGGGTTCTTCCGGATCTCAGGTTCATTCACCCCCCCAAGTCTCTCTCTATGTCCCACAGGTTCTCCTTGGGTGGCTCTCCTTATGACTTAAAGTGTCTTGACAAAAGAAAGGGTCAATCTGGACGATACCACTTCCTGACGATACTGCTCTCGGGCGATACTGCTTTGACCGCGATACGATACCAAACACCAAGACAATACAATACCAGAATTCTAGGCGATACGATACTGGACCACCTCACGATACGATACGAGACTATGCTCACGATACGATACCCGGCACAGAAGCGATACGATACCACTATGGTATCGCGATACTACTTTGGAAAGCAGACGATACGATACCACGATTCACACGATACGATACCACAGTACCCAGACGATACGATACTTATGACGGTATCGTGATACTAACCAGGTGAGCAGCGATACGATATCGGAGTGGTGTCGCGATACCAAATGCCAAGTGATACGATACGATACTTACCAAGGTCGACGATACGATACTTGAGACCCAAGGCGATACGATCTCAAGATGGTATCGCGATACAGTCTTCGGTCGGAGACGATACGATACCACCGCAGTAAGAGCAATCGCGATACCAACTTAGCGACACAATACCCAAACGGTATCGCGATACTAAGACTGATACCCGACGATACGATACCACAGAAAATCTACGATCGCGATACCAACTCTGGGTCACGATACCAAAATGGTATCCGCGTTACCAAGTCCGGTATCAAGCGATACGATACTTCGGCGAGTATCGCGATACAAGGGAGTTTTGGTATCGCGATACCAAACCTCAACCGATCGCGATACTCAAGCCAAAATGCAAGATTTTTTTCAAAATTTTTATGCCTCCTTGCTCTCCTTACTCCCCTCTTCACTCCTAGGCCTCTGTATCACACAAAAAATTTGTTTTGATATCAGTTTCCCCCCCCCCGCGATACTGCGCATGCCCTTAATCATGTGTTTATGCATGTTTAGAGAGTTTTATGTAAATGTTCTTGTTAAAATCTCACCTCTATCTACTCTTGCTTGCTCCTTGAACTCTCACACAAGCTCTGAAGGCCCGCTCTGCACGATACTGCAAGCACGATACCGATCGCTGTCGTCCACGATACCAGAACTCCAGCAAGTATCAAATGAGTCTATTTTTTTTGGTTTTTATACTTTTTAGAACAGAACTTGAATTTTGCTAATTTTTGGTGATTTTTGGGTATTTTTTGATGATTTTTGTCTACTCCTACTTCTCCTATCCTCACTAATCCTCTTCCTCTAACCTAACCCTAACTCCTCCTTCTCTTCCCTCCTCCTAAACCTAAACCTAAAACTTATCACACACACCTCGGAGATGTGAAGTAACAAGTGCTGAAGTGACTGACTACTTGCCACCGGACAATTTTACCTCTACAAGTACGATTCTATCACACTCGATCTATAACCATCACGAAGGCACCTTGGTTGAGTGTTCCCCGGCAACGGCGCCAAAAACGTGTGTACTTGAGCCGAGACCACTCAAGGACTTGTGCCAATGAGACTATACCTCAATTGCCACACAAGTGCATATAGTGGGTACTTTAACACACATCTAATTGTCAATCCTAAGGAACGACGTACCAAGTGTATGAAGACGTGTGCACACGTGATGGAAAATGAAGTGGTTTAGCTAGCATGCATGAGAAAAGACTACTACCTCTCACACTCACTGAAATACTGAAAGTGTTTGCCGCAAGCCTCTTACAGCAGTTTTTAGTATTTTGAGGTTTTCTCCCAGCCCAGAACTCCGAATATAGGCAATAGGGTACTCGTTTCGAAGCTCTCGACGAGACGCATCCAAAGGTGGTGGTTTCACTCAATTCTGACCACTCTGCTTCAAGTTATGGCAAAAACAGTGAATGACGAGAATCACAAATACCCGCGCCACAACTTCTCCTAGCTTGCGCACGCACTACAGCAGTTCAAAACCAAGGGGAAGGGGTAGACAACAGTCCTACACATGCATTACAAGCATAACACACACATACAAGAGCGAAATGAAGATCAAAATCAGCAAGGAAGAGGCAAACTCGAAAATTTGAAGAGCTCCTTCTTCACAATGGCCAGAAGTTTTTTACAAAGAGTCACAAAGTGACTTATATACATGAGCCCTAAGTTTGGTCCTTTCACACAAGAGACCGGCACTTTATTCACTAAAAGACTAATTTCCTACTATTTTACATGGGTAGATCTCTAATCTTCTGTGGGGATGCATCTAGAGGACTCCTCTAGTGCATTTACAAAGGAAAATATATTACAAGAGTGGTTATGATACAAAATATGATGTCCAAATCGGAAAAATTTTAGGGCCCGTCATTTTCTCTGCTTTGTGCTCTCTTTAGCTCTGCAACACTCTCCCCCTCTTTGTCTCTGTCGTCCCTTGACAAGCTTTAGCTTTTCATCGACTGTTTGCTTCTTTTCTCCGCACGCATCCCTTGGTCAGTTTTGTCTGTAATTAAACAGACATGCAGATTTGATGGCCTTCTTGATTCAAGCTCTACTACTCGAGAGCTTGCTGCGTTTGTCTTGCCTATTGACTTGGGTTGCCACGCACGCCACCAGTGACTAGGAATGTGCTATTCTTAGTCACCCTCTTGAACTTTTTGGCCTCTACCCCTTTCTAACTTTTGGTCCTCTGATTTGTCCTAGTTGCACACATCTGACCCTGTTGTATTGCTTTGAGGCTGTTTGCTTTTCCTTGGTGTGTGCGCCCCTGCGGGGCTCTGTGCAGACATGGGTAATGCGCCCCTGCGGGGCTTCTTGCAGAGATATGTCTTCCAATATCATGTATCTATTGCACCGTCTTAGACTTTGATTTTCTTCTTCTTTTCTTTTTGCTTGATTGTCCCTCTACACTCTCTCTCTCTCTCTCATTTGTTCTCATGAATTATCGAATGACATTTTGAAACCATTTATTGGTAAATTCATAGTTGACTTTGCAGATTATTTATTGGCGTATTGTGAGTCAATTAATGAGCATGAAGTACATCTAAGAATCATTTCAATAAATAAATAGATAAACACAACTTTACGTAAACCTAGATAAACTTTGATGATTTTTGTGTGAATAGAATATTTTGATACATAGTGTCACTCAAGGGAATCTTGATGGATATGAAGAAAGGCTCAATCAACTCAGGGTGGCATTCTCTTCAAGACGAGTAACTTTGATTATTCCTAGGATTTTAGGGAATCTAGTTAAATTTTATAGCTTACACCCTCACTAAAAAAAATATACATATGAATTTCATAACTAGGGTATAACTCTCATAAACTCCAATAGTATGGGCTCTCATGAATCACTCTTCATCGCAGCTATATTTTCTTGATTAATATGATTATGTGATCATGAATATCCCTGTATAAACTAAGACTAACTAGTACTTAAGTATCGAGATTAAATCTAGGTACTTCTCTAGACCCATTCATATATTGGGAAACCCAGAATACTTTCCAACTATGGAGTTATTCTCTGAATCAAAGAGTCAATTCCATCTTCTATGACCTTCTTATCTAAAACTTGACACATGTGAGCACCCATTGATTTTTTCCTATGAGAACCATTTAAAAACTTTCTTATTGCCTTCATTGGTGGTTTCCTCTTATTGGGTTAGCAAACCAAGTTACTAACCACATAGGTCAAATAAATGGCTACATCACTTAATGAATCCTTCATGGGTGCTATATTGTATCATTTATATTCACTACTTGTGCATGAGCTTAGCAAAATAAATGGATGCTTAAGACTTCCTTACTATTTTCATATGTCAAGTCAGACTCTATCTTGTTCTGAAAGCAAGATGAATTTTTCATAACCCCTACCCAAATCACTTTCCCATAGATACTTTTAGGCTGACGAAATGGGTGGATTTCTTCCTTGAAATTTGCCTCCAATAAAAGCTCAATCTAAATAGAGGGAAATCTATTAACAATCCCTGGCCAACCATAAAAGGGTACAGGTGGATTATCTATCTGGCTTGCTAAGAGGATTATAATACCCTCTAGACTTCGGAGAGAATTGTAATAGCTTACTTAAAGTGGGTTCAATGTTCTTTTAAAGCTTTACGTAGTTTTGAAAATCCACTTTAAGAGACTAGATTTCGTGGGGATCAATTTAGCTTCTAAAGATTTTAATTGGTTGGAATCTATTTAGCTTGTTCTTCCAAAAAGATTAAGCTCTTTGTAACTATTTCCCATAATGGGAACTCAGTGTAAAAGATCCTATTATTTTTAAGGTCACAAGTACTCATAGGAATGGATTATTCCAACCAATTCTTTGATACTCAATCCTCATGTATCTTTAGTTGGATCTCAAAATCTTAGAGATCTTCTTGATCCTTCTAAAATTCTATTTGTTTATGCATTTAGATCTATCTTAAGATGTCCTATGTTGACATTGTAACTAGATCTTTCTTATTCTTCTCGTTGTGTTGAACTATCTTAGATTCAAAAGATGATCTTTCTCAGCTTTCTTTCAAGCCTAGATTAAGATGATCTTTATGTTCCTTGAATTCAAGTCATACTTTTTGTATGAAGCTTTAGAGCTTTAATCTTGGGAGATTAATTTCAAACTTTGAGAAGTTATCCCTTCTTTATTTCTAACTCTCAATACATGAGTTTTATTGATAGATAGAATCTTTACTATCTTGCTCAAAGAATTCTTATTCCCTTTGAGAGGATAATTGAAGAAGATGCATATTTTCAAACATTGTCTTCTTGATGTATTCCATTGGATCATGAATCCCTTTTTCTTCTAACCATCAAGAGAAAGTATTGAGTGAGAATCATTTCCCACCATCCCAAACTAGTGGGTTCTTCATACTTTGAATACACCACAACTAATCTTACTTACCTTTAAAGAATGTTTGGTTAACCATTTAATGCAGTATGATTGATCTCATCAAACTTAATGTTTGACTTGATCTTTGATCCTCTTGGTCCTTTTGGCTTATCTTTTCTCTTTAATCAAATGAGAGATAAGACGATATCTTTCTCAATTAGATCCCTTCTCCAGTTTCTCATGCTCAATGTTTTATCCATGGGTTTTGCTTAGGGATCTAGCTTTTAACTTTTATGATTCACCCAATAAGCTCTTTTCCTTGGGTCTTTAATATCGGAATTCATAACTTATGTTTTTGTTATTCCATGAAGCATCAAGATATGCATTGGGCACAATCCTTCTTCTATTCTAATCAAGTTAGATATATTATTTCATAGACTTGCAAGTTGTTAGTTCCATTAAAGAGCATTCTTGGTGCTCATTTCAGAATGAAATTTCAACTTACCAATCAAGTTAGATATAATATTTCATAGACTTGCAAGTTGTTAGTTCCATTAAAGAGCATTCCTGGTGCTCATTTCAAAATGAAATTTCAACTTACCAGGTTTCAATTGTAATTACAACTTGTAAACATTGAAACTTAATGATTGGCCTTTCAATGATTCCATTGTTTAGATGTACCTTGAAAGACCATTTTTTATGTGATCTTATAATAGAGCTAGTTTTTGTCTTTAAACTAAATATTATCTCTTGACACAATCGATAATGTGAAATTGAAAAGAATAATAGGCTTTCCAATCATAAATTTAATCTAAAGAAGATGTTAATACCTCTTACCATTTGAACAGTAATTTACTTGTAGGACATAAGAAAATGGTATTTAGGGTTCGTTACAACCCTTGAGTTTTACCTTTTCTCTAGGCCTTCCATTTGCTTCAACGAGTTATCAAAGCTCCAAGTAGTTATTTAGTTCTCTTAGATAGAGAACTTACTTGAAAGGAAGAACTTACTTTGAGAAAATAATATCTTTATCATCCTTTCATTGTCGATTGAAATAATTTTTCTATTCATAGGGTATTACTTATACCTTCCTAAAACAATATGAAAATTCTCTTCTTCCTTAGAACTTTAGTAAGACTCATTCTAAGTTATCAGTATCACATTGTGGTTTATGAGGAAAATATTGTCCTGTCACCTTAAGTCCTTGGCCTTGCTAATCAAACATGCCATGAGTTTTATGGAATCTAAAATTTCATAAGAAGGACTTTAAACTTAAGGTATTTCATGAAGTTACAATTATTGGCTTTTAAGTACTAAGCCAAAAATAAAGGAATTAAATGGTTTAGTATGGCCTATTGGCCGCATCACCATTATTCATATAACCCATAAAGTTTAGATCCTTCTCAAGCTTACCTTAATGAACTTAATCTAGCTCTTATCCCATAAATTTTTTCGTTCAAAGGATGGTGCGGAATTTCCATAAAACTTTGCAAGTTGCTAAAATGCATTAGAAGGCATTTCTCTTAACCATAACCATGGTCAAGAACAACCAATCTTTCTTTTCCAAAACCATATGAACTTGATGCATAGTGCAATTTATTTCTATGAATAATTGTACATGTGACCAAGCAACCTAGGCCACTTGAATCTATGCATCCACTTCCAAACTCATGTGTATAATGACATGCATTGCATGTTCTATGGTTTACAAGGAAAAGAAAGGGTTTGAATACTTATCTAGAAATTCAGCTTCACCCATCCCTTGAGTAATTCATGGTGATGTAGCTTTGCAATCCTCCTACCTTTTCTTTTGATAAATTCCTTCTTGGGAATTTGAATATCTACTTGCATGCCCAATATGTGCATCAACTTTAAAGTCATCCAATTCTATGCATGCATACTAAACTATGTAATTTTTATGCCTAGCCATAACCACGCTTCCTTTGCTTTTCAAACAAGTTCATGCTCTTATACATGAGTATGCTTGCATTTTGCATAAAATTATCCTTTGGGTATAAGGAAGTTATGCACATAATGTATAACCTACTATCAATCCAATCATAAATATCATGCCATAAAAATTATACTGGAGAGATGCTTATCTCAAAGCTTGTTCTTGGTTTTCTCCTTGGGAAGAGCCTTTCTCCATGCCTATGTCCTTCCTCAATGAAGTTCCATTATGAATGTCCTTCTTCTCATAGCATCTTCAAGGATTAACTTGAAGCTTCTATGTTTGAAAGGATATTTAGGATGATAATACTAAGGAATTCATTCATGGAAACATAAAACATGCAAAGAATGAAGAAGTAAAAATGGAGTACTTCCCCAAAATCTTTAGGATGGTATATGTTTTTTCTTTGCTTCATAGACTCTTCTAAGGATGCCTTCTACCTTTGAAATTACTATCACAAACTCAACTCATATGTCTAAGAAAAATTTTCGTAACCTTCTCTGTCTCTTTCTTGATTCTTCATATGGCAATTCAGAGCAATCCCATAGAGAGAAGAAATAGCATGGTAGAAAGAAAAATTCCTCCCAAATTGGTGTTGACAATGGTTGCTTAGCAAAAATAAATATTCACTTGCTTGTGTGGCTAAAATTCAGTCTCTAAAATCCCATATGCAAATTCTTTTGAATATTCTTAGCCTGATTTTGGATAAAACAAGAAAGAAATAAAAGCAACAATTCTAAATCAAAAGAACTTTAAACCTAAAACTCTTTTTGTGCTATAAAATTCTTTTTGTGTAATGAAATAGATATGAAGCAAACAAATAATCTTTCTGTTTAAAAATAAAATCTTTTTTTTTGGTGTTATGAAATAAACCTTTTCAAATCTTTTTTAAAACTTTCCTAAGATCTAATATGAAGTTGCTTAAGTGCTTTTTTTTTTTAACTATCTTTCCTAATGCAAAAATGTTTCAGTGTTTTCTTTAAATGCAAGTATAAGTGCCTAATTTCTAGTGCAAATGAAAACAACCTTCTTTTTTAGTGATATGAATGAACTAAAAATAAAGGAACTTGAAACACACCTTACTTGAAGTTTGCTTGATGCAGAGGTTCTAATGTGCACCGTGATATATTTTTATTACAAACTTTTTTAATAATTTAAACCTAAGTACAAAGCTAAAGGTGAATGTGAATAAGTCTTGATCTTCTTGTATGTTGATGGGGGGGAAGTGAAGTGACGAAGCTCCTCCGTTTAGATAATCCTTCTTCCCATGGAGGCATTCAGGCCATAAGAGTAGCCCTCAACACCCAAGGAAAAAGTAAGTATTAGCAAAAATCTTCCCTCTTCTTTATAGCTTCCTCCTTCACTTTTCTGCATACAAGAAGAAGATAAAGTTAATTTTTTAAATAAAAATTGAAAATACAACGAAAACCCTAAGCGCACTATTGTCACGCTTCACATCGGAAATTGTCATAGAAGGGAGGCAAATGCTCATCCAAACAGATTCATGCTAACCTCACCGTGTGACTGGGTGTTTCTTAGTATGCTTTAGGATTTAGGTTGAGTTTTTAGTGTTTGGGTGATAAAAGATAAAGTTTTTTTAATTTATTTAAGTTTAATCTAAAAACTAAGATTCATATGAAAGCGCATTTCTAGCATTTTGGTATGTTGTAAAGATAAGTTCTTCTTCAGTAATTTGATTAGGACTTTCTTCAATAATACAATTTTTAATAATAGCTACCTCGTCGTTTTCATATTGATTTTTCCTTTTAGGGGAAGGCAGAAACAAGATTTCTCTTTTGTCATAATTAAGAAAAGCAATTGAACAAAAAGTTCTAAATCTAGACACTCTATAATCATAAGGTGAAGAGTATAAAGTTTCGATTACAATATGCTCTTTCACTTTTTCTACTTCTTCTATACTATCCATACTTTCATTTATTTGCGTAGTACTATTCTCTAATGGAGTAGGTAAAAGCATATTTAGAATAAATGAGCTATCTATTTTCTTTTTAGTTGGAGTCTTAATTGTAGATGCAATATTCGTATTCATGAAAAGTAGAACATTGTGGTCTGTATGGAAGCGCGTTTCCATACCTAGATATAGCATCTAAATATGAAGGAAAAATTAATTCTTCATTGGTTATTCTATTTTTAATGATATCAACTACGATGTTTTCTTTTTGTTGTGGAAGAGTATTTCTTTTTAAGGTTGGTGGAAACAAATCTTTTTCTATTTTCTGGTTGAGGTAAGACAATTGAGAGTAAAGACAAAACTCTAGATAAGTTACAATTGTATGCTACAGAACATAAAGTTTCATCTATAACTTGATCTTTAACTATTTCTATTACTTCACTTTCATTACTAATCTCGATTTCACTAATTTGAGTACACGTACTTTCAATGGGTGTGGGTAAAAGTGTTCCTAAAACAAAAAAACTATCTAATTCTTTATTTTCAGTAACATATTTGCTTGTTGATGCTAAATTCTTAGACATAAGAAAGTGCAATATAAAAATTTAATTAAATTGTAAAGTGAAAGTGCGTAAAATTTTAAAATCAAATCTAGACCTATACAAATGCTTGTAAAAAGTTCTAATACAGCTCTTATAAAATATTCCTATAAAATTTTAGAATTCACAGATCAAATGATGAACTAAAATTAGCGGCATAAAAGCAGCTTCTATCTCATAATCTTGTCAAATCCTCTTCAGTGCTCATCAAGTTTTATTCATAATGATCTGCAGGAGGATCAATTAGACATAAGTATGTTTTCATAAAAATAAAGCCCTCATTTATGAATCTAACATTAAAAAATTAACATAATTTAAACCTATGCTAACACATGTTAATTAACTTTCTTATGTATCCCATAAGCACATACATTCATTCTTATTACCTATCTACTTTATATATGCACATATACTCTTTCATATGCACATGCATTTTATCATATGCTCATGCATTCTATTATATGCACATATGCATGCTCATACATATGATGCACTTATTCACATGCATTTATGCATACATTCTAACATATATGCATACATTTCTAACCTATATGCATTTATCACTTATCATTCATGCATACATGCACCACACACTTCCTAACTTACATGCATATGCATTTTTGCACATCACACCCATGCACACATGCACATGAAAACACTATCACACATTCATAAATACTTATGCATACATTTACATGCATGCTTTCACATTCTCATGCACAAATGCACATGCATACATACAAACATATACTTGCATACATGCAAACATACATTTACATGCATACATCTTCTCATGCATAGATACATACTACATATGCTAACATACATGCATACATGAATACTAATCACTCATGCATACATGTACAACTAACTCATGCATACATCTAACTTCACATGCATACACTAACTTCACATGCATACACTAACTTCACATGCATACACTAACTTCATATGCATACACATGCATACACTAACTTCATATGCATACACATGCATTCACTAACTTCATATGCATATACATGCATACACTAACTTCATATGCATACACATGCATGCACTAACTTCATATGCATACACATGCATACATGCATCATACATACAACCCATGCATAACTTATGCATACATCTTATATGCACTAAATATGCATATGCACACATGCATACATGCATGCACACATGCACACATCATAATATACATGCATATGCATACATGCACATCTCTTACTCATGCATGCATATGCCACTCATGCATTCCTATACACTTACTAACATACATGCATATGCACACACATATACATGCATACATAAATCAACTTCATATGCATACATACATTATACATATGTATGCCTATTTACATTACATATGCACATGCACTTCTCTCATGCACACATGCACACCTACACATGCATACATGCACTCTCATCCACTTCCATACATGCCAACATACACTTGCATACATGCAAATATACATTTACATGCATTCATCTTAGTTCACATGCATCATCTTATCATGCATACACATGCATTATGCATTCAAGCATCATGACTCATGCATGCATATACTTCTATCATACATACATACCTTTCCTAACATGCATATGCGTACATGTTAACATACAAGCACACATGCACTCTCATCCACTTGCATACATGCAAACATACACTTGCATACATGAAAATATACATTTACATGCAACCATTCTAACTTACATTACATATGCACATGCACTTCTCTCATGCACACATGCACACCTACACATGCATACATGCACTCTTGTCCACTTGCATACATGTAAACATACACTTGCATACATGCAAACATACATTTACATGCATTCATCTTAGTTCACATGCATCATCTTATCATGCATACACATGCATTATGCATTCATGCATCATCACTCATGCATGCATATACTTCTATCATACATACATACCTTTCCTAACATGCATATGCATACATGTTAACATACAAGCACACATGAACACCTACACATGCATATATGCATATCTCACTTCACATGCATACATGCACAACTCTCATGCATATACATGCATATCACTCACTTATGCAAACATTCTAACATACGTGTCTCACTCATGCACACATGTATCTATCATATGCACATGCACGAACTTCCACTACATATGTACATGCACACATGCATACATGCATACTACACATCATACTTACACATTCTAACATACATGCACACATGCACTCACATATACATGCATACATGCAAATTCACTTCACACATTCACATGCATATACATGCATAACACACATACATACATGCACTCACACATTCATTTCACATTCATATTACACATGCATATATGCATCACACTCTCATGCACATGCATAAACACACATGCATACCTATACATGCTTACATGCATAATATCTTCATATGCATCATATACCTACATGCATATGCATATATGCATTCACTAACTTCACATGCATACATGCATACTCATATGCACATGCATAAACACACATGCATACCTACCTTCCTAACTTACATGTATATGTATGCATAAATGCACATACATGCCTTCTCTCTCTCTCTCTCTCTCTCTCTCTCTCTCTCTCTCTCTCTCTCTCTCTCTCTCTCTCTCTCTCTCTCTCTCTCTCTCTCTCTCTCTCTCTCTCTCTCTCTCTCTCTCTCTCTCTCTCTCTCTCTCTCTCTCTCTCTCTCTCTCTCTCTCTCTCTCTCTCTCTCTCTCTCTCTCTCTCCCTCTCTCCCTCCCTCCCTCCCTCCCTCCCTCCCTCCCTCCCCTCCCTCCCTCCCTCCCTCCCTCCCTCCCTCCCTCCCTCCCTCCCTCCCTCCCTCCCTCCCTCCCTCCCTCCCTCCCTCCCTCCCTCCCTCCCTCCCTCCCTCCCTCCTCCCTCCCTCCCTCCCTCCCTCCCTCCCTCTCTCTCTCTCTCTCTCTCTCTCTCTCTCTCTCTCTCTCTCTCTCTCTCTCTCTCTCTCTCTCTCTCTCTCTCTCTCTCTCTCTCTCTCTCTCTCTCTCTCTCTCTCTCTCTCTCTCTCTCTCTCTCTCTATCGCCAGTCCGTGTGCATCAGCCTCTCTGTCTGCAGAAGTTGATGGAGGAAGAAGGGGGAGATGCATGGTCTCTCTCTCTCTCTCTCTCTCTCTCTCTCTCTCTCTCTCTCTCTCTCTCTCTCTCTCTCTCTCTCTCTCTCTCTCTCTCTCTCTCTCTCTCTCTCTCTCTCTCTCTCTCTCTCTCTCTCTCTCTCCCCCCGATCTGTTGCTATCTCTATCTACGTGAGTAGATCTTGGAGAAGGTTGTAGTCACTCGAAGAGGGGGGGTTGAGGTGAAACTCTCTCTCTCTCTCTCTCTCTCTCTCTCTCTCTCTCTCTCTCTCTCTCTCTCTCTCTCTCTCTCTCTCTCTCTCTCTCTCTCTCTCTCTCTCTCTCTCTCTCTCTCTCTCTCTCTCTCTCTGATCTGTTGTTGTCTCTATTTGCGTGCACAGATCTTGGAGAAGGTTGCACTCACTAGAAGAGAGGGGGGAGAGGTGAATCTCTCTCTCTCTCTCTCTCTCTCTCTCTCTCTCTCTCTCTCTCTCTCTCTCTCTCTCTCTCTCTCTCTCTCTCTCTCTCTCTCTCTCTCTCTCTCTCTCTCTCTCTCTCCCTCTCTCTCTCTCCCCGATCTGCCGCTGTCTCTGTCTGCGTGCGTAGATCTTGGAGAAGGTTGCAGTCGCTGGAAGAGGGGGGGAAAGGTGAAACTCTCTCTCTCTCTCTCTCTCTCTCTCTCTCTCTCTCTCTCTCTCTCTCTCTCTCTCTCTCTCTCTCTCTCTCTCTCTCTCTCTCTCTCTCTCTCTCTCCCCTTGATCTGCTGATGTCTCTGTCTCCATGCACAGATCTTGGAGAAGGTCGCAGTCGCTGGAAGAGGGGGGGAGAGGTGAAACTCTCTCTCTCTCTCTCTCTCTCTCTCTCTCTCTCTCTCTCTCTCTCTCTCTCTCTCTCTCTCTCTCTCTCTCTCTCTCTCTCTCTCTCTCTCTCTCTCTCTCTCTCTCTCTCTCTCTCTCTCTCTCTCTCTCTCTCTCTCTCTCTCTCTCTCTCTCTCTCTCTCTCTCTCTCTCTCTCTCTCTCTCTCTCTCTCTCTCTCTCTCTCTCTCTCTCTCTCTCTCTCTCTCTCTCTCTCTCTCTCTCTCTCTCTCTCTCTCTCTCTCTCTCTCTCTCTCTCTCTCTCTCTCTCTCTCTCTCTCTCTTCTACTGTCAGACCGTGCGCGTATGCCCCTCTGTCTGCAGAAGTCGAAGGAGGGGAAGATGTAAGCCCCTCTGTCTATAGAAGTCGAAGGAGGAAGAAGGGGAAGATGAAATTCTCTCTCTCTCTCTCTCTCTCTCTCTCTCTCTCTCTCTCTCTCTCTCTCTCTCTCTCTCTCTCTCTCTCTCTCTCTCTCTCTCTCTCTCTCTCGCCATACATGCACAAGGATCAATTAGACAAAAAAATGAACAAACATACATCTAAATACTTAGCATAAACAACTACACACGTAAACATGTTCTTAGTTTAGTTAGTCATGCAAACTAACACTAACTCATGCATTCTTAAACTAACTCATACTAACTTAGAGTAAACTAGAACTTTCACTAACATATTATTTTTGTTTTTTATTATTAAAATGAATTATCTATATTAGCTAATATTAACACATTAAATACATTAGATATTAATTAAATTACCTATTACTTATTATTTAAAATAACTATCATATAAAAATGACACATTAAATTTTGTTTTTTATAGTGTCACTAACTTATATTACTTAAATCAATTAATAATTAAATAAATTAATACTTATAATTGACACATATATAGTTAGGTTTATGATTTAAGTCCATTAATAGTTATACTTATAAGGATTCACTTATATTATGATTTAAGTTAAATAATTATCATGATTGACAGGGTTTAGGCACATAGGTAATACAAATTCATTTAATTAAAGTAAATCATATTTAGAGTAACCACATAAGGTAACACACTTATTCATAGAGTTTCCTACATTCATATGCAGTATATTGATAGATTTCACTTATGAGCACACAAGTTAGGATATGTTCACATGCTTAAATGACCACACCAAAAATGAATAGTCAATCATAGATACATTAAAACATGTATAGACTCTTAGGCCAATGCATACACATAAACACAAATGCATATTCCTTCACATTTAGTTTACACACATCTTTATAGTTCACATGTAAAATCATTCATACTATTCAAAGCAGAATTAAGAAGATTATAACTATAGAGGGTACAGGTAAGGGTAAATATAAAGATAACTTCAAGGGTTCAATAAAATATCTTTGCTATTATTCTGTGTTTAGAACATATGTTCTTCTTTTTGCATGGAGGTACTCAAGAGAAAAGTTAGTCAATTTAAACCAATGCATTAAAAAATATGTGAGAGAGATATCAACTAATCAACTTTGAATCAAAACATTTTTATTTTTCCATATATTAATTCAAGTGAGGAAATCCTTCCGACAGCATGTATCTATATGTGTGTATGTATATGTAAATATGTATATGTGTGTGTATGTGTATGTAGATGTATATGTGAGTGTGTGTATGTGTGTATATGTTAATGTATCTATATTTGTGTATGTATATGTAAGTACCTATATGTGTGTGTATGTGTATGTAGGTGTATATGTGAGTGTGTGTATGTGTGTATATGTATATGTGGATGTGTATGTGTGTGTATGCATGTATGTATGTATGTATTTGTATGCATGTGCATTATGTATGCATGTGTGTGTAAGTGTATGTATGTGGGTCTCTATGTGTGTGTATGCATATTTATGTTTAGTGTATGTATGTGTGTTTTCATATGTGCATATGTGTGTATGTATATGTGTATGCATGTGTATGTGTGAGTATGTGTCTCTAGTATCTATGTGTGTACATATATGTGTGAGTGTATGTATGTATATATGTGTATGTGTATATATGTGTGTGTAGGTAAATTTATGTGTACAGTTATGTGTCTGTTGGTTTTTGCATGTCCAAGTATATACATGTATGTAACTATGTGTGTGTAAGTATATGCATATGTCTGTGGGCAGGCATGCATGTGACCTGATGTGTGTATACGTATATGTATGCATATGTATGTGTGTGTATATGTATGCATATGTATATGTATATGTGATATATATATATATATATATATATATATATATATATATATATATATATATATATATATATATATATATATATATATATATATATATATTGTTATTTATCTATTTATTTGTAAGAGTATATATATCTATATATTGTTATGAATATATATATATATATATATATATATATATATATATATATATATATATATATATATATATATATATATATATATGTGTGTGTGTGTGTGTGTGTGTGTATGTATGTATGTATGTATGTATGTATGTGTGTGTGTATGTATGTATATGTATGTATATATATATATATATATATATATATATATATTGTTATTTATCTATTTATTTGTAAGAGTATATATATCTATATATTGTTATGTAAGATATATATATATATATATATATATATATATATATATATATATATATATATATATATATATATATATATATATATATATATATATATATATATATATATATGTGTGTGTGTGTGTGTGTGTGTGTGTGTGTGTGTATGTATGTATGTATGTATGTATGTATGTATGTATGTATGTATGTATGTATGTATGTATGTATGTATCTGTGTGTGTATGTATGTATATGTATGTATATATATATATATATATATATGTGTGTGTGTGTGTGTGTGTGTGTGTGTGTGTGTATGTATGTATGTATGTATGTATGTGTATGCATGTATGTATATATATTTATTTATTTATATGCACACATACACATATATATACAATATAAATATGTATGTATGTGTGTGTGTCTCTATGTGTGTATGTGTATGTGTCTATGTGTGTATGTGTGTGTGTCTCTATGTGTGTATGTGTATGTCTCTATGTGTGTATGTGTCTGTCTATGTGTGTATATATGCGTGTATATACATGTGTATGTGTATATACATGTGTATGTGTATATACATGTGTATGTGTATATATGTGTGTATGTGTATATATGTGTGTGTATGCATGTGTATGTGTGTGTTAATGTGCGTGTATGTGTGTGTATGTGTGTATGTGTGTATGTGTGTATGTGTGTATGTGTGTATGTGTGTATGTGTGTATGTGTGTATGTGTGTATGTGTGTATGTGTGTATGTGTGTATGTGTGTATGTGTGTATGTGTGTATGTATGTATGTGTGTATGTGTGTATGTGCTCTCTCTCTCTCTATCATGCTTGTGGACATTTGTGTCGGGGTGTCGCTACAACCCCTGTTTCTAGTAGTGAATGGACAATTGTAAGTCAAGATGTGTTATTTTCTGAATATTCATATTATCCTTTACCTGAATGTAAATATCATGCAACAATTAGCTCACAAGATGTGTTTGATAGACTCATGCCTTTGTTTCAAAGTGGTGTGCTTGACTATGTTCATGTAGGACATCCAAATGAGGTTTGAATGGCTGAAAATTTTCAACCAAATATGGTTGAGAAATTCTAGCCAAACATGGCTAAAAATTCCCCAAATTTGCAGAGAAATTGTTGGAAGTGGGGTCGGCCTCAATAACAATAAATCATAGGTTTACAAGATCTTCCAACACATGAATCTTGGCATACACACCTTAAGACTCAAAAAGACATGAGTGAGAGACAGAGAGAGAATAGAAAAGATCTTTCAAAGTGTACGGTAAGCTAGAATGCTCACCTACACTACCTTATATTCAAATGACAAATTACAATGTGTGAATATGATACAAACTCACAAGACATGAATCTAGGCAGAAATAGGGAGTAGATCCAAGAAATTGTGTGCAAAGTAACTAAGAGGTATGAAGAGAGAGAGAGAGAGAGTGTGTGTGTGTGTGTGTGTGAAAATATGGAGAATATGAATAGTTTAGAACTGTTTTATAGAAAACCTGAATTTTGATTAACCTAAATCAAAAACTAGTGAACTAACAAGTAGAACAAAAATAGAGTTGTTACTCACAGTAACTCAACAAGTGATGTTGATGGTTGGTTGATACAAAATCCTCCAGGTATTTCCAAATGTAGAGCACACCTCCTCCAAGAGTGTAGGAACTCTCCTCCTAGTAGACTTGATCACCAACACTAGGCTTGTAGTCCTTGAGCGATGATTACACTATGAGCCTAGGCTTTTCTTATATAGCTTTAGTGCCCTTGTGAAAAGCATTCTACAAAAAGCAAAATGCAATCAACTTCAACTATCACTAAACAAATCAAAAAACTTATCGGGTTTGTTCCACCATAATTGGTGCCAAAAAATTAGCATGAAAATATGTGCATTTATGTTGTGGTGCTCAGGTCTACTTTATTAAAAAAACTATCCATCGTTTTTTAATTTTGCTATCATTGTGCCCACTAGGAATTGAACATGAGTGGGTGTTATGAGAAGTCATTCTCTTAGACCACTTAGCCCACGGCTTTTTGTTGTGATATCTCTTAAAGATTATAATTAGAACTATTTCGAGTCGAGGACTCTGGACCTTTCTAACATTGTTTCCAGCAATCCCCCCTTCAATGTCACAATGGTACAAGGTTTAGTAACTTGCAAAACTTCTTGTGACTTTCTCTGGTCAATGCTTTGTTAAAAATATCTGCAACATTTTCACTTTTAGGGATGTAGACTAGCTCAATGTGCTTCTTACATACATGTTCCCGAATATAGTGGTAATGAACATCTATATGATTTTTCCTAGCATGATGAACATGGATCTTTGCAATAGCAATAGCACTCTAACTGTCTGACTATATCTGAAGTAGAAGATGAACTTGAACAACAAGATAACTCAGAATCTTTTGTAACCAAAGTGATTCAAGTATAGCAATAAAGGTAGCCTATACTCTACTTCACTTGAAGATGTAGCAAATGTAGGTTGTTTCTTGGATAACCAAGAGATAAAAAAATCTCCTAGATAGAAACAATAGCCACTTGTGCTTCTTCTTGAGTCTTTATCACCTACCCAATCAGAATCTCAAAAATCTTTGAGTAAGGAACGTGAAGATTTGGGAAATACCATAGCATAATTGGAAGGTCCCTCCCAAATATCTGAAAATCTCTTAATTGCTTTCCAATGAATCTTAACCAGAATGTGCATGAACTCGGATACTTGAGAAACTATAAACTAAATGTTCGGACGTGTATTACATAGATATATCAAGCAACCACCTTCTTGACTATATAATGTAGCATCAAATGGTTCTGAATTTGCTTTCGACTATAATGACACATTGACATCCATAAATGTCTGCATAGGATATGTCATCTCAAACCTTTCCAATAATTTCTCAATCATTTCTATTGTGTCATGTAGATACACTCCCTCTCTACTTGAACTCAATCCCAAGATAATAATGCAAAATACCTAAGTCATTTATGTCAAATGTATGCTTAAGTTGTGCTTTAAAATACAGAAGGTATACATCCATAATAATCAAAACATCTTTTCAGCTTTAACATAAACAATGGGAGTCGTATCTTAGTTCTCAAAACCAATAGATAGAAGATATAGATGTATCTTCTCATACCAAGCTCTTGGTACCTACTTTATTCCATACAAAGGTTTGATAAGCTTGCATATTGATTCCTCTTTACCTATCTCTTCAAAACCTTTTGGCTTCTAAACATAAACATCTTCACGAAGATCACCATTAAGAAATGTGGTTTTGATATCTAACCGGTATACTTTCCAAAGAATGCATGCTAAAGAAAGTATTGTTCTAACTACTTTCATTCTAGATGTAGGTGCAAAAGTCTCATCATAGTCAATACCTTTATTTTGTGCATAACCTTTGACAACTAATCTTGATTTATACATGTTTATAGTACCATCTGCTTTTCTTTCGATTTTGAGGATCCACTTAACATCAATAGCTTTCTTACCTTTTGGTAACTCACAAAGCTTCCATGTTTGATTCTTATGAATAAAATCAATCTCTTCTTGCATAGCTTTCTTCCATACAAGAATTTGTAGTGCATCTTGAACACTAATTGGTTCATTCTCAACTAAAGTAAGAGCAAAAAAATTAGGAATCTCAACATGTTCTGCATAATTTACATGGTATGTTTGTTGTCTTCTTGTCTAACTTCAGGTTCTTCTAGTGTATTCCTTTATATCATTGTCCTTCCAGGTTTGATATAACCACTTTGGTGTATCCTTGAAAAGTGGTGCAATCCTTTCTTGTTCTTCAATATCTCTTTCTTTTGGAACTTTGGAATCTTCTCCAACTTCATAAGCCAAAACTTCAAAAGATATTGATGATGGACTAGGTACTGAGGTAGGTAATGTAACTCACTCTTCCCATTTATCAAGTGCATCTCTTAGGGTTTGAGAAGGTTCATCACCCCCCTTGTATGATTAAATGTGAGAATCCAAATTCCTTCTAAAAAATGCGTAGTCATTTGCTTTTATGAATTCTGGAAATTCTTCCTTCTTATCATAAATCTGATTTTTTGCAATATATGCATTGCATGAGAGTAGGATATCACATGTATCTAGAACATAGAATATGTATCCTTTGCTTTCAATTGCATAACCAATAAAGACTACTTTAATGGATTTTTACATCAATCTTACCATGATCCTTCTTCTCAATTTCAACATAAGCTGGGGAACCAAATACTTTGAATTAACTCAAATTGGGCTTGTTTCCATAATAAAACTCATAGGATGTGACATCCTTTAAAGCTTTTGTGGAAGACCTATTCAGAATGTGATTAATTGTGTGTACTACATCAAACCAAAACTTGGGAGAAAACTTTTTGGATGACATCATGCTACCCATCATCTCAACAAGTATCCTATTCTTTCTTTTTGCAACACCATTCCATTCTGCAATATAAGAAATAGTGAGTTGATGAGAGATACCTTTGTCTTCAAAAAAAACTTAAAGTCTTTAGATATGTACTCTCCTCCTCTATCACTTCTCAAAATATGGATCTTTGGTTGACTTTCATTTTCAACCATAGTTAAAAATTTCTTAAAAGTAGGAAAAACCTCTGACTTCACTTTAAGATTGTAAATCCAAGAATATCTTGAGAATCATCAATAAAAGTAACAAATTATTTGAAAGCTTGAATAGAATCTATTCTCATCGGACCATTCACATCTAAATGTATGATTTGCAACTTCCTTGTGGCTGTGATATATCCATGCTTTTTGAAAGGTAGTTTGTGAAGCTTTCCTTCAAGACATCCTTCACATGACTCTAGATCATCTAGTTAAGCAAAAGTAGGCAAACTCTCCACCATACCTTGATCTTTGGTATGCTTGAGAGTTGTGTAACTGATATGACAAAATCTAGCATGTCGTAACTTCATGTTCTCCTGAAGTGTAGAAGATCTAGCAAGATTAGCATAAATAATTTTGGACAACACAAAAATGCCACTTCTGTTTTCACCTTCAAGTAGAGAATGCTCCTCATCAAGTGAGAGGATGTGGCATGAATCTTTTTTAAAAATAAATTTATAACCATTTGATAAGAAAGTAATGATAGTGAGAGAAAATTCTTCTTCATGTCTGGAGCATAAAGAACATTGGAAATTGTGAAAATTCCACCAGTTATTGACTTAAGGTTCACTTCTCCAACACCAACAACATCTAAATCATGAACATCTACAATGGTCACTCTTCTACCTGAAGAGTTAGAAAGGGAAGAAAATACCTTTTTGCAACTTGTCATATGCTTAGTAGCTCCATAATAAAAAATCCAAGGATTATCTGAGATTTCATTTAATGTTGCCTGATCAAAAACTACCTCTTCAATAGTAACACATGCATATGAATCTACCTTTGAAGATTTAGGTTTTGGAACATCATCAATGCTATTAGTTGATGCTTTTTTCTTCTCATTGAAAGTCCTTGTTCTACATTCTTTTATGAAATGACTTGGTTTTTTATAGTAATGACATACTCCTTTCCTTGAAACAAATTTAGTCGAAGACTTTTTTTTTAGTGTAGAGGAAGCATTAGGGGAAGGACTGAATGACTTAGGATTAGAAAACTTACTTTCCTTCTTGGATTGATGACTCTTCTTCTCCTTCTTTATCTCCTTCTTCTTCTTTCCCTTTGATGATAATAACATGGAATCACCATTTTCTTCCATACCCTTTTGTTGATCTTCATCTTGAAGTAACCAAAATTGTAGTTCTTCAAATGAAAGTTGTCTATCTCTTGTAGAGAGATAAAGAAGTAACAAAAGCACAATATATAGATGGAAGTGAGTTTAGAAGTGTTTTTACCATCTCTCCATATGAAATATTAACTCCAACATTGAGTAATTGATCTCCTAAATCTTTTAGCTTCAAAATCTGTGACTTAACTAGTTCATCATTTTTCATCCTTGTGTTGGCTAGCTATCTCCTTAGATGAGCTTTCCTAGAAGGGTTCCTGCCCTCATAGAGATTCTCTAACTCCAACCAAGCCTATCGAGAGATCTTGCATGACCTAATTTGGGGTATAATATGCCTCTTGACTCCCATCGCAATATATGAAAGTGCTTCTGCATCCCTTGAATCCCATTTGGTTTGCTCTTCTAAAGGAAGTAATCTCTTCTATAGGAAGTAATATGGTAGTAGTATGGACTCCTGATGACGAAGTGGTTCCTTGTCCTTCTTCACTATCCTCCTGTTGAACAGAAATAGGAACAACAGATCTTCTCGAAGATGAAGAACATCTTCTCTAACTTGTCTTGGCCTTTGATAAGTGCCATTGAGAATATTCCATAAGTCCTTTGATACTAACAGATTCATCATCATAAAACTCCACACTAGATTATTAGACATTCCCTCAAGCTTGTCTTCATTCTCAAGTCTATAGTCACCCATCTTGTTAAGGGTGTATGTCAACTATGCTCTGATACCAAATGTTGGAAGTGGGGTGGGCCTCAATAATAATAAATCACATGTTTGTAGGATCTTCCAACACATGAACCTTAGCATACACACCTTAAGACTAAAAAAGAGATGAGTGAGAGATATAGAGAGAATAGAAAAGATCTTTTGAAGTGTACAATAAGTTAGAATGCTCACCTACACTATCTTATATTCCAATGTCAAGTTACAATGTGTGAATATGATACAAACTGACAAGATGTAAATCTAGGCAAAAATAGGAAATAGATAGAAGAAATTTTGTGCAAAGTGCCTAAGAGGTATGAAGAGTGTGTGTGTGTGTGTGAGAGAGAGAGAGAGAGAATATGGAGAATATGAACAGTTTAGAAGTGTTTTACACCAAACCTGAATTCTGATTAACTCAAATCAAAAACTAGTGAACTAACAAGTAGAACATAAATAGACTTGTTACCCACAATAACTCAGCAAGTGATGTTGATGGTTGGCTGATATGAACTCCTCCAAGTATCTCCAGATGTAGAGCCCACCTCCTCCAAGAGTGTAGGAACTCTCCTCCTAATAGACTTGATCACCAATTCTAGGCTTGTAGTCCTTGAGTGATGATTACACTATGAGCCAAGGTTTTTCTTATATAGATTTAGAGCCCTTGTGAAAAGCATTCTATAAAAAGCAAAATGTAATCAACTTCAATGATTGCTAAACAAATCAAAAAACTAATCGATGTCGTTCCACCATAATTATCACCAAAAAATTAGCATGAAAATCTCCACACTTCTACTGCACCACTCTAATTTGCTATTAAAAAAACCATCCATCGTTTTTTAATTTTGTTGCCGCTTTGCTCACTCGGAATCGAACGCCGATGGGTGTTATGAGAAATCATTCTCTTAGACCGCTTAGCCCATGAATTTTCTTCTAGGATCTTCTAAAGATTACAACTAGAAATGTTTCTAGTTGAGGATTTTGAACATTTCTGACATTGTTTCCAACAAAAATATTGTTGAAAATTTTCAACCAAACATGGCTAAAAAAATTTTAAATTTACAACCACACATTATTGATATATTTGGGTAGTGATGTGTGTGAACACACAAGACCGTCAAGGGACTTTTTCCCTCTTTAGGAGGTTTTTTCCCATAGCTTTTATATATGCCTATAACCCTAACGGGTCACATATCTTTGTACATTTAGTTGGTAATTCATTCAGTGTCGTAGCTTCTTCTTCTTCTGCTGCTTCTTCCTTGTGTTTCTTGTGTGCGACCACAAACTTCAAATGCCAACAATTGGTATCAAAGCAGGTTGCTGCTTCATCTAAGGCATCACCAACACCCCTCTGATCATAGTCTCAAAATCGCATAGGAATTGGTGAGCATACTCCATGGGTGAAAGAAGTGATGTATTTTGTATGTTGGTTGTTGAGGGTAAGTTGGATTGTACCAATTACCCATTATGCGCTTCTATGATGAATCATGTAGTGGTTGCAAAAAGACTATGGAATATTGTGTAGAGTGTTGAAAAATGTCTTATTACACCTATAAACACATTTGTTGAAGGTGATCCAGATGGCATTGAAGATGGTCATATTCTTCAGGTTCTTGTTCGTGTTGCGGTTCCTACTGCACCTACTACAAAGCAACTTTGTTGGGATGGCAAAGATGCTCAGACACTTGCATTGATAGCCATGTATGTCAAACGTGCCATCGTTCCTTACATTCACTCTTACAAAACAACAAAGGATGTTTGGGATACACTTACCATTTTATATCAGGCAAGGAATGAGGCTCATGTTGCTTACCTCCGAAAATAGCTGGAGAGTGAGCACATGAATGAAGGATATTCCATGGACAGTTTTTTGACAACTTGTTGAAAGGAAGAAAGGGTCACTCATGAATATGGCGAGGTGTATGGGCAAGATTCAAGCTTTACCACATAGTTTTTGGCTTGAGGTTGTTATGTGTGCAGCATATGTACTTAACAAGTGTCCCACTAAAGCATTGCAGTCTATCACTCCATATGAGGCTTCGCATGGTTGCAAACCATCTGTTGCTCACCTGTATGTCTTTGATTGTCAGACATATGCATTAATGCATGAACAACAACGTAGGATATTGGACAATAAAGCACTGAAATGTATTTTTGTTGGGTATAGCTTGTAAAGCAAAGACTATCATCTATTTCATCCACATACTAAATGCATTTTGGTTAGTTGTGATGTTGTTTTTGTGGAAGATGTTATTCAGCCATTACTTTCATCTACCAAGGAGACATCAATTAGCTCCAAAGGCATGTATGATACTTTGCTCCCTCTTTTTATAGGTGGATGGCCTAGTGTTGGCCCAAATCAGGAAATTTCTCAACCTTCACAAGTTTCACATGATGATGCAGATCATTCCATTTCTCATGTAGATTTACATGATGCACTTATTGATGAGAGAACTGATATAAAGAGGCAAAACTATGCCTAAATGGTTGGTTTAGACTTTGTGAGATAGCAAATTATATGAACCTCTATCTTATTGTACTCATTCAGGCTCTCATAGTGCTTCTTTTGCATCACATTGCTATGTTATGGCTGCCTCTAGTCTTTGTGATGAGAATGAGTCTGTTTTGTTTGATGAAGCACAAAGTTCAAAAAATTTGATGGTTGCTATGCAATTAGAATATGATACTATTATGAAAAATGGTACCAGGCCTTTATGTGACTTCCCTCCTCACAAGAAGGCCATTGGCACTAAGTGGGTATACAATTTGAAGTGTAAGTCTACTGGAATAGTTAACAAGTATAGAGCTAGGCTTGTTGCAAAGGGTTATACTCAAGAAAGAGGCATTGATTTTGATGAGACTTTTGCTCCTACATGCGGAATGACTATTGTTCATAGCATCTGTGCACTTGCAGCTCATTATGGTTGGAATGTGTTTTAGTTGGATGTTAAAATTGCATTTTTGAATGGTGACTTGCATGAAGAAGTGTATGTTTTTCAACCCCGTGGTTTTGTGCAGAAAGGGCATGAAAAAAAGTGTGGAGGTTGAAAAAGGTATTATATGGTTTGAAGCAAGCACCATGTGCTTCTTATGAAAAGATACATGCCTACTTGATTGCACATGGTTTTGAAAATAGTAAGACTGAGAGCACCTTATATTTTAAGCATGAAAATCATGTGCTTCTAATCATTGTTGTCTATGTTGAAGACATGTTGTTTGCTGGTCCTCATGAGAAGCATATTGATGATTTTAAGGCTGATTTATATGCCTCATTTGAGATGTTATATTTTGGGCATTTGCATCATTATTTGGGCATTCATTTAATGCAAGTTGATGGTAGAATAGCTTTGTGTAAAACCAAATATATTGACACATTATTGGAGAATTTTGGCCTTGAAGATTGCAAACCCATTGCCACTCCTATGGAGACATGTTTACATTGAGTCTTCATGATGCTGGAGATGCATTTGATGTTGTTCTCTATTAGCCAGCTCTTGGATGCTTGATTTACTTATGCATTACTCATCTAGATATTCAGTTTGTTGTCTCACGGATGAGCAGGTTTATGAATTGCCCGTGTCAAGAATTGGCAGGCAATTAAGTGCATATTTCACTACTTGAGTGGTACCCATCTACTTGGATTGTTTTATCCCAAGGGGGGATCACTACTGCCAGATTTACATGCTTTTTTTGACTCTGACTAGGCTGATTGCTATGACACTCGTGTGTCCACCAGTGATTTTTGCTTCATGCTTGGTAGCTCATGCATATCTTGGTTGAGCGACAAGAAAACTACTGTGGACACTTCTAGTTATGAGGCTAAGTATAGGGAAGCTTTCATAGTGATTGTTGATGTGTGGGGCTCAAACACCTTATGGCTAATTTGGGTGTTGGTTAGTCTTTTAGCACCACCATCTTCACTAACAGCTAGAGTGCACTGGTAGTTCCGAGGAACCTTGTGTTCCATGCTCGCACTAAGCACATTGAGGTGCACTATCATTATGTCAGGGAGAGGTTCTCTTCGGGAGAGATCATTTTGGCATATGTGCCCACATATGAGAACGTTGCAAACTTTTTCACAAAGGCTCGATCTAGGGAGAAGTTTGAAGATTTCCACAAAGCTTTGGGCTTAGTTCCTTTTGTGGATCGATTCCACATAGTTTGGCACTTCCTTATACATGAATGCCAACTCCTTTTTCACTGCATCACTCCCAAGGGGGATTTGTTGATATATTTAGGTAATGATGTGTGTGAACACACTAGGACCGTCAAGGCACTTTTTTCCCTCTTTAGGAGGTTTTTTCCCCCCGACTTGTATATATTTGACTATAACCCCAATGGCTCACTTATCTTTGTACATTCTCTTGGTAATACATTCAATGTTGCCATTTGTGCTCCAAGCTTCTTCTTCTTCTTCCTTGTGTTGTCCCCATGCTTCTGTAGGCCTCAAACTCCAACAATTGATAACTTTGTTTGCCAAACATGCCATTATCCCTCACATTCCCTCTTGCAAAATAGCGAAGGATGCTTGGGATACACTTATCACTTTATAACAGGCAAGAAATGAGGCTCGTGTTGCTTACCTTCCAAAAAAGTTGGAGAGTAAGCATATGAATAAAGGAGAGTCTATACATAGTTTTTTGACAAATATCAAAGATTTGAAAGAGCAATTAATTTTTACCGATGAAGTATTGCCTTAGAAAAATGGACCTCATCTACTAGTAAGCAAAAATCTGCTAATGTTGCAGAGTCAATGAGGGAGGACAAAGATAATAAGAAAATAGAAAAACAGAAACAGCTTTGCAAATATTGTAAGGCTAATGATCATGTCATAAAGAGTTGTCCAAAACTGGCTACAAAGAGGTAAACAAGAAAGAGACTGGAACGGTTGTTGTAGAGGCCTCTACACCAAAACAGAGTTTGCTAATGAAGAATGGGTGTTTACTACTATTTGCAGTTATTACCCATCTTCTCATGAACAATGTATGTGTGCAGTAGACTCACATGTTTGGTACTTTAATAGTGGGAAACCAAACATATTACTATGCAATGCAATTTCTTCAATTCATTTGAGTCTGCCCTACAGGGAATTATGCCACATATGCGAACAATTCCTATTATCCTGTAATGGGAGTTGATAAGATCATTTTGACTACCGTTGATGGTAGTTCTTTCACATTGTCAAATGTTTTGTATATATCAAGGATGAATAAAAATTTATTGCCAATTTTAGCATTAGACGAGATTGTCTTGGTTGTCGAATTCATTGATGCTAGATGTACGGTTCATGATTCTTCAAATGGGAATGTTATTATTGCTTCTGCAATTTTATATTTTGGGTTGTATAAGCTCATATACTATGCAAAAGCTTTGAATGATTCAGCATGTGCACTTCAAGATTCTTAGACTATCTCAAATGCAAAGCTTTGGCATGCACACTTTGGTCATCTAAGCTTTGCTAGTTTGCTATGCCTATAGAAATTTGAAATGGTGTCCTCTTTGCCCAAGCTTAAGGCACCTTATAACCATGTTTGTGAAGGCTATATTTTGGGCAAAATGTAACATTCCTCCTTCCCAAAAGATGGTCTAGTTCAGAGTACTCAAAAATTGCAGATTGTTCACAATGATGTTTGTGGTCCTATGTACACAGCTTCTTTTGGGAACTATCTTTACTTAGTGAATTTTATTGATGATTTCTTGAGGCATGCATGGGTGTATCCCATGAAAACAAACTCTGAAGTGTTTATATGCTTCAAACAATTTCTAGTTTTGGCTGAAAATTTGTCAGCATGTAAAGTGGGCACCCTCCATTCTAATCGACGGGGAAATACATGTGTTCTGATTTTAATGCATTTTTGGTTGAACATGGGATAAAACATCAATGTAAAGTGTGATATACACCTCCAAAAAATAGAGTTGTTGAAAGAAATAATAGGTCACTCATGGAGATGGTGAGGTAGATGGTCAAAAGTTAGGCTTTACCACATAGCTTTTGGCTTGAGGTTGTTATGTGTGCAGCATATGTACTTAATAGGTGTCCCATCAAAGCACTACAATTGATCACTCCACATGAGGCTTTGCATGGTCGCAAGCCATTTGTTGCTCATTTACGTGTCATTCATTGTCTAGCATATGCATTAGTGCATGAACAACAATGCGAGAGATTGGATGATAAAGCAATGAAATGTATTTTTGTTGGGTATAGTTCTAAAAGCAAAGGCTATCCTCTGTATCATCCATAGACTAAATGCACTTTGGTTAGCCATGATGTTGTTTTTGTGGAAGATGCATTTCAGCCATTAGTTTCATGTACCAAGTTGACTTCATTTAGCTCTAGAGATGCGTATGATAATTTGCTGTCTATTTTTACATGTGCACAATCAACTGATGGTCCAAAGGAGGCAATTTCTCAACCTTTATAGGTTTCATGTGATGATACAGATCATTCCATTTTTTACGTAGATTTACATGATGCACTTGTTGATGAGAGGGCTGATACAGAGGAGGCAAAGACTATGCCTAAATGGTTGGTACAAACTTTGAGAGATAGAAAATTAGATGCACCTCTGACATATTATACTTGTTCAGGCTTTCATAGTGCTTCCTTTGCATCAGATTTCTATGCAATGGCTACCTCTAGTCTTTGTGATGAGAATGAGCCTGTTTCTTTTTATGAAGCACGAAATTCAAAAAATCGGATCATTGCTATGCAATCAGAATATGATGCTATTATGAAGAATGGTACTTGGTCTTTATGTGACTTGCCCCCAAGAAAAAAGGCCATTAGCACTAGATAGGTATACAAGTTAAAGTGTAAGCCTGATGGAATAGTTGACATGTGTAAGGTTCGGCCCATTGCAAAAGGTTGTGCTCAAGAGAGAGGCATTGATTTTGATGAGACCTTTTCTACCACATGCCAAATGACAACTTTTCATAGCATTTGTGCACTTGTAGCTCACCATGGTTGGAATTTACATCAATTGGACATGAAAATTGCATTGTTGAATGGTGACTTACATGAAGAACTGTATGTATTTCAGCCCTATGGTTTTGTGCAAAAAGAGCATGAAAAAAAAGTGTGCTAGTTGAAGAAGGCATTATATGGTTTGCAAGCAACCACCACGTGTTTGAATATATTAACACATTATTGTAGTGTGTTGGCCTTGAAGATTGCAAACCTATTGCTACTCCTATGGAAACATGTTTAAGTTGAGTCATCATGATGTTGGAGATGCACTTGATGTTATTCTCTATCAGTAGTTTGTTAGATGCTTAATTTACTAATGCATAACTCGGCCTAATATTTAGTTTGTTGTCTCTTAAATAAATAGGTGTATGCATTTCCCAGGTGTGAAGCATTGGCAAAGCACATCTTTCACTATTTGAGTGGTATCCGACTACTTGGATTGTTTCATTCCAAGGGAGGATCATTACTGCTAGATTAACATGCTTTTTCTGACTCGGATTGGGTTGGTTGCTATGACAGTTGTGTGTCCACCAATGGTTTTTGCTTCATGCTTTGTAGCTCATGCAAACCTTGATTAAGCAAGAAGTAGCCTACTATGGCCACTTCAAGTTGTAAGGCTAAGTATAGGGCATCTTTCACAATGACTCTTGAGTATGTGTGGCGCAAATGCCTTTTGGTTGATTTGGTGTTGGTTGGTCTTCTGCTACCACCATCTTCACTTACAATCAGAGCATTTTGGTAGTTGTGAGGAAACCTATGTTCCATGCTCGCACAAAGCACATTGAGGTGCATTATTATTATGTAGGGACATGTTCTCTGTTGGAGAGATCAATTTGGCATATGTGCCCACACAAGTTAACATTGCAGATCTTTTCACAAAGGCTCTGCCTAGGGAAAAGTTTGAAGCTTTCCACAAAGCTTTGGGCTTACTTCCTTTTGTGGATTGATCTCTTTCCACATAGCTTGGCACTTCCTTATACGTGAGTGATAGCTCCTTGTTCAATGCATCACTCCTAGGGGGGGGTTGTTGATATATTTCGGTAGTCATGTGTGTGAAGACACTTAAGACTGTCAGGGCACTTTTTTCCCTCTTTAGGAGGTTTTTTCCCCCCGACGTGTATATACATTCACTTGGTAATTCATTCAGTGTTGTATTGTGCTTCAAGATTCTCTTCTTCCTTGTTTTGTTTGTGTGCTTCCACTGACCTTAAACTCCAACAGACATGGATGCAATTCAGCATGATATTCAGTCCAATTCTAATGTACATTTTGAAGATGTATTACATGAAGAATACATGTCTATGAAGGATGCACAATCTATGCCAGAATGGTTGCAAAAGACATTAAAAGATAGAAAATTTAGTGCTCTTTTACTTGGTAGGATGAAATCAAGCTCTCACCATTCATCAAGTGACTTTATGGATGTATCTCTTATTGCAACCGCATGTGATGAAGAGCCAATCACTTTTGAAGATGCATGTGATTATCCAAATTGGGTGAGCACAATGCAATAAGAATTGGATTCTTTTCACAAAAATTGTATTTGGGAGTCATATGAATTGCAAAAAGGTAAGAATGCCATTAGCAGTAATTGGATTTACAAGATTAAAATGAATTCAGATGGTCGCATTGATCGCTACAAATCTAGACTAGTTGCAAAAGGTTATGCCCAAACATATGGCATTGATTATGAGGAAACTTTTGCACCTAGTTTGTGCATGAGTACCATTCATTCTCTGATTGCATTGATTACCCATCATGGTTGTAAAATGCATCAAATTGGATGTAAAAGTTAGATTTCTTGAATAGCAATTTGCAAGAAGAGGTCTATGTCAAGCAACCTCTTTGATTTGTCATCAAAGGTCAACTGCATATGGTTTCTATTTGTGTGGGAATTGAACTCATGACCTACAAGCTAGGAGTACGATGGACTAACCACTTGCCCCAAAATCCATGGTTGAGGATTACTTCCTAATCCTCTCTCTTAGGGTGTGGTTCAACCATCACTTTCCTGTCATTTCTTGAGTCTAAAACTCTCTTCCCCTTCTAGAGAACATTGTCCTTAATGATCAATCCTTGATCTCCCCTTGGATTGATGTCCTCACCCTTGCACAATCTCTTGAACCTTCTTGTTCTCAACCTTGGTCTCTTGAACCTTGCCTTTCCGCTTCTTGACCACTTGCCTTGCTCTCAACCTTGGTATCTTGAACCTTGCCTTTTTTCTTTTTTGGCCACTAGCCTACACACTTGCCTTGCTCTCAACCTTGATCTTTTGAACCTAGTTCTCACCCATGCAATCTATCTTGGGATCCTCAATCTAGTGCTTTCATTGGAAAGTTCTATTAGGGGATCACTATATTGTGCCCTCTGGCTACACTAGAGAAGTTTTCATAAATATACTTCTGATTACAAGATCACCCACGTAGGGGAAATAATACAGGAATATGTGACTGATACAAGAAGTCCCATAACCCAGGACTGATAGATATGGATAACTCCAGTAGAGATGATACAGGAGATCCCACAACCTAGGATCATAGGTATGAAGCAAGATATCTGGATCACAAGAATTCCCTTTAGGGATATGAACTTGAATACAAGAAATAACGAGAAAAGATCTCGTACTATGAGATTACAATAAGACAAGAGAGGATGTCCAAAATACAAGACTAGACAAGATGGGAACATGGACAAGACTAGAACTCGAACTAGACCTTGAAAGTACTTACTTGGTGGTCATGAATCCTTGAGCTCCCAAAACTGACTTTGGCAAGACTGAGTATGTATTGTTGAGGAATCACTCACGAATTTGACATACAGACAGACATAAAAGAAAAAGAAAAGAAGCGGAATCTTCAGAAAATCAAAAGCCTCAATTGTACAGCGTGCGAAATCAGTCCGTTAACTAGAATCAAGAATTGTACGAGTAACAGAGCAATAAACCGTGGTGTGCGCATAATGCGCGCATAACGTGAATTAAAGAATGAGAGCATGGAAGAGCGCAGAAGAAAAAGTGTATATAAACACCAAGGATTGAAGGAGTCAAATGCTGCTGAGAAAGAGATGATGAGGAAGGAATGATGCTGATGATGAGAGATCGCGTATGAGTGAAGAGAGAGAGTGAGAAGTTCTCAGAAGACGCCATACATCGCGTATGTACAGATGAATAACAGAAACCTGGAATGTCAGGTATTCATCTGAGAGGGATGGTAATAAGAAACTACTCAGTGTAGGAGAGTTTCTACAGCTTGAGCAAGAAGAGGCCAAGCTAATTTGTACACATCTTCTCTAATAAGAAAACACACGTTCATGTGGATATTCGCACGCAATCGTCGTATGTGAAGAAACCTGAGTATTTTCATGTTACGGTGTAAAAGTCGTTAATCGTTATTCTCTCAGTAAACGAATGTCTCGGTCAAAGATATCTCAGTAAACGCATTTTCGGTCAATTATAGTTTTCTTAGAAAAGCGAGTTTTCCGGTAGAACAACGAAGTATATCTCGCAGTAGAATTCAAAGCTTTGTATGAGAACTAGCTCATCTTGTAGCTAGACGTCTCTACTTTAAGCTGATCACAGTTTCCAGTGAAATGGATATGTACACACAGTACAAGGTCTAACCGGAAAGTGGCACTTCAGAACTGTGAAGTTTTTCTTTAAACTTCAAGAAGAAGTTCATTCGGTGAAGGAAGTTCACGTATCACTTCTTTACTTCACATAATTCATTTGAAGTAATCACGAGCAGAATCAACGTTCATTCTGATGATATTCCGGTAAAATTTCGGTGACATCCCAGTGACAGTCCGGTGAAGTTCCGGTGGAATTCAAGTCGTAGTTTAACACAGTTAAGCGACAGTAATCCCGTTAAGCTACTGTTGATTACAGAGGTGTTCTACATCACTCTAGCTTAGCTCTCTATTCGGCGGTGCGGCAATTTCTGCAGGCCTGACAAGGTTCAAGCCTTTGCCGTGACGACCATCATCAGCGATATTAGAGCGAAAGATAATCGCCCAACAGTGGTATCAGAGCCAAAAGACTCTCAAAGGCAACCTAAAGCAAACAAGAAGATCATGGTAGATCATGTCCAAATTGACAAGCTGGACAGAGATAATTATCCCGCGTGGGTAATGCGTATGGAAGCCTTACTTATGAGTAAGGACTTAATGATGTATGTGACCGGAGAAGAAAAGAAGCAGACCTTCGAAGATGATAGCCAACCGGAAAAAGAAGAGTTAGAAGCTTTGAAGCTGTGGCAGAAGAAAGATGCAACGGCAAGAGCCTACATTTACAACACTATTTCAGATCATCTACTACCGCACATTAGAGGTTTGGAGAAAGCGGAGGACATATGGAGTGCATTGGAAGACCACTTCCAAAATACTACGAAAGCTAGAAAGGCTAGCTTATGGTCCGAATTCACAACATTCAAAAAGAAACCGAGTCAAAGCATTAGTGACTACGTCACTAAAATGAAGGATCTAGCAGATAGTCTTGGATCCATAAAAGAGGATGTCAAAAATCACAGATTGATAGCGCAACTGCTAACAGGGTTGAGAGGAGATAAAAGGTGGAAACCTTTCGTACTCTCAACTGAACTTTCTTTAAATCACTTTGTGCCAGATTTAAATCAGTTGCTTGTTTTGATGCTCACATATGAGCAAGATCTGAAAGGAGATGGAGACAAAGGACAAAGCTCTGCAATGTACATGAAGAACAAGAAGAAAGACAAAGGTAAGCCAAAAGATGAAGAAGAGTCGAGCACTCAGGCTTATTATGCTAAAGGAAAAGGCACCGGGAAAGCAAGAGGCTTTGGAAGAGGAAGAAGTAGTCAGAATACCAATAAGAAAGCTTGCTGGATTTGTGGACTAAGTAATCATCTAACGCATGACTGTTGGCACAACCAACAAAGATCAAATCAAAATCAGAACAATAATAGCAGAGGCAGAAGCGGAAGATATCAAGGTAACTTCCAAAAGGGTAGACAGAATCAAAGAGGAGGCTACAGTAGAGGTGGAACAAGAAGTTGGGGACAGGGCCAATCCTACAACACCACCTATAACAACTACGCAAATGACACACAGAATGAAAAACATACATCATTGATTATGAACTCAATTAGCACATCTGATAACGAAGATCTAAAGGTATTTTACATTGATTCTGGATGTTCTAATCACTTGTCAGGAAATATAGAACTGATGTCACAATTGGAAAAAGGAAGTTCCATTCATACTGTTCAAACAGGTGACAATACAAGACATAGCGTACATTCAATTGGAAAGGTGAAGTGTAAGAGTGGAGCAGATTTGCTAACCAATGTTTTGTATGTTCCAACAATACCGAAAAATTTAATTAGTGTGGGACAGATAGTTGAGAAAGGTTTTCAGGTCAGATTCACAAACAAAGGAGTATTTGTAGAAGATCCCGGGAACGGATATAATCAGATCGTCTCTGGTAAGAAAGAAGGTAGACTCTTTACTTTAAGAGTACAAGGGAACATTGGCCAAGCGTTGCTCACACATGATGAAAAGGTGATTATAGAACTTAATCTCTGGCACAAGAGATTATGTCATTTCAACGAAAAAGGAATCAAAGCTATGATAGTGAATCAGTCTGTACTGGGACTACCAAACGTACAGAACCAACATATGATTCACAAATGCGAAGCTTGTCAGATGGGAAAAGCCCACAGGTTACCTTTCCAGAAGAAAGGATTCAAACATGATGGTGTGCTAGAACTCATACATACAGACGTATGGGGACCAAAAAAGGAAGGATCTATTAGTGGATCAAGGTATTATGTCCTTTTCATTGATGGTGCAACAAGATGGATAACTCTTTATGTTTTGAAAGAGAAATCAGAAGTGTTTAGAGCTTTCAGACATTTTCATGCATATGCTGAAAGACTCACAGGTCGAAAGCTTAAAAGACTGAGGTCTGATGGAGGTGGAGAATACTTCTCCCGAGAGAGCTCAATGATTATCTTTGGAATGCAGGTATCAAGAGAGAAATAACATGCAGATATACACCACAACAAAACGGTGTAGCAGAAAGAAGGAACCGAACTCTAGTCGAGTTTGCACGAGCTATGCTGAAGGAAAAGAATTGTCCAGATTATCTTTGGGCTGAAGCCGTAAATATAGCTACATACTTGGTAAACAGATTACCGTGTACAGTGTTAGAAGGAATGACCCCTTATGAAGCCTGGTGGGGAAAGAAGCCAACACTTGATCATTGTAAAGTGTTTGGATCAGTCGCTTATGCTTATATACCGTCTCAACTGAGACATAAGCTTGAACCGAAAGCAGAGAAATATGTGTTCGTCGGATATGATGAAAAGCAGATGGGTTACAGGTTATGGAGTCCTCTAACCAAACAATTTACTATTTCCAGAGATGTAACATTTGATGAACAGAAAAGCTGGTATGCAAATCAGAGTCATACAGCTGAAGAATTTGAAGAAAAGATAAAGAGAAAAGAGAAAGGTAAATCAATCGTACAGGTGAATAAAGATGAAGATTATATGCAGGCAAGTACGTCCAGGACCGGATCAGGTATGAGAAACAAAGATGAAGAAGTGTATTCAGATACACATGAAGAGTTTGAACCAAGAAGGTCAAACAAGAATAGGAGACAACCGGAAAGGTACTCGTATGATACATCTTATATAACTCAGAAAGATTATGCATATATGGTCAAAGATGATGATGAACCTCAGAGCTATGATGAAGCTAAAGGCAAGGAGCAATGGAAAGAAGCAATGGAAGAAGAATTCAGCGCACTGGAAGAGAACAAGACTTGGGAGCTTGTTCCAAAACCAAATGGCAAGAAAGTAATCGGAAATAAATGGGTTTTCAAAGTTAAGAAACTTGCAGATGGAAGGATAGCCAGACATAAAGCGAGACTGGTTATCAAGGGCTATGCTCAGACGCATGGCATAGACTATGACGAGACGTTTAGTCCGGTGGCAAAGATGTCAACCATAAGGACAGTGATTGCTATAGCAGCATCAAAAGGATGGAAGCTAAGTCAACTAGATATAAAGAATGCATTCCTGAATGGATATATATCAGACGAAGTCTGGAACAACCAGAAGGTTTCGTAAATTCCAGATACCCAAAACATGTGTGCAGACTAAGTAAAGCACTCTATGAACTGAAGCAAGCTCCAAGAGCTTGGAACTACATACTTGTGAAGTATCTCAATGAACTTGGATACCAAAGTTCGAAGGCAGATGCAAGTCTACTGATCAAAAGAACAGAAGAAGGAATGATCTACATTTGTATCTATGTAGATGACATAATAATTAGAGGTACCTCAGATGCAGGAATCACAGAGGTGAAGAAACTGCTCGAAAAGGAATTCAAAATCAGTGACCTGGGAAAGTTATCATATTTTCTAGGCATGGAAATCACATATACAGATCATGGTGTATATGTTATGCAAAAAGGGTATCTCCTAAACTTACTGAAGAAGTTCAACATGGAGAATTGCAGAGAAGCTTCAACACCGCTTGAAGTAAATCATAAACTCAGCAAATATGATGGTACAGAGTTCAAAGATATGAAGAAGTATCAGTCGTTAGTAGGAAGCTTAATTTACGCTACGCTAACAAGATCGGATCTCAGCTATCCGGTGGGAGTTCTTTCACAGTTTATGCATTGTCCGACAGATCAACATTGGGTTGCAGGACAAAGAGTTCTTAGATATATCAAAAGAACTATAAAGGAAGGATTATATTACCCTTTTACATCAGATATAAAGCTGAGAGCATTCAGTGACTCAGACTGGGCAGGAAGTCAAGATGACAGAAGATCAACACACGGGTATATGATATACCTAGGAGATAAGCTAGTAAGCTGGTGCTCAAAGAAACAGCATACAGTAGCTTTATCGTCAACAGAAGCTGAATACAAAGGGCTGGTAGAAGCAGTGAAAGAAGTAATATGGATGCAGACCTTGCTCAAAAGCATGGGTATTGATCAAGGTACACCAATTATACATGGAGACAATATGAGCTCTCTATATCTTGCAGCAAACCCAGTATTTCACGCAAGAACAAAGCACATAGAAATTCAGTATCACTTCTTGAGGGAAAAGGTAATGGAGAAGGAGATAGAAATAGTCTACACTCCTACGAAAGATCAGATAGCAGATATCTTGACAAAAAGCTTGGATGGAACAAAGACAAGCAGATTCAAAGAAATGGCAGGTATAAAAGAAAGAAAGATATATGAAAGACCGGAAGAGGTCAAATTAGTGATTGAGGGGGAGCTGTTGAGGAATCACTCACGAATTTGACATACAGACAGACATAAAAGAAAAAGAAAAGAAGCGGAATCTTCAGAAAATCAAAAGCCTCAGTTGTACAGCGTGCGAAATCAGTCCATTAACTAGAATCAAGAATTGTACGAGTAACAGAGCAATAAACCGCGGTGTGCGCATAATGTGTGCATAATGCGTGCATAATGTGAATTAAAGAATGAGAGCGTGGAAGAGTGCAAAAGAAAAAGTGTATATAAACACCGAGGATTGAAGGAATCGAATGCTACTGAGAAAGAGATGATGAGGAAGGAATGCTGCTGATGACGAGAGATCGCGTATGAGTGAAGAGAGAGAGTGAGAAGTTCTCAGAAGACGCCATAGATCGCATATGTACAGATGAATAACAGAAACCTGGAATGTCAGGTATTCATCTGAGAGGGATGGTAATAAGAAACTACTCAGTGTAGGAGAGTTTCTATAGCTTGAGCAAGAAGAGGCCAAGCTAATTTGTACACATCTTCTCTAATAAGAAAACACACGTTCATGTGGATGTTCGCGTGCAATCGTCGTATGTGAAGAAACCTGAGTATTTTCATGTTACGGTGTAAAAGTCGTTAATCGTTATTTCTCTCAGTAAACGAATGTCTCGGTCAAAGATATCTCAGTAAACGCATTTTCGGTCAATTATAGTTTTCTTAGAAAAGCGAGTTTTCCGGTAGAACAACAAAGTATATTTCGCAGTAGAATTCAAAGCTTTGTATGAGAGCTAGCTCATCTTGTAGCTAGACATCTCTACTTTAAGCTGATCACAATTTTCGGTGAAATGGATATGTACACACAGTACAAGGTCTAACCGGAAAGTGGCACTTCAGAACTGTGAAGTTTTTCTTTAAACTTCAAGAAGAAGTTCATTCGGTGAAGGAAGTTCACGTATCACTTCTTTACTTCACATAATTCATTTGAAGTAATCACGAGCAGAATCAACGTTCATTCTGGTGATATTCTAGTAAAATTTCGGTGACGTCCCAGTGACAGCCCGGTGAAGTTTCGGTGGAATTCAAGTCGCAGTTTAACACAGTTAAGCAACAGTAATCCCGCTAAGCTACTGTTGATTACAGAGGTGTTCTACATCACTCTAGCTTAGCTCTCTATTCGGCGGCACGGCAATTTCCGCAGGCCTGACAAGGTTCAAGCCTTTGCCGTGACGACCATCATCAGCGATATTAGAGCGAAAGATAATTGCCCAACATGTATGTGGTCAAGGCATCCTTATATAGGATTTCAAGGGTGGTTCCCAGGGCAATTGCAAGCTGATGATGTCAACAATCCGAATAGGACCTTTGAATGTCAGAATTTAGCAAATAGATAGTTGATCTTAGGGTTTTGGCACATTTTGGATGGAATGGAAGCATTGCTTTCTCCTAATTCTGAACCAATCATGAGATATAGGATTCACATGGAATCTGAGGTTCAAGATGGTTTCCTTTGTCCATGACAAGTTCCTTCCAAGAGAAAGCAATGTGCATGCCTTCCATCCAACTTGCACAAGCCTTCTTCCTAGGCTCTGATATCGATTGTCAAAACTGAACTCATGATCTACCAGCTAGGACTACGATGGGCTAACCACTTGCCCCAAAAGCCATGGTTGTGGCTATGGATAATTTGCAACATACTATTGATGTCACATATCTTGGTCTTTTGAAGTATTACCTTGGCATGTAGTTTGTAGCCATTGAGGTGGGAACTACTGTGCATCAAGCAAAGTATATTGAGAAATTACTTCATCATTTTGGTTTTGAGGATCGTATGCCTATCCCAATACTAGTGGAAATAGGATTTATATTGTCAATTGAAAATGCACATGATGCATTTTATACTTGTGTCTATCGGTGGGTTGTGGGATGCTTGATATATGTATGTAACACAAGGATGAACATATAGTATGTAGTTTTCCAATTGAGTCAGTTCATGCATAGCTCTAGCACTAAGCATTAGCAAGCGGTAAAATGTGTGTTTAGATATCTCAAGGACACTTTGAGTTCGGTTCTCTTTTATGGCAGAGATGGTCAGCCATGCTTTGCGTGCTTTTACAAATAGTGAGTGGGCTGGTTGTTACGATACTTGGGTATCAAACTAGTGGTAATTGCTTTTTCCTTATGCATATCTTTGTTGAGTAAGAAGCAACCTACTATGGTCACATTGAGTTGTGAAGTTGACGATAGAGCAGTATTCACAACCACAGTGGAGTGTGTATGGCTAAGATGCCTATTGTGGAGTGTGTATGGTTAAGATGCCTATTGATGGATCTATTAATGGAGATTGATGCACCTATGCATATTCTCGCTAATAGTTAGAGTTCATTGGTAATTGTAAGAAATCAAGTGTTTTATGCACGCATAAATCAGACTGAGGTTCATTATCATCATGTCAGAGAGTGCCTTCATGCTGGACTTATTGATTTGGTATATGTGCCTATACAAGATAATGTGATAGACATATTCACCAAAGCTCTTCCATGAAAAAATTTTGAGGCTTTTCACAAATCTTTAAGCTTATTACCTTATGGGGGTTGACTTGTGACTCCTTGTATGTGTTTGTATCATTCACTCGAGGGGGGTTTGTCACATTTTTTTTGTCCCTCAAGTAGCTTTGATATGAACCATTTCCCTATACATTGACACTTTTTGCTCTAGTGTTTGCTAGAGGTTTTTTCCCCATGTGACCTTATATACACGATGAACTCATATGTGGTGGTACATTGTACTTAGGGATTCACTTATATCTCTCACTTCACTCATTCTAATAATATTTATTATATATCCACAAAGAGCTCTTCTAGCCATCTTGTGTTTTGCTCTTGTGTGTACTTCTATTCATGCTTCCTTGCTCAATCAGGGACCCAGCAAATTTATTGTACTAAGATTGTAGCCAAACTTCTAGCATTCTACTTTTGGGGATTAGTTCACCATCACCTTGAGGTAGATAGTCATGTATAAGTCTTCTTTAGAAGATGAAGTGAGTGGATAAATTTTTCCTTCTGAGTGGGTGGCTCTTAAGCATGCATCCCCAACTTAGAAAATAAAAAAAAAGTCATAATCATAATTAATTTCACTTGTAAAATCCATTCCTTCCCATAACTTGATAGTTGCATCGAGAATGGACCTTCCCTTGATGAGTGCACATAGAAAATTGTACACTTAACCTTCTTGCCAATGATGAGGATATGATTTTATATAACTAGTCATGAGGAAATCTACATGGAGTAGGAGTAATACTCTTTTGAATCTTATGGTATCTGTGAGTCAAATAACATTTTATATGCATAAAATTGACAAGTGGTAAAATGTGTGTTTAGATATCTCAAGGACACTTTGAGTTTGGGTCTCTTTTATGGCAGAGATGATCAGCCATGCTTTACATGCTTTTACAAATAGTGAGTGGGCTTGTTATTATGATACACGAGTATCAAACTAGTGGTAATTGCCTTTTCCTTGGAGGATCATGCATACATGCTCTTATGGTAGAGATGATCAACCATGCTTTACATGCTTTTACAAATAGTGAGTGGGCTTGTTGTTATGATACACGAGTATCAAACTAGTGGTGATTGCCTTTTCCATGGTTGAGTAAGAAGCAGCCTACTATGGCCACATTGAGTTGTGAAGCTGAGGATAGATCAATATTGACAACCACAGTGTAGTGTGTATGCGAAGATGCTTATTGTGGAGTGTGTATGGCTAAGATGCCTATTGATGGATCTATTAATGGAGATTGATGCACCTACAAATATTCTCACTAATATTCAGAGTTCATTGGCAATTGTAAGAAATCTGACGTTTCATGCACACATAGATCAGATTGAGGTTCATTATCATTATGTTAGAGAGTGCCTTCATGTTGGACATGTTGATTTGGCATATGTTCCTACACAAGATATTGTGGTAGAAATATTCATGAAAGCTTTTCTAAGAAAAGTTTGAAGCTTTTGCAAAGGTTTAAGTTTATTACCTTATGGGGGTTGATTTGTGATTCCTTGTATGTGTTCACATCATTCGCTCGCGGGGGGTTTATCACACTTTTGTGTCCCTTGAGTAGCTTTGATGTGAACCATTTCCCTATACATTGACACTTTTTACTCTAGTGTTCACTAGAGGTTTTTTTCCCATGTACCACATATACACGATGTACTCGTATGTGGTGGTACATTGTACTTAGGAAGTCACTTATAGCTCTCACTTCCACTCATTCTAACAATATTGGTTATCTATCTATAGAGAGCTCTTCTAGCCATCATGTGTATTGCTCTTGTGTGTACTTCTATTCGTGCTTCCTCACTTAGTCATAGACCCAGTAAATTTATTGTACTAAGATTGTAACCAAACTTCTAGCATTCTACCTTTGGGGATTAGTTCACCATCACTGCAAGGTAGACAGTCATGTATAACTCTTCTTTGGAAGATGAAGCGAGTGGATAAATTTTGCCTTCTAAGTGGGACAACTCTTAAGCTTGCATCCCCATCTTAGAAAATTAAAGAAAAAATTCATAATCATAATTATTTTAACTTGTAAAGTCCATTCCTTCCCATAACTTGATAGTTGCATCGAGAATGAACCTTCCCTTGACGAGTGCATAGAGAAAATTCTACACATAATGAGACTTAATCTTCTTTCCAAAGATGAGGAGATTATTTAATATAACTAGTCATGAGGAAATCTGCATGGAGTGGGAGTAATACTCTTATGAATTATTTTTTTTGAGAGTACAATGAATTGGAAATACACACTCACACATCCAACCTCATAAGGTAGAGGCACCCATCATGAGAGATTCATGGACATGTTCAGCCAAGACTTGAACTCAGGACTTTCCCCAACAGCTTCAAGGCATCAGCCACTAGGCTACGTGGGCTCGGACAACTCTTTTGAATCTTATGGTATCTCTCGGTCAAATAACATTTTATATGCACAACGTTTTCACTTTCAAATAAACATTTTTTAATGGGCTGAAAAGAGTCAACTGGATTTCTTTTTTCTTTTCAAAGGAGATATATATATATATATATATATATATATATATATATATATATATATATATATATATATAGGCATTTTTATTGGAATAAAAAGGCACTTCTAGTTTTTTTATGAGTTGCTTCAATAAGTCGCGACTCGCGCCGTTTTGTTTGTGTTAACGTTTCCCCCGTTTCTCCGCTATTCTAACGTCTCTTCACCTTTTCTGTCTGCACGAGCAACGCCTTCGGATGTTTGGGGGCGACTCGAGGGATGACTCGTGAGGCGAGTCGGGACCACACAAGTTTTTGCCATTCACAGCTGGACGTTGTTGGAGAATGGATTATGGGCGCATAGCTGATGGTTCTGAGCTGGCGAATGGAGTTATCGCCTCGGGTACGACACTGGCCGAGAGTTGGCTTTTGGGATCAAAAGATGGCTCCCTCGGAGGCGGATGTCCACCCGCCCAAACCAAAAAAGGGGAGGAGAAGAAAGGACAAGCACTGTGGAAGACGACGTCGGGGCGGGTCCCAACAGCAGGTGCTGCCAATGAGGCAAAGGCCATCGTCGACGGTGTCGGTGAGTCTGTGTGTACGCAGGGCAGCTGTCTCCGACATTGACCCAAGCAATAAACAAATAGCTTGTGCGCCGAAATCTGGCCGCTGAATGGGCGCCATCTTTTACTTCCTCTCCACCAATTTGTGTTCGAAAATGAATTGGTACACGAGCTCCAAAAGGACATGCCAATGATGCCATCTTTCTGGATGGAGAATCTTGTAAGATGAAGATCCAAACTTGAAACTTCAAAGGCCCCTTCACATAGGGTGAATAGAAGCAACATCAAAAATTTATCTATTCCATTCGGAAATGCTAACAAAATAACTATGTCATAGTCCCATTCTGTTGTTTTGGTGGTTGGGCTTCTTGCCTCAACCCCTATTGGCAGCACTTGTGAGGGACATGTAAACCTTAGAATGATGTATCATGTGGCTGATGTGCCACTGCATATTCTACCCCGCGGTAGTTGTGACCGCTATTCAACTCAACTATGTTAACCACTATTTTTGTGGGATAAGGGGGGTCCCATGGGTACTATGCCCTTCCTTGTACATTTGTAACCCTTGTTCTTGTGGGATAAAGGGGGTCCCATGGGTATTATGCCCTTCTTTGTACAGTTGCAATTTCAAAGTTAAAGCCCGGGGAGTAGGCCTCAGTCGAACCTCCATTTCAAAAAAAAATACATGTGCCGCCATTGACCTATTCACATAAGAGCCTAGAACGTTGAGCTCACATTTCTATACCGTCACTCTATGTGAAGGCAACATGAAGCGGAACATGGAGTGTGTTGTAGGTAGAGTCTCCATCTTTTACAAAAATATTAAAGTTTTTAATCAGTTTTATTCCATGCTGGAAGGTGGGACTGTTGGAAGGCGGGACTGCTGCAAGTCGAGGGAGGAGGGGTCGGAACAACGCTGCTGCAAATGTATCATGACATGGATTTAGTTTGCTTCTGTGCCGCCGCTCCTATGTAAATAGGAGTGTACACACATCCAAATGCCATTGATCGAAAGAGTATCTCTTCTCGGGGCTCCGCCCTATGTGAAGTAGGCCAAAGTCACTCGTATCTCTCCATCGAGAGGAAAGAAGTGGTCCTTCTTGGCAAATCCTCATATAGAAGCTTAAGAGAAAAAACACAATGGCAATAGATATTGTGTAATATACAGAAGATAAGTAAGTAAAAAATCTCCTCTCGAGTGATGCAATGAACAAAGAGTTTGCACTCACGTATAAGGAGGTTTCAAATTATATGGACAATTTAGAACGATCTAGCTATAAGGAAGTGCTAAACTATATGTATGATCTAGGAAAGGTAGTGAGCCCAACTCGCGTGATAGGGTAAGAGGACTTTTTTGTGCATGTGATAGCATTCCTATTAGGAATGAACTTAAGTGAGGGGAAGAACCTATGTTGAGAGGTAATATGTTTGATTGCACCATTTTCAAACTACCAAATATATGACTCCACAACAAACATACAATGATCATGCATTAGGAAATCATAATTGCATTGTTTACTCAAGTCTCATTCTTCTCTAAGTTAGTAGAAGCAGAAGTGTCTTCAATATACATTCCTACCTCTTCTTTGCCTCTTTCACAATAAGTTTAGGATAATTCTTTTTTACATGATAATTTCCCTTGCAATATTTATAAAAATTTTTATGATTTTTTGGTTTTTTATCATCTTTCTCTTCCTTTTTTGATCGTGTAACACCTGTACATATCTACCTACTAGAGGAAGAACCACATTTACCCTTGCCCTTTTGACTAGCAACAAAGGTTTGATTTGCAACACGCATAATTGATCTATTTTTCCTCGATTGATCTCCTTGTAGAAAAACGAAAACCAACTCTTTCAAATGTTAAGGCATTTGGATTGCCATTCATCATCAATCAGGGAATAGAAGCAAAACTTTGAAAAGAATTAAACAACCCATTGAGAATATTCTACATAATCAAAGTATCTCGACGAATTCACTTGTAGCAATCAATTGCTCCTTCAAATCTTTATCTTTGTAAAAAAATTGTCCATAAGATCATGTTGATTCATATGCTCACTCTACAACTATGTTAAAGGTAAGCAACACAAGCCCCATTTCCTGCTTGATATCGTGTGGCAAAAATATCCCAAGCATCCTTAGCTATTTTGCATGGTGAATATGAAATGGCATGCTTGAAAAATAAAACAATCAAGGCATGTGTCTATGTATCTCTACCATCCCATCAAAGTTGTTTTGCAATGGTTGCGAATGCAAGTGGTGTACTTGACATTGTCAAAATAGGAACCAAAAGAGGACTTGAAAATAAAAATTAAACTATCATTTCTGAGACCAAATTGTTACACTTATGTGTTCCTCGAGTAGCTTTGATGTGAATCTTTTCCCTATACATGGGGCACTTTTTACTCTAGTGCTAGCTAGAGGCTTTTTCACCATGTTACCACATATATGATTCTCATATGTGGTGGTACTTTGTACTTAGGGATATTATTCAGCTCTTACTTCAGCTCAGATCATCATCAATAGAGAGAGATATTCTAGCCATCCATCTTCTCTGTGTGTCTTGCTACATTTGTGCTCCTTGTGTGTGTTTCTCGTGTGTCTCTTGCACTTCTACACACACCCAACAATGGTATCAGAGTAGGTTCAGCTCCTTCTCAAGTTTTGGTTTTTCGCGTCGCAATGCACGTGCACTTTTAACAGTGCATATCGACTCCGGAGCATAGAACAATGAATTTCAAAAGCCAAGAAGCATTTCCACTAGTTGCACTGGAGTTTTACACCCTTTTCGAATCCATTCATGCAGTCAAAATTGCCATTAGAGTGACAATTTGAGAGCTAAAATTTCAGCATTCATTTCAGCTTTCATCGAAGTAAAGATTTTACCACATTCTTGTTCTTTGGTGAAATGACGGGCAGCAATGACTTGTTTGGCATGCTTCAAGCTGAAGAAAAGCTTGATGGGATCAACTATCCAATGTGTTCTTTCATGATGAAGCATGTTCTTGCTGCAAAACAACTTTGGAACATAGTGGCAGATGTAGATCAAAGACCCGCACGTTCTTCTACTTCACAGTCTACTGTCATAGATGGAGCTTCTTCTTCAAGTATAATGGTTTCTCCTTCTCCACCTACACAGGAGCAGCTTAGATGGGATGGAAAAGATGCTCAAGCTCATGCATTGATTGTGCTTTTTGTGAAGAGTCATAAAGTTCCACACATTCAGTCATGTTCTACATCAAGACACGCATGGGACACTCTTGCTTCTTTGTATGCCATGCATAATGAACCACGTGTTGCATACTTGAGGAAGCAACTTGAGGATGTATGCATGGCTGAAAATGAATCTTTGGATGTATATGTGACACATATCAAGGACTTGAAAGAGCACTTGGCAAACATAGATGAGATTATTCCGAATACATCACTCATTTCTACATTGTTGAAATGATTATCGAAATCTTTTCAAAGCTTTACTACTACACTACATTTGGTTGCAAAAGGGAATCCCAATATGTATGCATCTGATGAGGTTGTGTCTCTTCTTTTCCAAGAAGAGCAATCTAGAGTGAATAGGAGTGGTTTGATTGAGGGAACGCAAGCACCACAAAACAGGAAAAGCAAGTATGGTTCAGCTTTGGGTTCATCAAAACCAAAACCTCAACCTTCCTCTTCCACTCATTCCTCTAATGATGCTGATTCACAAAAGAAGAAGAGATGAAAATATTTCCAAAAGGCTAGACATACTATTGACGAGTGTAGAAAGCTTGCTAAGTGCAATGAAAAGAAGAAGTAATCGGGCATGTTTATTGCTTAAAATTCAGTAAATGCAAAGAATGATGAAGCTAACATGGCTCAAGATTTTTGGGCATGTGTTGTTACATGTCATTATGATGCATCTTTGCATTCTAAATGTATGGTTGTGAGTGAGGCTGATTCGGATTGGTTCTTTGATAGTTGTGCTTCAAAGCACATAACATCATGCAAAAGATTTTTTGCATCTTTGAAAGATTCACCCAAAGGAGGACATGTGGTGTGTGCAAACAATGCCTCTTATCCAATCATTGCAGTAGGAGAAATTGAGCTTACGGTTGCAAATGGAGGTGTGATTCTCTTGAAAAATGCATTGTATGTACCTGGTATCAAGAAGAACTTGATTTCAGTTCCGTTGATTGCCAAAGCTAGACTTCATGTACACTTTGTTGATGATAAGTGTATGGTTCATGATTTCAGCAATGGTGATATTATTGTGATGTCTGGTACATTATGTAATGGTTTGTATCACATGGATACATACAAGAGGGCTTCCTCGAATGCCTTGGTTTCTCATACTTCTTCCGTGGCTGAAATGGAGCCTTGGCATGCTTGTTTTGGTCACTTGAACTTCAATAGTTTGCTTTATTTGCAAAAGAAGGACATGGCTGTTGGTTTCCCAACACTTGAGTCCATTGAAAAACATGCATGTGAAGGTTGCATTCTTGGAAAAATGTGTCGTGCTTCTTTTCCAAAAGATAGTCATACACACACTACAAGAAGATTGTAGCTTGTTCATAGTGATGTATGTGGTCTTGTCAAGATTCGATCTTTTCGGAAGCATGTATATTTTGTTACTTTCATTGATGATGCTACTCGGCATACATGGGTGTATCCTATGAAAGCAAAGAATGAGGTATTCTCTTGCTTCAAAGCATTTTTAACTATGGCTGAAAATTTCTCTTCACAGAAGCTTTTGACTCTACGCACGGATCGTGGTGGTGAGTACATGTCACATGAGTTTAATGCTTTTCTTCATGAGGTATTTCTCACCAATGTACGGTGACATATACACCTCAACAAAATGGTGTTGTCGAGCGTAAAAATAGAACTCTCCTTGAAATGGCACGATGTATGGTTAAAGGAAATCATCTTCTTGATAAGTTTTGGATGCAAGTGTTCATGTGTGCAAACTATGTGTTGAATCACTTCCCTACAAAAGCATTGAGAGTCATTACTCCTTATGAGTCTTGGAATGGACATAAGCCTACAGTTAGTCATATGTGCGTGTTTGGTTGTTTGGCATATGCTCTTGTGCCATCACAACAATGTCATAAACTTGTTGACAAGGTAAAGAAAATGTATATTTGTTGGTTATAGTGCTGAAAGTAAGGGATATCATTTGTATCATCCATTGACAAACACAATTATTGTGAGTCGAGATGTGCTATTTGTTGAAAATTCAATTTTTCCTCTACTTGAATGCAAAAAAAAGCCAACAATTAGCTCACAAGATGTGTTTGATATACTCATGTTTTTGTTCCAAAATGGTGCGCTTGACTATGGCCATGTAGACCAGCCAACTGAGGCTCAAAGGGCTAAAAAATTCTAGCAAAATAGAGCTGAAAATGCAGAGAATTTCCAGCCAAACATGGCTGAAATTTTTCAGCAAAAAATTATCGAAACTGTTGGAAATTTTCTAGCCACATATGGCTGAACATTTGCATCAAAATATGGCTGAAAATGAGCATGAAATTTCAGCCCATGCATGATGTACATGTTGATGATGTCTTACACAATGAATGCATGTCTATCAAGAGTGCACAAAGTATGCCAAAGTGGTTGAAACAAACTTTGCAGGAAAGCAAATTGAGTGCACATTTACTTGGTAGAGCAAGATCAAGCTCTCACCATGCATCAAGTAATTTTGTGGATTATTCTCTTATTGCAACAGCATGTAATGAAGAGCCACTTACTTTTGAAGATGCATGTGATGATCCACAATGGATGAGTGCTATGCAATCAGAAATGGATTCCATACATAGGAATGGTACTTGGGAGTTATGTGAATTGCCAAAAGGAAAAAATGTCATTGGTACAAAGTGGGTTTACAAGATTAAGAGAAAGTCTGATGGTAGCATTGATCGCTACAAAGCTAGATTGGTTGCCAAAGGATATGCACAACAATATGGCATTGACTATGAGGAAACTTTTGCACCTACTTCACGCATGACTACCATTCGTACCGTGCTTGCATTGGTTTCTCATCGAGGTTAGAAAGTGCATTAGTTGGACATAAAAACAGCCTTCTTGAATGGTGATTTGCAAGAAGAGGTCTATGTGAAGCAACCTCCTGGATGTGCTATGGAAGGGAAAGAGCATATGGTTTGTCACTTGCATAAAGCCTTGTATGGTCTCAAGCAAGCTCCTCTTGCATGGTATGAAAAAATCCATAAGCACTTCATTGCTCTTAAATTTACATGTAGTGCCTTTGAAAGCACACTCTATGTACACAAAAATGGGGATGATCTTATAGTGCTTGTTCTTTGTGTCGATGACATACTCTTAACTCGGTCATGTGATGTAAAACTTGAAATTCTTATGGTTGATTTGCAGTATACGTTTGATGTCACTTATCTTGTCCTTTTGAGCTACTATATTGGCATCCAGCTTGTATCCGTTGAGGGGGGAATTGTTATGCATCAAGCAAAGTCTATTGAAGAACTACTTCAATGTTTTGACTTTGAGGATTGCAAGCAAGTTTCCACACCAATTGAGACAGGATTTAGGATCTCAGTTGAGTACTCTAGTGATGCATTCGACACTTCTATTTATTAGCAAGTTGTGGGATGTCTTATATATGCGTGCAACACAAGGTCAGATATACAGTATGCAGTTTCCTAGTTGAGTCGATTCATATATAGTCTTGGCACCAAGCATTGGAAAGCGGTGAAATGTGTGCATAGATATCTCAAAGGCACTTTGAGCTTAGGTCTCTTTTATGGAAGGGATATTCAGCCATGCTTGCATGCTTTCACAGATAGTGATTGGGCTAGTTGTTATGATACTCGCATGTCCACTAGTGGTAATAAGGCATATTCAGGAAATCTGGGAATTATTCAAGTCCCATTTCTGTTACTTACTATGTTAAATTCTTAAGTTTAAGCCCAAACTTGATACCTCATTTATAATACAATTATCCTTAATATTAAAGTATTAATTCAATATACCCCAATCAAGAGATAATAACATGTTGTAGTTTGTGAATGAGTCAAAAAGTAAAACATTGAGATAGGAAGAACTGTCTCAAAATCTTGTGTAATTCCCATTTTTCCTTAATAGGCCTTTAATTGCTTTTTCCTTGGAGACTCATGCATATCTTGGTTGAGTAAAAAGAAACCTACAATGGCAACATCGAGTTGTGAAGCTGAGTACAGGGCAGTTTTCACAGCTACAGTGGAGTGTATATGGTTAAGATGCCTATTGATGGATCTTTGCATGGAGATTGATGTTGCTATGCATATTCTCACTGATAGTCAGAGTGCATTGGTTGTTGCACGAAACCCAGTGTTTCATGCACGGACCAAACATATTGAGGTGCATTATCACTATGTGAGAGAGTGCCTTCATGCAAGAAATATTGATTTGGTATATGTGCCTACACAAGATAATGTGGTAGACATGTTCACCAAAGCTCTTCCAGGGGAAAAGTTTGAAGCTTCTTGCAAAGCTTTAGGCTTATTACCTTGTGGGGGTTGATTTGTCACTCCCTATATGTGTTCACATCATTCGCTCTAGGGGTTTTGTTACACTTATGTGTTCCTCGAGTAGCTTTGATGTGAACCTTTTCCCTATACATGGACACTTTTTACTCTAGTGTTGGCTAGAGGTTTTTCCCCATGTTACCACTGCATGATTCACTCATATGTGGTGGAACTTTATACTTAGGGATATTATTCAGCTCTTACTTCTGTTCAAATCATCATCAATAGAGAGATCTATTCTAGCCATGTGTCTTCTCTGTGTGTCTTGCTGCGTTTGTGCTCCTTGTGTGTGCTTCTCATGTGTCTCTCGCACTTCTACACACACCCAACACAAATGGCACTCGTACCTTGTCTAAAATGTTGTCTTCCATTTGTCTCCTTGTCTGATCCTAACAAGGTTATAAACTCCTCGACGATAGATCTTTGTAAATAAATTTTCTTTTCCAAGGTATTCGAAGAGCTTTGATAGAAGCAATAGAGAATATCTATCTTTTACAGTGATCTTCATTGGGTCATGTTAATCTACACACATTTGTAGAGTTCCATCCTTATTCTTTACAAATAGACTAAAGGGTCCTAATAAACCCCTTGGTTAGATTCTCATCAATGTCTTATGCAATTCTATAAGTTCATATGGGGATAGTCTATATATTGTTCCAAAGGGTGATTGTGCCCCCTCTTGAATGTATGTTGCACAATCACAAGGTCTATGCTCTGGTAGAATATTAACATTCTTCTTTTTCAAATCATCTTGAAAATTTTGGTACTTGTTAGGTGATTTTATTGGATCCTCTCTCTTGGATTATTGAGATAGTATGGCATAGATCATATACATTGGATTGTTCATTATTGTGTGTATAAAATCTTTGGCTCCTACATATGGCAGGTTCCTCTTAATGTCACATTGAATGATCTTATTCTTCTCCCAATCAATTTCTCTATTATGTTTATTGAGCTACATATTCCAATGATAACATGATCTTTTGGACTTGATATCACAATTGAAACATATGTGGGAATCATGTTCAGTAAGTTTTACTCTCAGTGGTTTGGTTTCCATGGTAATGTACACAGATCCTAGAGGCCTTCCATCTACTACTTCTACTGTTACTAGTTTGTTCTGATGAAGTATTGAGATCCTATGTTCCTTTATTAGTCCTTCATTAATGAAACAGTAAGATCCAAAATATAATAAGGCTTGAGATAAAGGATCTTCTTGGTCATTATCTACTTGACAAGGCAATGTATGTTTCTATGGATGTTGTTGGAAATACAAGATCATTATTTATACCATGGTCCAGCTTTACAATCTCCTTTACAACTGGACTTCCTCATTTCCCTACTCCGTGACTTTGGGATGCCCATCCCAATACATACACACATACAAGAGAGAAATGTCACCTCCAACATTTTGAGAAAGAAGAGTTACAAATCATGCAAGCATAAAATGAGAGTGACTATCAAAAGTGACATAGGAAATCACAGACGCCTACAACTTTACTGACAATTAAGCTCATTTTACAAACATCGTGCTTGTGTGCATTTGAGCTTGTTGTTCTAATGACTTTCCTCTGATAGGTTTCTTTGCCTTTTTATATTTAGGCAGTCTATGGGTTAGACAAGCCAAGGTTCTTGAGGATTGGAAAAAAGAAACTTTTATGGATTTCTAAAGCATTAGAAAACAAAATCTAGTTGCACGTGGAACATGAAGGTGATGACTTCATAAGTATGAGTTTTAACATGTCCTCCAAGGATGAATACTCTCTACCATCGTGGTTAATTATTGACCCAAAATGTTGTAAGGTCAACTTTTCTAAAGTAGAATAGCAAAATGAAGGTACTATCACTATTTATGTACAAAATTCTACTACTTTTTCAAGAAGAAAACAACATAAAGTTGGAAAAAATACATTAGGTTGTTCTAATCAAGAAGAAAACATGATTTCCTGTCTCAAAATCACTCTCTAATTTCTAAACCAAATGTAGGGCAGGGAATGGCATCTTTGGATGACCAAAGCCAAAAGTCTAGAACGACAATGGAACAAGGTTGGGACATTGATGTCGCACTCAAAGTTTGCCTTGAACTAGTCGAATCAAGAATTGAGGTGGACTAGGGTCCAAACTTACCAAACTTTAGCTGGTCATGTTTGAAAAAAGTTGGACCATAGTCCAATGTTGGTCCAAAAGCTTGTCGATCCTGGTTGACCAAAATTGGACCATGGTCCAATGTTGAACAATAAATTGGCTTACTTGGATAAGCAAAAAATAGACCAAGTTGAACTAAACTAGTTCATTGGAATAATGTAGGATGATGTTATCCATTTCATTGATGTATTTTAAAGCAGTGAATCAAGAAAATTAGGCTTATCTAATGTCAATAACTTATGTAATGATAATGGTCCAATTTACTCACAAAGTTCAATACACCTCTATTTGTAAAGTCCAATGAGAGTAAATTTTCATATTCTAGATAAAATCCATATGTGAAACTAGAAAATGGACCAATATATACAAAATAAGTTATTAAGCCAATATAAGTCTTTCAAAGGATGTGATTAACACAAATGATGCACAACTTTCCTCATAAGAATAACTCCAAGTTGGAAAAAAAAGATTGATTTCAATAGATCACCGCAAGGATTCATTAATCCAAGAATCCAATATCATTATTGATAACAAATCCAAGCAAGTTTTATTGGCTAAGTGGTTGGTATCATCTCTTGTTGCAAGGAGTAATTTCTTTATTCCAACACTATAAAGGAGCTTTAACATGGTCACATAAAGATTTTATAAAAGTAATCTAGAGGACCTTGGTATTCATCAAATCTCACTTATGCAAAGTGCAACACCAATAAGGAGTAGTCCATATTATTTGAACCCTCTTAGGTCATGTAGTGTTCGAAAAGTGTCTTATAATGGTTGCTTCTAAGTTCTTTTCCATTCGTCATATGCTTATTGTTAGCAAATGTAGATCTAAAAAACTAGGAAAATAATCCTTAGAAATGGTAAAAAAATGTTTCCATTTTTGGGAGATGAGAGCTATCCAACCTCTATGTTTGGCATCAATTGCAAGCTCGTTTTTCAAACCCTACTTTTTGGATAAAAACTTGGAAAGAATGTTTTAATTTTGAAAATCAACTAAAACTTGTCAAAATCCCAAATGGATATAAACTTGACATTGTTGATAGTGATATGTGTGAACACACTTAGGATTGTCGAGGCACTTTTTTCCTCTCTAGGAGGCTTCCCACCCTTTGTGTATACACCTATAAACCTGATGATATACTTATCTTTGTAAATTTACTTTGTAATACACCATGTGTTGTGCCCCAAGCTTTTTCTTCTTCCTCATGATGTTTGCACGCTTTCGTAGTCCTTGAACTAAAAGTAAAAACAATTTTGCAACCATTGTCAGGAAAATGATAATGTCATTAAGAGTTGCTCTAAATTTCCTACAAAAGAGGAAAAGAAGAAAGAGGCCAGTATGGTTGCTACAAAGACCTCTACACCTAAAATTGAGTCAACTAACCTTGTTCAAAATGAAGAATGGATGTTTACTACTCTTTGCAACTATGAACCATCTAGTCATGAGCATTGTATGTCTATAGTAGAGTCTGATGTTTTGTATTTTGATAGGATTACAACCAAACATATTATCTTGCATTATAGTCTCTTCATTTCACTCAAGTATGTCCTTACAAGGAATAGTGCTATATGTGCAAACAAATCCTCTCATCCTTTCAAAAGATATGGAAAGATCATTCTTACTACTACTTATGGTGAAACTCTTACACTATCACATGCCTTATATGTGTCATGGATCAAGAAGAATCTATTATTAATATCAACACTAGGATAGGTTGTTAAATTTGATGTTGACATGTGTACAATTCACGATCCTTGGAACGACAATACTATTATTGCTTCTAGCATTTTATGTTGTGGCCTATATAATCTCATAGATTATACAAAATCTATAAAATATTCAACATATGCAATTCATGATTCTCAAGCCATTTCATATGCAAAACTTTGGCATGCATGCTTTGGTCATCTAAAGTTTTCTAGTTTTCTTTGCTTTCAAAAATATGAAATAGTGTGCATTGCAATCTATCACTCCATATGAGGCATGGCATGGTCAAAAGCCATTTATTGTTCATCTATGTGTTTTTGGTTGTCTAGAATATGCATGAGTGTTGAATAACAATGCGGAAAATTGGATGATAAGGATGTGGAATGTATCTTTGTTGGGTACAAATTTGAAAGCAAAGTTTATCATATGTATCATCCATAGACTAAATGCATTCTAACTAGTTTTGGTGTTGTTTTCATGGAAGATGCACTTCAAACCTTACTTTCATGTAGCAATGAGACATCATTTAACTCAAAGGATGTGTATGACACTTTGTTGCCCCTTTTTATAGGTGGATAATCGAATGGTGCTCCTACTGAGGCAATTTGTTAGCCCTTGTACATTTCAAATGATTATGTAGATCATTCTATTTCTGATGGAGATTTAGATGATGAACTTATTGATGAGAGAATTGACATTAAGAAGCAAAAATTATGCCTAAATGGTTGGTGCAGGCTTTGAAAGATAGCAAGTTACATGCACCTTTTTCATATTGTACTGATTCAGGCTCTCATAATGCTTCTTTTACATCATACTATTATGCAAGGCTTGCCTCTAGTCCTTATGATGGGAATGAACATGTTTCTTTTCATGAAACATTGAAATATAAAAACTAGATGTCGTTATGCAATCATAAGTTGATGCCATTATGAAGAATGGTACTCTATCTTTATGTGGCTTGCCTCCTGTTAAAAAGGCCATTGGCACTAAGTGAGTATACAAGTTGAAATAGAAGTCTGATGGAATAGTTCTTAGGTATAATTCTAGGCATGTTGCCAAAGGTTATGCCCAAGAAAAGGTCATTGATTATGACAAAACCTTTGATCCCATGTGACAAATGATAATCTTCATAGAATATGTGCATTTGCAACTCATGGTGGTTGGAATGTACATGAGATGGACATTAAAATTGCATTTATGAATGGTGCTTTACATGAAGAAATGTATGTATTTCACCACGTGGTTTTGTGCAGAAAGGGCATTAAAACAAAGTTTGTAGGTTGAAAAAGGAATTGTATGGGTTGAAGCAACCACCAAATGTTAGTGAAAAAAGATACATGCCTACTTTCAAGCACATGGATTTGAGACACCTTATATGTTAAGTGTGTAGATGATGTACTCCTCATCATTATTGTATATGTTGATGATATGTTTCTCATTGGTCCTAACGAGAAGCATATTTTCTAATTTAAGGCTGATTTGCATGCCTCTTTTAAGACATCGTATTTAGGGACCTTGCCTCATTATTTGGGCATTTACTTTATGCAGTTGATAGGGGAATAACATTGTTTCAAACGAAATACATTGACATGCTATTGCAACATTTTGGCCTTGAAGGTTGAAAACCTATTGCCACTCCCATGGAGATAGGTTTATCGTTGAGTCTTCATGATGTTGGAGATGCATTTGATGTTGTTCTCTATCAAAAGGTAGTTTGGTGCTTGATTTATATGTGTATAATTCAGATTGATATTTATTTTGTTGTCTCTCCTATGAGAAGGTTTATGCATAGCCAAAGTGTAAAGCATTGGTAGGCAATTAAGTACATCTTTTGCTACTTGAATGTTACCTATTTGCTTAGGTTCTTTCATCCTAAGGGGGTCCTTACTACTAGATTTATGTGTTTTTTCTAACTTGGATTGGGTTGGTTTGTGTATCCCCAAGTAGTTTTTGCTTCATACTTATAGCTCATGCATATCTTGGTTGAGCAAGGAGTAGCCTACTATAGTTGCTTCTAATTATGAGGTTGAGTATGGGGAAATTTTCACATGTGTTATTAACTGTGTGTGCCTCATATGCCTTTTTTCTGATTTGGGTGTTGGTCAGTCTTTTGCCACCACCATCTTGATTGAAAATCAAAACACATTGGCCATTACAAGGAACCCTATGTTCCATGCCTGCACAAAGCATATTGAGGTGCACTTTCATTATGTCAAGGAGAGACTCTCTACAACAGAGATCAGTTTGGGTTATGTGCCCACACAAGATAACGTTGCAGGCCTTCTCACAAAGCCTTTGCCTAGGGTGAAGTTCAAGTTTTTCGCAAAGCTTTGGTCTCACTCCCTTTTATGGATTTCTTTCATCTCACAATGCTTGGCAATTCCTTATACATAAGTGCCAACTTGTGTTCATTGCATCACTTCTAGGGAGATTTGTTGATGTATTTTGGTTGTGACGTGTTTGAACACACTGAGGACTCCTGGGGCACTTATTTCCCTCTTGAGAAGGTTTTCTCCCCCTAACTTATATATATCCATATCAATAGAATGGGCTATTTACCTTTGCACATTCACTTAGTAATGAAATGTATGTTGTGCTCCAAGATTCTTCTTCTTCCTCATGTTGTTTGCATGCTTTCATAGTCCTTGAACTCCAAGAGACTTTGAAAATTTATGGAAGCTAGATTTGTAACTTTTTTTAAATTTTGTTGATAGCCCTGTTGATATATTTAGGTAGTGATGTGTGTGAACACTCTAGGACCGCCGGGGCACTTTTTTCCCTCTTTAGGAAGTTTTTTTCCCTCGGCTTGTAAATACGCCTATTACCCTAATGGGCTATTTATCTTTGTACATTCTCTAGTAATACATTCAGTATTGTGTGTTTGTGCTCCAAGCTTCTTCTTCTTCCTTGTGCTATTCGCGTGCTTCTGCAGACGTCTATCTCCGACAATTGGTATCAGAGCAGGTCATCGCTTCATCTAGTGCACCGTTGACACTCTTTCGTTTGCAGTCTCAGAATGCACTATCGCAACGCTTGTGCAGGCTATTTCGTCTTTTTGTGCCAAAGGTATATATCAGCATCTGTTCGCCAGTTTAAGCGTCTCAAAGTCTGCTACAGGTCTAGCAGAACTCGTCTAAGCAGTTCTGTTCAACTTTTTGACATACAATCAATTTTCTGCATCAAGGTATTTTAGTCACCGGCCATGGCTGAAAGCAGTGATGTATTCCGTATGTTGGCTATTGAGGATAAGTTGGATGGTACCAACTACCCATTATGGGCTTATATGATGCGACATGTATTGGTTGCAAAAGGATTGTGGAACATTGTGCAGGGTGTTGAAAGACGTCCTATTACACCTCTCACTACAGGTACTGCAAATACAGGTGCTGGAGCTGATGAAGATGGTGTCGAAGATGATATTCTGCATATTCCTGTTCGTGCTGCTATTTCTCCTGCACCTACTGTAGAGCAGATTCGCTGGGATGGCAGAGATGCCCAGGCACATGCATTGATAGCTTTGTCTGTCAAACGTGCCATTATTCCTTACATTTGCTCTTGCAGAACAGCTAAGGATGCTTGGGATACACTTACCACATTGTACCAAGCTAGGAATGAGGCTCGTGTTGCTTACCTCCAAAAACAGTTGGAGAGTGAGCACATGAATGAAGGTGATTCTATGGACAGTTTCCTAACGAAGATCAAAGACTTGAAGGAACAATTGATTTCTGCTGATGAGGTTATACCAGATAGCTCACTTGTATAGACCGTTCTAAATGGTCTTCCTGATTCATATCAGAGTTTTGCTTCTACTCTTCCTTTGATGATGAAAGGCAATCCGAATGCCTTATCATTTGAGGAGTTAGTCTCTGTTCTATTGCAGGAAGATCAGTCTAGGCAGAATAGGTCCATTATGCGAGTTGCAAATCAAGCTTTCCTAGCTAGTCAGAAGGGCAAAGGAAAATGGAGCTCTTCAACTAGTAAGCAGAAATCTGCTAATTCTGCATATTCGAAGAAGGAAGATAAATATGAGAAGAAATCAGAAAAGCAGAAATTGTTTTGTAAGTACTGTAAAGGGAATGATCATATCATAAAGAACTGTCCAAAACTGGTTGCTAAAGAGGCAAAGAAGAAAGAGGCTGGAATGGTTGTTGCAGAGGCCTCTACACCAAAAACAGAGTCTACAAATCTTGTGCAGGAAGAAGAATGGGCATTTACTACTGTCTGCAGTTTTGACCCATCTTCTCATGAGCAGTGCATGTCTGTAGTAGACTCAGATGTTTGGTATTTTGACAGTGGGGCGACCAAACATATTACCTTGCAGCGCAGTTTCTTCTCTTCACTCGAGCCTGCCCCTACAGGGAATACTGTTACATGCGCCAACAACTCCTCTTATCCTGTTATGGGAGTTGGTAAGATCATTTTGACCACTACTGATGGTAGTTCTTTCACTTTGTCAGATGCTTTATTTGTGCCAGGGATCAAAAAGAACCTGTTATCAGTTTTTGCATTAGCCAAGATTGGCTTGGTTGTGAAATTTGTTGATGACAGGTGTACAATTCATGATCTGTCAAATGGCGATGTGATTATTGCTTCTGGCATTTTATGTCGTGGGCTGTATAAGCTCATAGACTATGAAAGATCTGTAAATGATTTGGCATGTGCAGTAAATGATTCGCACGCTATGTCAGATGCAAAGCTTTGGCATGCACGCTTTGGTCATCTGAATTTTGCTAGTTTGCTACGCCTGCAAAAATCTGAAATGGTGTCCTCGTTGCCCAAACTTGAGGTACCTAGAAAACATGTTTGTGTAGGCTGTTTTTTGGGCAAAATGCAGCATTCATCCTTTCCAAAAGATGGTTCAGTTCGGGCTACTCAAAAATTGCAACTTGTACATAGTGATGTCTGTGGTCCTATGCAGACACCTTCTTTTGGGAATTATCTTTACTTCGTGACTTTCATCGATGATTTTTCCAGGCATGCATGGGTATATCCATTGAAGGCAAAGTCCGAAGCGTTCATGTGCTTCAAACAGTTTTTGGTTTTGGCTGAAAATTTGTCAGCATGTAAACTGGCCACCCTCCGTTCTGATCGAGGGGGGGAATATATGTCTTCTGATTTTAATGCATTTCTGGCTGAACGTGGGATAAAACACCAGTGTATAATGCCATATACACCTCAACAGAATGGAGTTGCTGAACAAAAGAACAGGTCTCTCATGGAGATGGCGAGGTGTATGGTCAAGAGTCAGGCTTTACCTCATAGTTTCTAGCTTGAGGCTGTCATGTGTGCAGCATATGTACTGAACAGGTGTCCCACTAAAGCGCTGTAGTCTATCACTCCATATGAGGCTTGGCATGATCGCAAGCCATTTGTTGCTCATCGGCGTGTTTTTGGTTGTTTGGCATACGCATTAGTGCTTGAACAACATCGCAAAAAATTGGATGATAAAGTAGTAAAATGTATTTTTGTTGGGTACAGTTCTGAAAGTAAAGGCTATCGTCTGTATCATCCACATACTAAATGCATTCTGGTTAGCCGTGATGTTGTTTTTGTGGAAGATGCTATTCATCCATTGCTTTCATGTACTAAGGAGACATCTGTTAGCTCCAAAGACATGTATGATACTTTGATGCCTCTTTTTACAGGTGGACAGTCTAGTGCTTGTCCTAATGAGGCAACTTCTCAGCCTTTGCAGGTTTCATGTGATGATGCAGATCATTCCATTTCTGATGCAGATTTACATGATGCACTAGTTGATGAGAGAGCTGATATTGAGCAGGCAAAAACTATGCCAAAATGGTTGGTGCAGACTTTGCGTGATAACAAATTAGATGCACCTCTATCATATCGTACTCGTTCATGCTCTCATAGCGCCTCTTTTGCATCCGATTGCTATGCTATGGCTGCATCTAGTCTCTGTGATGGGAATGAGCCTGTTTCGTTTGATGAAGCACAAAATTTAGAAAATTGGAGGGCTGCTATGCAATCTGAATATGATGCAATAATGAAGAATGGTACTTGGTCTTTATGTGACTTGCCTCCTCGCAAGAAGGCCATTGGCACTAAGTGGGTATACAAGCTGAAGTGTAAACCTGATGGTACAGTTGACAAGTATAAGGCTAGGCTTGTTGCAAAGGGTTATGCGCAGGAAAGAGGCATTGATTTTGATGAGACCTTTGCACCTACATGTCGTATGACTACTGTTTTGAGCATTTGTGCACTTGCAGCCCATCATGGTTGGAATGTACATCAGTTGGACATTAAAACTGCATTTCTGAATGGTGACTTGCATGAAGAAGTGTATGTTTTTCAGCCCCGCGGCTTTGTGCAGAAAGGGCATGAAAACCAGGTGTGCAAGTTAAAGAAGGCATTATATGGTTTAAAGCAAGCACCACATGCTTGGTATGAGAAGATACATGCCTATCTGATTGCACATGGTTTTGAGAACAGTCCAACTGAAAGCACCTTATATGTTAAGCGTGCTAATGATGTGCTTCTGATCATTGTTGTCTATGTTGACGACATGCTGCTCACTGGTCCTATTGAGAAGCATATTGCCGACTTTAAGGCTGATTTGCATGCTCATTTGAGACGTCTGATTTGGGGCATTTGCATCACTATTTGGGCATTCAGTTTATGCAAGTTGATGGTGGAATGGCTTTGTGTCAAACGAAATATATTGACACATTATTGCAGCGTTTTGGCCTTGAAGATTGTAAGCCTATTGCCACTCCTATGGAGACAGGTTTACGATTGAGTCTTCATGATGCTGGAGATGCATTTGATGTTGTTCTCTATCAGCAGGATGTTGGATGCTTGATTTACTTATGCATTACTCGGCGAGATATTCAGTTTGTTGTCTCACAGATGAGCAGATTTATGTATTGCCCAGGAGTCAAGCATTGGCAGGCGGTTAAGCGCATCTTTCGCTACTTGAGTGGTACTCGGCTAATTGGGTTGTTTTATCCCAAGGGGGGATCACTATCGCCAGATTTGCATGCTTTTTCTGACTCTGATTGGGTTGGTTGCTATGACACTCATGTGTCCACTAGTGGCTTTTGCTTCATGCTTGGTAGCTCATGTATATCTTGGTTGAGCAAGAAGCAGCCTACTGTGGCCACTTCCAGTTGTGAGGCTGAGTATAGGGAAGCTTTCACAGCTACTGTTGAGTGTGTGTGGCTCAGACGCCTTATGGTTGATTCGTCAGAATTCTGGCACCACTATCTTCACTGACAGTCAGAGCGCATTGGTAGTTGCGAGGAACCCTGTGTTCCATGCTCGCACTGAGCACATTGAGGAGCATTATCACTATGTCAAGGAGAGGTTCTCTGCTGGGGAGATCAGCTTGGCATATGTGCCCACGCAGGAGAACATTGCAGACCTTTTCATGAAGGCTCTGCCCAGGGAGAAGCTTTGGGCTTACTTCCTTTTGTGGAGTGACTTCCACATAGCTTGACACTTCCTTATACATGAGTGCCAACTATTTGTTCACCGCATCACTCCCAGGGGGGATTTGTTCATATATTTAGGTAGTGATGTGTGTGAACACTCTCAGACCGCCGGGGCACTTTTTTCCCTCTTTAGGAGGTTTTTTTCCCCGGGCTTGTAAATATGCCTATTGCCCTAATGGGCTATTTATCTTTGTACATTCTCTAGTAATACATTCAGTATTGTGTGTTTGTGCTCCAAGCTTCTTCTTCTTCCTTGTGATGTTCGCGTGCTTCTGCAGACGTCTATCTCCAACAAGCCCATATATAGAGCATACATGTACAACTAAAAAATCATTACGTTTTGGTTCTCTTCATGTGCTAGCTTCCAAGTGTGGTCTTCTTCAACTTGGAGGATGTGGTTGTCCTTAATCAAGTTCAAGGTGTGTAGCAATTCATATCTACGGTGATCTATTGCGAAGGAGATCAATTTTTAGCTTTGGATTTTCGTGGTTCAACTAGTCCTTTTGCCACACAAATAGGCCTTTCTTCTTTAGCTTACATTTGTTGGATTTTAAAATCATGTTTTCTAATTTCTTGTCAAGCACCTTGGATTTTGTGCCATAATGAGTCAAATTGTGTGGGGTACGTCAAGAGGATGAATCTCTAAATCATCCATGGTATTGTGTGCATCCATAATTTAAATTTGAATTAAAAGAAGAAACATTCTTAGAGAAAAAAGGTAATGCTTGGAATTGAGAGAGGTAGAGAACATATTTCGATAAAGATAGATAGTAAATCCTAGGACTCTAGTGAGGCATCACTCACATATAGTGTAGTCAATAAAACACTTCACTTTGTGTGAATAGATGGTGGTTTCAAATCTCAAGTTATTGGATGTGGTAATCCTTGTTCCCACTCCCTTGGTTGATGAGGTTTCACATGTCATAGAGAATGGTGCCAATGGAGCTGCATAGCCAAGGTACCTGATCCATGCCTTGGTTTTCACCTTAGTCATAGGTCAAGGAGTTCTAGGATTTAACTTAAAGGGGGCATCCGTGCTCCTACATCTTCATGCATGCTTCTCAATATACTTTTATCTATTTTGATAATAACCATTGACCACCTTATGGCTACATGAACCACTATGAAGAAAAGGTGGTGCTTTTCCCACATTCACTCTAATAGTTGGAGCAAGTAAGATTTGGTTAGGAGTAAGCAATTAAAAAATTATTATTTACATACACGCACGTACACAAACCTAGTTGACCACAAGGTCTATTGGGTCGAATTTGGGACTGATAGGTACAAGATGTTGGTGATGAGAGATCTCACTATCGTTATGTATATTGCATCTAAAAATCAAGAGGGTTGATATTTGTCGAATTCATCTCAAATAATAATACTAATGATGTAGTGAGGACTATGAATGATCAAAAGTCAAGGAGAGAATATTGTGTTTCTCATGCAAACAAAACAAATACGTATGATGGTGGCTCTAGGGAAAGAAGCAAAGATACATGCTATATGATGACCACAATTATAGCTTAAGGCATGATAAGTTAAACTCATGGAAAGTTCAGAGGGTTAGAATCTATGGGATTTCCATCCAAAAGTACATCTTATATCCTTGGGGATACTAGAGAATATGCCATGTGGAAATCATACCCAACACATGCCTTTTCAATGATAAAAAAGAAATGCATACATATATACATACATGCATACATACACACACATAAAAATAGATACACACATACATACATACATACATACATACACACACACACAAACACACACACAAACATACATACATACATACATACATACATATATATATATATATATATATACACACACACACACACACACACACACACATATATATATATATATATATATATATATATATATATATATATATATATATATATATATATATATATATATATATATATATATATATATATATATATATATATATATATATATATATATACATATACACACACACATACATAATGGCTATTTGGGCCACATATCTTGTGTGGAATGGAAAATCTATCTCGTTCTGGCTACTTATGTTATCTTCCTTGATTTTTCATTCATTGAGCATTATCAATATGGAAAGCAAACTAAAAGTGTGCATAAAATGCACATTGATTCTTCAATTGAGCCTTTAGATAGATGTGTGTGGTCCTATGCCCACAAGGTCATTAGGTTGTTCTCTTTACTTTATCACTTTCATAGATGATGCTACTAGAAAAATTTGGGTATATCCTATCAAATTGAAGGATGAGGTATTCCCTACCTTCAAAAAATGGCTTGCTTTACTTGAGACTGAAAATTCAGATAATGGGGATGAGTATACCTCAGATGAATTCAACCTTTTCTGCAAGTCTAGAGGAATTCGTAGAGAGTTTACAGCTCCTTATACCCCAGTACAAAATGGTGTAGTTGAAAGGATGAATATAACTATTCATGATAGAGTAGTTTTTATGCTACATCATGCAAAACTTTCACAAGGCTTTTGGGCAGAAGCAGTATTAACTATAGTTCATGTGATTAACCTTTCACCTAGTACTGCTGCCAAAGGTCTGAAGTGGCACAAGAGTTATGGACAGGGAAGCAAGCATATTATGATCATCTTTGAGTTTTTGGGTGTGAAGCATATGTTCATATACCCAAGAATCTTAGACAAAAGTTGGACCATAAGTCAAAGAAATGCAATTTTTTTGGATATGGTCGAGAAGGAAAAATTGGATATCACTTATGGATCTTGAAACACAGCCAGTGATCAGAAGTAGTGATGTCATTTTCAATAATTCTAAGATGCATAAACAACCCATTAAGTAGGTTGAAGTGAGAAGAGTGGTGTTTGAGAAAAATAAAATACTAGTCATCCAATTCGCATGCATAAAAATGATGCACATAGGGATGTTTAAGAGAGTGTCTGATCATATCAGTCTGCAAATGTTCCTGTTCAACAACCATGAGATGCTCTACATGTATCTCACATCCACCTAATAGATATGTTCCACGCTTGGATTCGCTTATGCTAACAGATGTTGGTGAACCTTCTTGCTGCAAAGAGGCCATGTAGACAAAGGATCATGTCAAGTGGGAGCGTGCCATGAAGAGTGAGTTGGATTATATTCATAAGAATGGTACTTGGTATTTAATATGTTTGCCAAAGGGCAAGAAAGCAACATGGTGTTAATTTCAAGAAAATGTTCTCTCCAATGGTCAAGATGACTACCCTTCGAATGTTGCTTGGATTCATTGCAATGGAGGACTTAGAGCTACTCCAAATGTATGTGAAAACTATTTTCTTGCATGGAGATCTTATAGATGAGATCTATATGGAACAACCAGAGGGTTATGTAGTTCTTGGCAAAGAAAGTCTAGTTTATAAGCTAAACAAGAGTTTATATGGGCTTAAACAATTCCCTAGATGATGATACCAAAAGTTTGATGCTTTTATCAAGTCTCAAGGCTATTCTCAAAGCAATAAGGATCATTGTCTCTACACAAAGAGATGCTTAGATGGGAGCTTGGTATGCTTGATACATTACATCGATGATATGTTGATTGTTGGGAAGTCGTCTTATGACTTGTCAATTCTCAAAAAGAATTAGAGTCAAACATTTGATATGAAGGATATGGGGGATGTCAAACATATTCTTGGCATGTGCATTAATCGTGCTAGGAGTAGAAGATGCATATACTTGTCTCAAGATGAGTACATATCCAAAGTACTTCACATGTTCAATATTCGGGGTGGAAAGGCATTGAGTACACCTTTACCAACATATGTAAAATTGAGAAAGGATGATTGCACCAAATCACATGAGGAAAATGAATTCATGAACAAAATTCCTTATCAGTGTGTTATTGGTAGTCTCATGTATGCTATTGTGGATACAAGACCAAACATTGCATTTGTAGTGGCAATTGTGAGCAAATATATGTTGATATATATAGGTAGTGATGTGTGTGAACACACTAGAACCGTTGGGGCACTTTTTTCCCTCTTTAGAGGTTTTTTTCCCTCGGCTTGTACATATGCATATAACCCTAATGGATCACTCATCTTTGTACATTCTCTTGGTAATACCTTCACTATTGTGTGTTGTGCTCCAAGCTTCTTCTTCTTCCTTGTGCTGTTCACGTGCTTTGGCAAACCTCAAACTCCAACAATTGGTATCAGAGCAAGTCGTTGCTTCATCTAGGACGTCGTTGACACCCCTCTGCTCATAGTCTTAGAATCGCATGAAATATGGTGAACATACTCAAGGTGATTAGGATTTCAAAACATCTTCGCTCTGTCATGTCAAAATCACGATCTGAGCTCGTTTTGCCTTTCGAATGCACTATCGTAGTGCTTGTGTAGGCAATTTCATCTTTTTGTGCCAAAGATATATATAGGTTTTGGTTTGCCATTATAAGCATCTCAAAGTTTGCTACAGGTTTAGCAAAATTCGAAAGGGTAGTTCTATTCAACTTTTTGAGATACATTCATTTTTTTGCATCAGGGTATTTTAGTTATTGGCCATGGCTGAAAGCAATGATGTATTCCATATGTTGGATGTTGAGGATAAGTTGGATGGTACCAATTACCCATTATGGACTTATATGATGCATCATGTATTGGTTGCAAAAGGACTCTAGAACATTGTGCAGGGTGTTGAAAAACGTCCTATTACACCTGCAAATACAGTTATTGAAGGTGATGCAGATGGCATTGAAGATGGTGATATTCTTCAGGTTCCTATTCATGCTACGGGTCCTACTACACCTACTATAGAGAAACTTCATTGGGATGGCAGAGATGCTCAGGCACATGCATTGATAGCCTTGTCTATCAAACGTGCCATTATTCCTCACCTGTGCTCTTGCAGAATAACAAAGGATGCTTAGGATACACTTACGACTTTATACCAAGCAAGGAATGAGGCTCATGTTGCTTATCTCCAAAAATGGTTGGAGAGTGAGCACATGAATGAAGGAGATTCCATGGACATTTTTTTGATAGAGATCAAAGATTTGAAGGAGGAGTTGATTTCTGCTGATAAAATCTTGCCTAATAGTTCACTTGTGCAAACTGGTCTGAATGGTCTTCTAGATTCATATCAGAGTTTTGCTTCTACTCTTTGATTGATGATGAAAGGCAATCCAAATGCCTTAACATTCAAGGATTTAGTCTTTGTTCTATTACAAGAAGATCAATCTAGGCAAAACAGGTCCATTATGCGTGTGGCAAATCAAGCTTTCCTAGATAGTCATAAGGGCAAAGGTAAATGGAGATCATCTACTAATAACCAAAAATCTGCTAATTCTGCACAATCAAAGAAAGATGACATGATCATTTCCTTCACATTTTTCCAAATAGTGTAAAGGAAATGATCATGTCATAAAGAGTTGTCCAAAACTGGTTGTAGAAGAGGCAAAGAAAAAAGAGGCTGGAATGGTTGTTGTAGAGGCCTCTGCACCCAAAACGGGGTCTGCTAATCTTCTGCAGAATGAAGATTGGGCATTTACCATTGTTTGTAGTTATGAACCATCTTCTCATGAACAATGTACATCTTTAGTAGACTTAGATGTTTGGTACTTTGATAGTGGGGAAACCAAACATATTACCTCGCAGTGCAGTCTCTTCACTTCATTTGAGCCTGTCTCTACAGGGAATACTATCACATGCTTCAAGAACTCTTCTTATCCTATTATGGGAGTTGGTAAGATCATTGTGATTATTGCTGATGGTATTTCTTTTACATTGTCAAATGTTTTATTTGTTACAGGGATCAAGAAAAATATGTTATCACTTTCAGCATTAGCAAAAATTGGCTTGGTTGTTAAATTTGTTGATGATAGATGTACATTTCATGATTTATCAAATGATTAGATCATTATTGATTTTGGCATTTTATGTCATGGGCCGTATAAGCTCATAGATTATGCAAAATTTGTAATGGATTAAGCATGTGTAGTTCAAGATTCTAATGCCATGTCATATGCAAAGCTTTGGCATGCATGCTTTGATCATCTAAATTTTTCTAGTTTGCTACGCCTGCAAAAATCTGAATGGTGTCCTCTTTGCCCAAACTTGAGGCACTTGGTAAAAATGTCTCTCAAGGTTGTATTTTGGGCAAAATGTAGCATTCCTCCTTCCCAAAAGATGGTTTAGTTTGAGCTACTCAAAAATTTGCAGCTTGTTCACAGTGATGTATGTGGTCCTATGCAGACACCTTCTTTTGGGAACTATCTTTACTTTGTGACTTTCATCAATGATTTTTCTAGTCACGCATGGGTACATCCATTGAAAGCAAAGTCCGAAGTGTTTATGTGCTTCAAATGGTTTCTGGTTTTGGTTGAAAATCTGTCAGCATGTAAAATGGGCACCCTCCATTGTGATTGAGGGAAGGAATATATGTCTTTTGATTTTAATGCATTTCTGGCTGAACATGTGATAAAACATCAGTGTACAGTGCAGTATACACAATAGAATGCAGTTTCCAAAAGGTAGAACAAGTCACTCATAGAGATCGCAAGGTGTATGATCAAGAGTCTGGCTTTACCACATAGTTTTTGGCTTGAGGTTGTTATGTGTGCAACACATGTACTTAATAGGTGTCCACTAAAGCATTGTAGTCTATCACTCCATATGATGCTTGGCATGGTCGTAAGCCATCTCTTGCTCACCTGCGTGTTTTTAATTGTTTGGCATATGCATTACTGCTTGAACAACAACACAAGAAATTGGATGATAAATCAGTGAAATGTATTTTTGTTAGTTACAATTCTGAAAGCAAAGACTATTGTTTGTATCATGCACATACTAGACACATTTTGGTGAGCTATGATGTTGTTTTTGTGGAAGATGTTATTCAACCATTACTTTCATGTACTAAGGAGTATTAGCGGCCGCCGGATTGGGAATGTATAACTGAATCTTGTTCGCACGAGTGAAAAGTTGTTACAAACAGTTTGTAAAAAAGTTATATAAATCAAAGAAAGACGCGCCAGTGACGGTTCCGCGATGGATCACCAGACTGTCTGTCTGGGTGACTGAGCGGGGCGTTACTGTAGTGTCGTTTGCATAATTTCCAGTATTCTGAGTTTCATGTTCATCTCTTGTCTTGTCTGTCGTCGACATCTGTTCTGTTTGTTAACTTCATAGACGTTCAAGAGATCACAAGACTGTCTGTCTGAGTGATTGGTCTGTAGCGTTACTGTGTGTCGAGTTGAGTAATCCAGAGTATCTTGGCGACTTTCTAAGTATTCTGTGTGTATCTGTGTTCGGCTTATCGGTTGTCTGATGGTATCCATTGCGGTTGTGAGTCTCAGCTAGTTCGCGCATCGAGTTGTTTCTTTTCTTGAAATGTTCTGCAAATAGGTGGCGAAGTTTGTGCAGTCGCGATAACTCTTCTGGTATCCGTGTTGTCTTAAGTTGTTTGTAGTATCTAAGTTCAGGTTCCATACGATAAAGTTTGAGCTACAGTAAAGATTTCCTGGGTTGCGTACTGAATCTTCAGTACGGTGTATCTGAACACTAGGATTTTTTGTGTCTTCGGATATTGGACGGAGTGTGGTATCCATTCTGTGAAGGTTGAACGAATACTCTTGTTCTGATATGTTCAGTAAGTTATGTGCAGATGCAACATAGCATCTTAGCGTATTCGGTACACGTGGTTGAGCTAAGACTGTGAACTATAATGTCTAAGTACAACAGATTTTTGATAGAGCTCTCAGCATTAGTATATTGCTGGGTGTGAGCAGTGAGTTTGGGAACTAAGTACAGGGCCTCTGTCTAACAGACCCCTTCCACTCCCAAGAACCCAAGAATCGCTTAAATGCACTTCTGACAGTTAGAAGAATAAACAACGTTTAACATTGGCGCCGTCTATGGGAAGGTGGCAACAGATCAGATTGTTGCAAACCTGTTGTGGAAACGTGAATGTAAATTTTTAATCGACAGTAATAGTACGCGATTAGTACAAAAGATGATACATGCCGGTTACTCGATCCGGTGAAACGTATCCAAAGAACCACCAGCCTGGGGTACTTAATTTGCTAAGAACGACTCCGGGAGGTAGAAGTACAACTAGGTCTAATCCAATTGTCAAGAAAGTAAAGAACGTTAGTAGTGATTCTGGTCATATTTCGGTGGAACGTGCTACGCCCCTAATAAATTCCGGTACAATTTCGGTACAGTCTGTCGAAGATATAGTAACTCTAGAATCTACCAGGACGCAGCCTAAAGTTAGTTTAACAACATTGGGTAAAGATTCCAATATGTTTACGACTAGAAACACTTTAGCCAAGGAAATTAGTGAAGGAGAAAAAGCACCTTGTTTTGGCAAAGATTCGACACATTCCGGTGATATTTCGGTAACAGTTGCTGAAAGATCGCAGTTCTCCGGTGATAGTTTACCATTCCTCGGTGAATCTTCAGCCCAGTCACTGCTATTGGGAGTAAGTTTCCCTACATTCGACATCAAGAAGGAAGGTAGCCTGTTCGAAACCAAAATTCGAAACATACTAAACAAGATTATCGAACCGGAAAGTGCCCAGGCCTATGATACAGATTCCGATAGTTTAGATATTGAGCCCCGGGATACAGAAGATAGTCATAATACAACCATCAGAGCCATGAACGGGCAACAACAACAACAGCAGCAACAACAACAACTATGCCCACCAAGGCCGACTCCAACAGGAGTAACGTACACCAAATTTGGTGGATTCCCAGGAGATGACCCGGATGCTCATGTACGCACATTTGAGATAAGTTACGCAGTGCTCAACCATCCACCTGATCCGGTGTATAAGGCTATTGTTTTCCAATCGACATTGGTCAACGAAGCAGCTAGATGGCTTACAGAATATGATATTACCCATTTTGGCACCTATGAAGCAGTAAGGGATGCCTTTTTGCAGAGATTCAGGCTAAAGAAGAATCAAGCCAAAATTTTTGACTACCTGCAAAACAATAGACAGAAGATAAATCAAACAGTACAGGAATACGCCACGCTATTCAGGACTCATTTGAGGCAGTTACCACCAGCACATGCCAACCTACCGGATGACGTTATTACTCAATGGTTTATCAATGGCTTGACTCCACAACTTAAACAGATCATGATCATACGCTGTGTAGGAGCTATGACGCTAGATGCAGTGATTGCAATGGCTTTGCAACTGGAAAACAAGGTTGGAGGATTTACAGAAGATCTGGAGTGATTAAAAGCAAATAGAAATATCACCGAAGACCCGACCAGACAGATGTACTACACTACATGCAAGAATTCAAGCCATACTAGTGCCACTTGTGCACTTAATCAGTTGTTTTGTGCTATCTGTAACACTACCAGACACACCACCAAAAACTGCACATATAATGCCAAAGTGCATGGAACAGCAACTGTCAATGCAATTATACAGGAACCAGGGCAGCCAGCCAATCATTATGTACCTCCGCAAATGAGAAACAACCAGCAACAAGGATATCGAAATTACAGAGGACAGAGAAATAATAACTACAATGCAAACCGCTGGCAAGCTGGACCAGCACCGGAAAATCCCAATTTGCCACCACCGCGCTGTCATTTCTGTGGTGAATTTGGTCACATTAGAAGATTTTGTAAGGATGCAGTTGAGTATGATCAGAGGAAGAAAGAACGTCAAAACCCAATGGCTAATATGGTACAAATCACACCAGTAGAAACGCACACTGCAATAATTCAGACCCGATCCGGTAAACAACTGCAACCAGCAGTAGAAATATTTGAACCAGGCATACACGAACAACAAAGGATGTATGATAAAGCTAGTCAATGGACCACCACAGAACCTCCAGTCTTCCCAGATCCTATTCCGGTGACCTAGACTCCGTTAACCGAGGAAGGAACACAACAACAGGATTCTAATTTAGCAGCAGGCACATCATCTTCAGCAGGCGCATCATCTTCAGAATTTGTGGAAAATACAATCCAATCACAAAAGGCCTAGGAAATTTTATCTAAAGCATCCATCACTCTTCCTCTGGGCCAATTACTTGCACTAGTACCGGGAGTTCGACAACAATTCCAACAACAGTTCAGTCCTGTGCCTTCTTGCATTCCAGCAACAGCAACAGTGCAACCGGAACCTGATCCTACAGTCGATCATTCAGTTCCTTTAATTACGGTATGGTATAAAAATCATAAAATCACACAGGTACTAATTGATGGAGGATCTGGTATCAACATTGCTACTGCTGCACTGTGTAAAAAGTTAGGGTGGACCGAAATCGAACCAGTTCAGTTTTTTGTCAGAATGGACGACCAATCAAGAGTCCATCCCATAGGACTTGTACGAAATGTACCAATAACTTTACAAGGTACAACATTCAAAATGACCTTTGTCATACTAGAATTACCGGAATCCACCCTTGATTATCTCCTTTTCGGCCGACCTTGGCTGAAGCACGCTAAGGTGATACAAGATTGGTTTGCACAGGAACTCACTTTCAAAGATAATAATCGTAAATACGTTGTAAAATTAGATGTTATACAACCTTGCGAGTTGCATGCTAGACCGTATTTTGCGGAACTAGTCCATATGCTAGATGGGTTGTCAGATGATGAAGAAGAAGAGTTTCTGAAAAATAACATTGACTTGATCTCCCTAGGAACTGTTGATCTACAATCTGTTGTAGATAATTGGAATCCTTCAGTTTGTACAGTGATGACTGTAACAGAAAAAGATATGAAAGAAGATAAGGCTACCATAGATGACGTTGATCTACAACAACTTTTTAAGCCAGCTGAGAATACAGAGAAGCCTCCACAATTTTATATTCCAGAAGATCAACTGACCACTTACAATTTAGGTGATGAAGAAAATCCACGACCTGTTAAGATAAAGGAGAGCTTACCGGAATTTATTTCAAGCAGATCTAATCCTACTTCGAGAATTTTTTGATGTATTTGCATGGGATTACAAAGATATGAAGGGTTTGGACCCACGAATCTATCAACACAGGGTCATGCTGAAGCCGAAAGCAAAACCACTTAAGCAACCCATCTACCGAATGAATCCAAACTATGCATCACAGGTAAAGGCAGAACTTGATAGGCTACTCAAAGTCGGATTTATTGTACCGGTAGAGCATGCTGAATGGATCTCACCAATTGTTATTGTCCCTAAAAAGAATAAGCAGTTACGAATATGTGTAGATTACCGGAAACTGAACGCAGCTACAGTGCCTGATCCATTTCCGCTCCCTTTTCTTGACACAATGCTTGATAGAGTAGCAGGACATGAAATGTATTCATTCTTAGATGGGTACAGTGGGTATAATCAAGTTAGAATGGCTGAATAGGATATACCGAAGACCACCTTCATTACCAACTGGAGTGTGTTCGCATGTACTGTTATGTGGTTTGGATTAAGGAATGCCCCAAGTACGTTCCAAAGGTGTATGCAGGAAATATTTTCTCCTTATCTTACCTCTTTTATGCAAGTATATCTTGATGATTTTTCAATTTTCGATAAGATGATAGCACACCTGTTCCATTTATGGTGCTGCTTTGAAAAGTGCAGAGAATACAGACTCTGTTTGAACCCAAACAAATCTGTGTTTGCGGTTTCATGTGGAAAGCTACTTGGTCACATTGTATCTGCACAGGGCATACAGGTGGATCCAGATAAAATCACAGCTGTGTTAGAAGCACCTGTACCCACTACACCTAAGGAAGTAATGCGCTTTACGGGCCAAGTAAGATGGCATGGTCGGCACTTGCGGTGGCTTGCTCATTTGGCAATACCACTGAACCGATTGATAACCAAGACCCCTCGACAATTTGACTGGACCCCGGACTGTCAAACTACTTTTGATCGTCTAAAGGGATTACTAACACAGGTTCCAATCGTACAGCCTCTTGACTGGGATCGCCCATTTCATGTATTTGTTGATGCTTCAGATATAGCAATAGAAAGCGTTCTAATGCAACAAATCGATAAGTGGTTCAGACCAGTGTACTATGCAAGTTGAAGATTAGCCCTTGCTGAAAAGAATTACTCTGTAACAGAGAGAGAATGTCTAGGTCTAATATATTCTGTCAAGAAATTCAGATATTATTTGCTGGGCCGTAGATTTACTTTTCATGTAGATCATGCTGCACTTGTCTATCTAGTTTGGCAACAGCATCTAGGTGGTCGATTAGCTCGATGGGTTCTACTTTTACAAGAGTTTGACTACGAAGTTATTCATCGGCCAGACAGTTCACATGCCTTAGCAGATTTTCTCTCTCGCTTAGATTCCAGCGAAGCTCCGGTCTGTATAGATGACACAACACCGGCAATTTATGTCTCTGAACCAACTAATGATGAAATTACAGACCCACCTATGCCATCTACATATTATGATCAGATCTTAACCTTCCTCACTGATGGATACCTTCCTACTCAGACTTCTCCTGCAATACGAAGGAAAATTTCAGTTTTCAGTCGCCGATTTCGGTTGATTGCTGGGGAATTATACTATATACATCACACTGGAGTTTTACTTTGTTGTATTCCACCACATGAAGTTAACTCAGTCATTAATTTGGCTCACTCAATTCCTTCCGGTGGCCATTTTGCTGCAGACTTAACACACCGGAAAATTTTGCAAAGTGTCTCTGGTGGCCTACTATGTACAGGGATGTATCACAGTTTGTCAAACAATGTGATAGTTGTCAGAGATCTGGACAGCCCCTGCAATGTCATCTTTTCCCTCTACAACCTGTCTTGCCATTAGAACCTTTTCAGAAGTGGGGTCTAGATTTCATTGGCCCTATTACACCACCAGCAATCCTCAGTAATAATCGTTATATTTTGATATGTACTGATTATGCTACCAGATGGGCAGAAGCCTGGGCTTTACGGTCTGCCACAGCTGTTGCGGTAGCTAAGTGTCTACTGAAGGATGTCTTTCCACGTTTTGGCTTACCGCTGGAACTTGTTACAGATCAAGGCACTCATTTTGTCAACAATTTAATGAAAATACTCACACATTCGTTTCAGGTCACACATAAATTTAGTTCACCATATTATCCTCGTGCAAATGGTTTGGCTGAGAGTACAAACAAAACTCTGTTGAATATGCTTCGAAAACTCATTTTAGAAGCACCGGAAAGATGGGATCAACTGCTACCTACAGTATTATGGGCATATCGGACTACATACAAGGTAACAACAGGATTAACCCCTTTCAAACTAGCTTATGGATTAGAAGCAATAGCACCGATGGAGATAGTTATGCCAAGTTTACGAGTAGCAATCGCTCAGAAACTGCTACCTAAAAAATCACTGTCATTTCGGTTGGATACACTCAGAGAATTAAACGAGCATCGATCGCACAGTTTTTTGACTATGCAGGAAGTACAGCTAAGACAAGCTCAAACACATGATCGATATCTAAAGACCCCAATTTTTTCGGTGGGAGAACTTGTACTCTTTTACAATGCAAAGTCGAATCGCTCTGCTGGCAAATTAAGTTACGATGGTTTGGTCCCTACCGGATTTCTGAACAAGTGGGCCCAACAACTTTTCGGTTGACTACGTTGACCGGAATTCCTCTTTCGAAAGTCATCAACGGTTCGAAGCTTCGGCCCTATCAACACACATCTAACCCACACTGAAACGTTCCACTTAGCCGCGTTTTTTTTGGCATTCTCTTTTCTTTATTTTCTTTTCTTTTTTGGCGTGCTTAATAAAATACGTCTGTAAATATCCACGTTTTGATACCTAATTATGTCCACAGCCGCCCTGCCCTTGCCAGCTACTCACGCATGCACACCGAAGTTAAGAATTATCATTTCAATACCGCGTGATGATTAGTCATCCTTGATTGCTCTCCACTGCAACGCATCTACTTAACCTTTTCTGTTTCGTCAAAAATCGCTATTGTGTTTGTGTGATTTGTGCTCTGTGTGCTTACCCTGTGCTCTGTGTGCTTGTGCTTACTGTCTCTGTGTGCCTTCCGTGATGGACTCACTGCCGACGTAGGAGAGTTCCTGCGCATTCGTGGGCTATCCAACTTCGCTGAACTTCCTTGGCATTCAGTGGAGTCCCACCCATTCTTTGCCCAGATCATCTCCGCCATCGCCAACACACCTACCACCGAGCAGAGTTGGCCGATCACCTCCCTCCCATCCCGTACACTTATCACCTTCCAAGCTTTTGCAGAAGCGTTTAGACTCCCTTCGCAAGGTCGGAAAATGGCCCGAGTCTGCCAGTCCCAAGAATGATAGAATTATTTCCTAGGTATTCCTCAAACGAATATGCGATCCTGTGTCGACCGGAACCTGAAAGATCAGCCCTCCAATTCTTAGTAGCTATTCTCAACTACAAAAATGCACCTATGGAATATCCCATCCCTTCTACTCTACCATAGATTTAGCTCCTCAAGAACCAGTAAACTTTGCATCATTCTTCTTCCACCGCATTCACCGAGAGTGTGTATCCATAATTAAACAGGTGAACAAGGGAGGCATGCCAAGGTCCAGATTGCCGCACATCCTGTCCTTCCTTTTTTCGGCAATACTTGCAGCACAACCACCACCCCGAGGGCCTGTTCTAAGACATAAAGAATCTGTACAATTATGAGACGATTGTGTAGAATGAGTTCCCCTATGCGCAACGGAAGTGTGTAGTGAACCCTTGTATGTCCAGCACTTTGACAAACATCTGCACCTTAGATAGCTTTCTGCTCTCAACACAAAACTCAAATGGACTTGATACTTTAGTCAATCAAAGTAGACAAAGATAGCTTTCTAACAAGCTATAAATTACTTAATTTGGACAAGTTTTGATTAGGAAACACAACTGTCAAAGATGAACTACCTGTCCACACAGGTATGCTGAAGAACTGAGATTCACTCTTGGACTGATAGCTCTCTGAATATATATCCTTTGAAAAAGATATTTGGTACAGAGAAAGTAGACACAAATAGCTTTCCAAGAAGCTAAAAATCAAGTAATTTGGATGAGTTTTGATCAGGAAACTCAACTCATCAAGATAGACCACTTGCACACATAAGTACACTGTAAAACTAGACTTTACTCTCTAACAGATATCTCAGAGAATATGAATGATCTGAATGAGATATTTGAGAAAGTAAAAATAGATGCCAAGAGCTTTCCAACAAGACAAAAATCATGCAATTTGGATATGTTTTGGTTGAGAAACTGAACCGACCAAAATAGACTACCTATCTACAGAGGTATACTAAAAACTGGACTTCACTCTTTCACTGATATCTCACAAACTACATAAGCTTTCAAATAGATATTTGATATGCAGAAATTACACAAGATAAGCTTTCCAATGAATGTTTAAACGTACAAAATGGTTACATATGCACTGAGATATGAGCTCTGCAACAGAGTTGTGTACAAACTGACGTGCGACTGGAAGGAGTCTAAGGGAAAACCAAAATGACAAAATGGCTAGATCCGACTACTGGGAGCTCTTGCCTCTTTCTGTCCTTATTTTGAATGTGCTCCCACTTCACTTTTATAACCAATTAGCATGTGAAGAAGTTTGTGACTTCTTCTTATCTCATCACTTTCTCCACTACATGCTACTAACTACAAGGCAAGATATTGTATCTCTTACAAATCATGAAGTTTTGACTAGACTTTTTCTTTTATTATTTTTTCCTTTTTTCCTCTACTTTTCCTTTATCTTTATATTTGGTAAATTTATCCAAGCATGGCTCGTATGAAAATGAGCTTGTACATTTATCTTCAACACTCCCCTTCAAGCTCATTTGGGAGTTATCTTCATCCATGTCCTGCAAATTTATCACATCCTTGAAGCCTTTGAGTTTAGAAGCATCCAAGAACTTTGTAAAAATATTTGCAACATGCTCTTTGGTTCTAATGAACTTTATCTCCACATCTTTGCTCAGCACCTTCTCCCTTACATAATGGTAGTGGACCTCTATGTGCTTGCTCCTTGCATGAAACATAGGATTGCTTGCCAAGTAGATACTTGACATGTTATCACCATATATAGGGATGGTTCCAACTTGCACTCCAAGATCAACCAAAAGCTTTTTAATCCACATTTCTTCACATGTGGCAAATGCTAATCCTCTGTATTCAGCCTCCATAGATGAAAGTGCAACAGTAGGTTGTTTCTTTGAGCTCCACGTGATAAGTTTGCTTCCTATCATGAACACATAACCTGAGGTTGATCTTCTATCTTCCTTTGAGCCTACCCAATCAGCATCACTAAAGCCTTTGACCTGCAATTCTTCATCAAACTTGTAAAACAAAGCATGATTAACTGTATGCTTTATGTATCTCAACACTCTCTTGGCTGAATTTAAGTGTTCACTTGTCGGGGCTTGCATAAACTGAGAAAGTACACCAACAACATAAGACAAATCAGGTCTTGTAATGTTTGCATAGATCAATGATCCTACAATGCTTCTGTATGTCGTTACATCTTCCAATGGTTCTCCATCATTTGAACAAATCTTTGTATTTGTGTCCATGGGTTGAGTGAGTGGTTTGCATTCACTCATTCCAAATCTGAAAAAAACATCCAACAAGTACTTCCTTTGCATCAAGTAGATGCCACTCTTTCCATAAACAACTTAAATTCCTAAAAAATATTTCAGCTCCCCAAGATCTGAAATTTTAAACTCCTTACCAAGCTTCCTTTTGATATCTTTAATCCCTATAACATCGTTTCCTGTTATGATGAGGTCATCGACATATATGCAAATATATACCTCTCTATTTTCTTCCTTCTTCATGTACAACGAAGGATCTGCACTACTTGGGTTGTATCCACACTTAGTTAGATACTCTATCAATCTCTGATTCCATGCTCTTGGTGCTTGCTTCAAGCCATAAAGTGCCTTCTTCAACCTGCAAACAAAATCCGGATGGTTTTCATCTTCAAATCCAACCGGTTGACTCATGTATACCTCTTCTTGTAGTTCTCCATTGAGAAAAGCATTTTTGATGTCGAGTTGATATAATGGCCATCTCCTTGAAGCACCAATTGCTATTAAGGTTCGGATAGTTCCCATCTTTGCAACGGGGCTGAAAACTTCATCATAATCTATGCCTTGTGTTTGTTTAAATCCTTTGGCAACTAATCTAGTTTATATCTAGCTAGTGAACCATCAGCATTCCTCTTTACTTTAAACACCCATTTGTTTGGAACAATCTTCATACCTTCTTTCTTTGGCACTAGCTCCCATGTGTGATTATCTTTGAGAGCTTTGATCTCCTCTTTCATAGCTTGCTTCCATTCCTTTTGTGTGCAAGCTTATTCATATGTCTCAGGCTCTTTGTCTTTGATAACCTACATCATGTATGCAAAATGTGTTGCCATAAAGCTATCATAACTCAACCTTTGAGTTGGATACCTTGTCCTTGAAGATCTTCTTTCATTGCCTTTAGAGAGTTTCTTTAACCTATTTAGCTTTACCATCGGAGTGATTACCTCTTCATATTCTTCTTCACTTGCATCTACCTCACTGTTTGGAGTAGCACTTGCATCTTTGGCTCTACTATGAGCTGAATTTGGAGACAAAGAATGGCTCCCCCTCCATGTTGAACATTTTTCATTTGATGTAGATGTCTCTGAACCTGAAGCCTTTGTGCTTGATTGTTGAACTTCTCTTTGATTTGTTCCTGCATAATCATCACAATCTTCTTCGAGAATCTTTTCCTTTCCTTTATCTTCATACCATGGTCTTAGTTCATCAAAGACCACATCTCGCGAGACTCTTAATTCCTTTGTTCTAGGGTTGTAACACTTGTATCCTTTTTGCTCCGTCGAGTAGCCGATGAAAATGCATTTTTCTGATCTTGGTTCCATCTTTGTTCTAACTTCTTGTGGAATGTGAACAAAGCAAACACATCCAAACACTTTGAGGTGTGTAAGATCAGGTTTCCTTTTCAACTTCAACTTTGAATCTTTTGAATATAGAAAACACCTCCGATTTTTGCTTCATACAAAACAACCATACCTTTCTTGAGTGATCATCAATGAAGGTGACAAAAAATCTATTACCAGCCATTGATGCCTCTTGGGTTGGTCCCCATACATCCGTATGTATCAAGTCCAAGACATTTGGAGCCACATAATTGCTCCTCTTGAATGGCTGCCTCGTTTGCTTTCCTAGTTGACAAGCTTCACATAACTCATGTAGTACAATGTTATTAAATTCTGGAAGACCTCTTACCACTTCATGTTTGCTCATGTTCTTCAGCTTTGGAATGTTGATGTGTCCTATTCTTTTGTGCCATAAGTCCAGCTCTGAAATCTTCTTGTTCCCACATTGAATGTACATGACCTTTCCATATGGATGTTGGACATCCAAAGTGAACATCCTTCCTTCTCTTCTACCTCGAGCAATGACCTTGAAGCCTTCCTTTGGATTCTTTATGAAGCACCCATTCTCATTGAATATGACATGATAACCCTTCTCTACCATTTGTCCTACTGAAATCAAGTTCTTTGAAATTGTAGGAACATGAAGAACATTAGATAGTACCTTTGCTCTACTTGTATCTCCAAGCCTTATATCTCCAATGTGTTTAATCATGTGTTGAGTATCATCACCTGTTTCAACACATCCTTTTCCACTTGGTACCTGTAGATTAGTGAACAAACTTCCTTGGCATGACATATGGTTACTACAACCTGAATCAATGTACCATTTTTTGTCATCTTCACAAGAGCTTCTATACTCATGTCTCATTGCAAGTAGTGTGTCGTTGCTTCCTTCACTTGAGGTGCTTGCATAGTTGCTTTGGTTCCTTTGATTGCCTCCATTTGGTCTTCCATTCTTCAGCCAACAATCACTAGCATAGTTTCCTACTTTACCACAATGATAGCATGTTATACCTTTATGAGAATTGTAGGAGCTTTGGCCTCTTCCTCTACTTCTACCTCGACCTCTTCCTTGTGTGTTGGCATTTGATGCATCCTTGTTGTCTTCCGAATTGTTTTGATTGTAGTTGGAGTGGTTGTGACCCCTTCCTTTTCCTCTTGAGCCTCCTCTTGAGTTTCTTCCTTTACCTCGACCTGCATATAACATTTGGTTGTGGCTGTCCTTTCCTTTGGGACCACCAAAGCTAAGCTCTTCTGTGACAAGATGAGGGATTAGTTGTTCAAAACCTGGATATACATCTTTCAAGTTAATGGAAGTTATAAAAGGCTTCCATGTTTAATCTTCTCTCAAGCCATTGAGAGTATACCAAGTTTGCTCTGATACCAACTGTGGAGAATGAGTTCTCCTATGTGCAACGGAAGTGTGTAGTGAACCCTTGTATGTCCAGCACTTTGACAAACTTCTGCACCTTAGATAGCTTTTTGCTCTCAACACAAAACTCAAATGGACTTGATACTTTAGTCAATCAAATTAGACAAAGAGAGCTTTCTAACAAGCTATAAATGACTTAATTTGGACAAGTTTTGATTAGGAGAGACAACTGTCAAAGATGAACTACTTGTCCACACAGGTATGCTGAAGAACTGAGCTTCACTCTTGGACTGATAGCTCTCTGAATATATATCCTTTGAAAAAGATATTTGGTACAGATAAAGTAGACACAAATAGATTTCCAACAAGCTAAAACTCAAGTAATTTGGATGAGTTTTGATCAAGAAACTCAACTCATCAAGATAGACCACCTGCACACATAAGTACACTATAAAACTGGACTTTACTCTCTGACAGATATCTCATAGATTATGAACGATCTGAATGAGATATTTGAGACAGTGAAAATAGATGCCAAGGGATTTCCAAGAAGACAAAAATCACGCAATTTGGATATGTTTTGGTCGGGAAACTGAACCAACCAAAATAGATTACCTATCTACATAGGTATACTGAAAAACTAGACTTCACTCTTTCACTGATATCTCACAAACTACATAAGCTTTCAAATAGATATTTGATATGCATAAAGTACACAAGATAATCTTTCCAATGAATGTTTAAACGCACAAAATGGTTACATATGCACTGAGATATGAGCTCTGCAATAGAGCTGTGTACAAACTGACGTGCGGCTGGAAGGAGTCTAAGGGAAAACCAAAATGACAAAATGGCTAGATCCGACTACTGGGAGCTCTTGCCTCTTTCTCTCCTTGTTTTGAATGTGCTCCCACTTCACTTTTATAATCAATGAGCATGTGAAGAAGTTTGTGCCTTCTTCTTAACTCACCACTTTCTCCACTACATGCTACTAACTACAAGGCAAGATATTGTATCTCTTACTCATCATGAAGTTTTGACTAGACTTTTTCTTTTATTATTTTTTCCTTTTTTCCTACTTTTCCTTTATCTTTATATTTGGTAATTTATCCAAGCATGGCTCATATGAAAATGAGCTTGTACATTTATCTTCAACAACGATGAGGAAGAAGATGAAGAGGAGCTAAACCAACTCTTTCGCAGAAAGAGGATCAGAATCAGTTCTTCTGAGAGTGAAGCACGGGGATCAACCAAAGACAATAAAGACGATGACAAAGAAGAAGCAAAACATGACGAAGAAACATTCCACGACACCGCAACATCGATGCAGCATGAATCCTCCGCACAATCATCTTCCCAAGAGCAACAAGAACAGGAAAATCGTACTGAAGCCGACACAACCTCTACAGAAGAAGCATCCAAGCAACAGTCTGAAAGGGAACAACAAGCAGATGAGGAACAAGTTGCTAAAGAAATGCTCGAAGAGCTGCTTAAGGCAGTTGACTCCACAGTCGAAGAAACTGCACAACACACCAGCAATAAGGTACAACAGTCAAATTCTGTTCTTCCCACTCCCCCACCGGAGCCGCCAATCAAAACCATTATCCCCATCCAACCCATTCACCCTTCCGAAACCATTGACTCCTCTTCCTCATCCCCAAACTACTCCCCACCCAACTCCCAACAACTCCTCACCACATCCTCATCTCCACCTCGCCAACATCTCCCACTTCCTTCGATTCCCGTAATCTCTGAAACATGGGTCAATTGTTCATCAACCTATCACAGCAATTACCAATCCAAATGAGAGAAGTCACAGATAACATCCGGAATGAGCTACAACACAAGGTGGACGTCCTAGAAGCAGACATCACGCCCCTGCAAGAAGAGATAGATGCGGTCAAAGCCGAAAACCATCAGCTCCACTCACAAATTACCCATCTCCAAGCTCAACTTGCAGAACAACAGAAAATTGCCGATCAAAGAGATATCGCACTGGCAGATCTCAACCAAAAGGACAAGCTATTAAGCGAAGCACAAGCCGAAATCAGTCAGTTGAAGCTCGAGCTAAAGGATAAAGAAGATGCCAGAATAGCATTAGGTAATCTATTGGAAGAGACCAGAGTGCAACTCAATGAACTGGTGCAACAAAACCAAGAACATCAGAAGCAAGCTAAGCTAACAGAAGAAGAACTTCAAAGAACAAAAGAAAATTTATCAGATGTCAACAACATGCTCAAACATTATTTGACCAAGGAAGCTCAGACACAGAAGCTAATATCAGACCTCAGACACGAAAAGGAGTCATACTCAAGAACAGTAAACTTTCAGATTCAAGAAATCGAAAGAAGGGAGAATCAGCTAGAAAATCAGAAGGAAAGAGTACAGAAGATGGAGCAACAGGTTGCAGAAATGAAGACATCCAGAGATGCGGCGCTTGCAAACGAATTTTATTTACAGGAAGCCTTTCTGCAAACCCAAGCAGAAATTTTGCTCAATGAAGCCATAGCTCTAAGTTCGATAAGAATAGATGCACAGTTAATAGAACCGGACACCCTAAAACAATTATTAGAAACTCTAAAGAAAAAGATCGCCCGCACCTTTAGATTAGCTAGAAATATGTACTTAGAAGGCATTATGGATGAGCAATAGTTTTGTAAAACCTGCGGGTTCGAGTCCACCGTGCGTGCTAGAGTGTTAGCAGCCGTCGAATTGGGAATGTATAACTGAATCTTGTTCGCACGAGTGAAAAGTTGTTACAAACAGTTTGTAAAAAAGTTATATAAATCAAAGAAAGACGCGCCAGTGACGGTTCCGCGATGGATCACCAGACTGTCTGTCTGGGTGACTGAGCGGGGCGTTACTGTAGTGTCGTTTGCATAATTTCCAGTATTCTGAGTTTCATGTTCATCTCTTGTCTTGTCTGCCATCGACATCTGTTCTGTTTGTTAACTTCATAGATGTTCAAGAGATCACCAGACTGTCTGTCTGAGTGATTGGTCTGTAGTGTTACTGTGTGTCGAGTTGAGTAATCCAGAGTATCTTGGTGACTTTCTAAGTATTCTGTGTGTATCTGTGTTTGGCTTATCGGTTGTCTGATGGTATCCATTGCGGTTGTGAGTCTCAGCTAGTTCGCGCATCGGGTTGTTTCTTTTCTTGAAATGTTCTGCAAATAGGTGGCGAAGTCTGTGCAGTCGTGGTAACTCTTCTGGTATCCGTGTTGTCTTAAGTTGTCTGTAGTATCTAGGTTCAGGTTCCATACGGTAAAGTTTAAGCTATAGTAAAGATTTCCTGGGTTGCGTACTGAATCTTCAGTACGGTGTATCTGAACACTGGGATTTTCTGTGTCTTCGAATATTGGACGGAGTGTGGTATCCATTCTGTGAAGGTTGAACGAATACTCTTGTTCTGATATGTTCAGTAAGTTATGTGCAGATGCAACATAGCATCTTAGTGTATTCGGTACACGTGGTTGAGCTAAGACTGTGAACTGTAATGTCTAAGTACAACAGATTTTTGATAGAGCTCTCAGCATTAGTATATTGTTGGGTGTGAGCAGTGAGTTTGGGAACTAAGTACAGGGCCTCTGTCTAACAGACCCCTTCCACTCCCAAGAACCCAAGAATCGCTTAAACGCACTTCTGACAGTTAGAAGAATAAAAAGCGTTTAACAGGAGACATGAGTTAGCTCCAAAGACATGTATGACACTCTGCTGCTTCTTTTTACAATTGGATGGTCTACTGCTTATCCTAATGAGGCAACTTCTCAGTCTTTACAGGTTTAGGTTCAATATTCATGATGTTGGAGATGCATTTGATGTTGTTCTCTATCAGGAGGGTGTTGGATGCTTGATTTACTTATGCATTACTTGACCAGATATTTAGTTTGTTGTCTCACAGATGAGTAAGTTTATGCATTGTCGAGGTGTCAAGCATTGGAAGGCGATTAAGAACATCTTTCGCTACACGAGTGGTACCCGGCTACTTGGATTGTTTTATCCTAAGGGGGGTCAGTCACTACCATCAAATTTGCATGCTTTTTTTGACTCTGACTGGGTTGGTTGCTATGACACTCGTGTGTCCACTAGTGGCTTTTGCTTCATGCTTGGTAGCTCATGTATATCTTGGTTGAGCAAGAAGTAGCCTACTGTGGACATTTCTAGTTGTGAGGCTAAGTATAGGGTAGCTTTCACAACGATTGTTGAGTGTGTGTGGCTCAGACACCTTATGGCTGATTTGGGTGTTGGTCAGTTTTTTGCCACCACCATTTTCACTGACAGTCAGAGCGCATTGAGAGTTGCAAGGAACCTTGTGTTCTATGATCGTACTAAGCACATTGAGGTGCACTATCATTATGTTAGGGAGAGGCTCTCTACTAGAGAGATCAGTTCGGCATATGTGCCCACACAGGAGAACATTGCAGACCTTTTCACAAAGGCTTTGCCTAGGGAGACGTTTGAAGCTTTCCGCAAATCTTTGAGCTTACTTCCTTTTGTGGATTGATTCCACATAGCTTGACACTTCCTTATACATGAGTGCAAGCTCCTTGTTCACTGCAGCACGCCTAGTGGGGATTTATTCATATATATTAGGTAGTGATGTGTGTGAACACACTAGGACCATCAGGGCACTTTTTTCCCTCTTTAGGAGGTTTTTTAATCCTGGCTTGTATATACACCTATAACCCTAATGGGTCACTCATCTTTGTACATTATCTTGGTAATACATTTAATATTGTGTGTTGTGCTCCAAGCTTCTTCTTCTTCCTTGTGTTGTTTGCATGCTTTCGCATACCTCAAACTCCAACAATATATGTCTAATCTTGGCAAGCAACATTGGGAAGCGTTCAAGATGTTTTTGAGATATATGAGTGGCATAAAAGGACAAGTGTCTATGATTAGGTAGAGGGAAATCATCCATTATTCGCTACACATATTCTAACTATGCTAGTCATGTAGACAATCATAAGTCTACATCAGGGTACATTTTTTATTTTGTTGGAGATGTTATCTCTTGGAGATCTCATCTTTAAGAATGTACAACTGTTTCCACCACAGAAACACAGTATGTTACAGCAAGTGAGCCATCTAAGGAAACATTGTGGCTTTCTCGTCTTGCTTGTGATATGGGTTTAGCTCAGCATGTACCTCGTTTGCTCAGTGATAGTCAGAGTGCCATTGCATTGGCTAAAAATTTGGTCTATCATGCAAAAACCAAGCACATTGAGGGGCAGTATCACTTCATTAGAGATTGCTTAGCCAATAAGTGCACTATTCTTGAGAAGTTTCATACTTGAGATAATGTTACTGATGCTTTGACTAAAACTCTACCATAGGATAGCTTTCAACACTATTGTCACTTGATGGGCATTACTTGATTCATGATCTTACACAGTTACTTGTATACTATGTAACATGCCCATCAGGTGGGAGGTATAGTTTGTATACTTACACTCAGGTATTCTTTATCACTCTTTATTTTTCTCCCATAGTCGCTTTAGCCATATTAGCCTTTAGTGGGAGATTATTACTATTAGTGTCCATGTGAAACGCCAAATGGCTGTTGGGCACTTATCTTTAATAAAAAATATAGTGGCCTAGTTAGCCACAGACTCTAAGTTCGATCGCATTTGTAACATCTAAGAAGTATGTGTTTGTGCTCCCTATGTACTGTGTTTTTCTACACATTCTCCAGCCTGTGTGTGGAGTACTATGTGCAGCACCTAGAGCTCGATTTTGTGCTCAGAGGATATTGTCATGGAGCCCTCAAGAGAGAGAGCGCATTGTGGTGTGTCTCCATCAAAATACTTCATATGCATTCACACCTAAATCTACAAGTGGCAACTCTAGCTTTAAAACTTCACACGTTTCCATTGCAGCACCTCTATACTCAGCCTTTGTACTCTACAGGATGTTGTCCATAATTTGAAAAGAAGGGAGTCTACTTGGTAGATGTATGATCATTGTTGTTATAGGAAAACTCTGCAAATGGTAAGAGCTCAAAACAATCATTTTGATGATAGTTGATGGTGCTACAAAGATATTGTTCTAGGACTTGATTCACTTGTTTTGTTTGTCCATCAGTCTGTGGATGGTTGGCTGTATATAGTTTAACTTGAACACCAAGGAGCTTGCAAAGACTATTCCAAAAGCTAGATATGAATTGTGGGCCTTGATCATTGACAATATCATCAGGCAATCCATGAAGCTTAAAGATGTATCTAAGAAAAAGTCTAGCAGTGGGTGCACTTGTGATTGCCTTGGTAGTTGGAATGAAGTGTGCCATCTTTGTAAATCTATCCACTATAACACGAATGGCATCATACTTATCCGAGTTTGGTAGATCTATGATGGAATCCATAGATAATGAAGCCCATGGCCTTTTTGGAATAGGCAAATGTTGCAAGAGGCCACGAGGTTTATGTCGCAGTATCTTAGATCTATTGCAAGTGTCACAGGATCAGATATATTCTTTGGCTTCCTCCCACATTCGAGGCCACCAAAAATCCCTTGATATTACTTCTATTGTTTTATTCACTCTAAAATTTCATGTTGCAAGGTTGTCATGTTGTTGTTGAAGTCCTTGGATCCTGGGCTTTCTTGAAGGGACATATAATAGGTTCTTATAGAATAGTAACCCATCCAAATCATCTTATGGTAGAGTCTCATGGATCGAATGATTCAAGGGTGAATCTTCATGATGGCTTGAAGAGATAGCTGCTAATTAGAGATGCTCAGACTTGAGTAATACACTCTCTTATTGATCAAAGGCCTCTTCACCTTTCTTTGGTGCAAGGTAAGGCCTTCTTGACAAGGCATTTGACTGACATTACTGGTGTCCTGGCCAATATGTGATGACAAAGTCGAACTTGGATAAAAAAGTTACTCCATCGAGATTGTCTTCTATTGAGGATGCGAGTGGTCATAAAATACTCTAAGTTCTTGTGCTCTATATACACAGTAACTTTATGCGCTGCTCCTTCTAGATCGTGACACCAGGTATCAAACGCGTCCACTATGGCATCACAGATTTCATAATTAATATGTGGAGGGGAAAAATTCCTTGAATCATATGAAAATGGATGTAGGTGTCCATCATCTCCATATTGGGATAGAATGGCCCCTAGGGCAAAGTCTCATGCATCTATCTCTAGGAAGAAGGGCCTGCTAAAATTAGGATGAACTAGAATTGGAGTAGTGGTGAATGTTGATTTCAAGGTCTAAAAGGGATTTTCTGCTTCTTTAATCCATGGGAATTTTGCATTTCGTGTAAGCTTGGTAATAGGTGTTATGTTGGACTAATCTCTTATGAATATAATGTAAAAAATGGAAAACCCTAGAAAACATTGTACATCTCAACCACATGAAGGTGGTTGCCAATCAAGGATTGTCTTGATCTTCCTAGGGTCCATAAAGATTCCTTTCTTGGATATAATGTACCCTAAAAACTCTACTTTTGTCTGATGGAAAGATCACTTCTCTAATTTTTCATATAAACCTTTTTCTCTTAGTTTCTCAAAGACAATCTTTATGTGAGATTCATGACCCTCCAGCTTTTTAGAGAATATCAATATATCATCGAGATATATTACCACAAAATCATCTAGATACTCTTGAAAGATATCATTCATCATATGTTGAAAGATGGTTGGAGGATTTGTGAGACCAAATGGCATAACTACATATTCAAAATGCCCATACCTTGTTTTGAAATGTTGTCTTCTTTTCTCCTTCTCTGATCCTGATAAGATTGTAAGCTCTTCGAAGGTCAATCTTCATGAAGAACTTTGCTTTTTTGAGGCATGCCAAGAGCTTTGAGATAAGCGGTAGAGGGTATCTATTCTTTATTGTGACTTTATTCAACCCACAATATTCCATGCACATTTGGAGAGTCCCATCATTCTTCTTTACAAATAGGATAGGGGAGCCTGCAAGAGACATTGAGTGTCTGATAAACCCCTTGGCTAGATTCTCACCAATATTCTTACATAATTCTATAAGTTCCTCTGGGGATAGTCTATAGATTGCTCCAAAGGGTGGTTGTGCTCCCTCTTGAATTTCTATGGTACAATCATAAGTTCTATGCTCTAGGAGGATATCAACATTCTTCTTTTCAAAAACATCTTCAAGACCTTGGTACTTGTTGGGTAGCTTCACTGAATCATCTTTCTTGGAATCTTGAGTTGATATGGCATAGATCATATATGTCAGTTCCTTCCTTACTTCATGTATGAAGGTTTTGGCTCTTGCATATGTCAAGTTCTTTTGGATATCTCGACGGGTGATTTTATTCTTTTCCCAATAAATGTATGGATTATGTTTCTTTAGCTAGGGCATTCCAATGATAAGCAGATTTACTAGACTCAATATTACATTGAAACATATGTGGTGGTCACCAAGTTGTAGTCTTAATGATGTGGTTTCCAGGGTAATATTCCCAGATGTTAGAGGTCGTCCATCTACTACTTCAACCACTATTGGTGTGTTCTTCTGAAGTACTAGAATTCTATGTTTCTTAACCAATCCTTCATCAATGAATATGAGGAGGCTCTTGAATCAACTAGGTTTGTAAGGGAAAGGGTCTTCTTAGGCATGATTAACTTGACAAAGGCAAGGCATGTTTCTATGGGGGTAGTTGGAATTATGAGACCCTTTCTTATATCATGGTTCGATTGTATGGTCTCTTTTACAACTGGACTTCCTTGTTTCCCTTTTTCTAAAAGGGTGGTTGCGACTCTAGAGTTTGTTGTCTTATTGGGACAATGAACTGCAATATGGACAGGCTTTCTACAATAGAGGCATAACTTGTTATTTCTCCTTCTTGTTTCTCTTCTGGTGTTAGAGACTGGACGCTAGTTACATCTATCTATAGAGGTTCAGGCATAGACTCATCTTTAGGAGTGGGCTGGAAGGGTTTCCATTGGCAAGGTCTTCCTTCTACTTGTTTTTCTTGTTTCCTTTCAAGAAAGTGACTATCACATTGAATAGCTTGGGTGATGTATTCATTCAATGTCTTAACCTTTGACATCATGAGCAGAAGGTCCTTCACATCATCTCTTAAACCCCATCTAAATTGGCTTATGAAATAATATTTCATGCCAAGTGAGATCACATATCCATTGCCTAAATTTTGATGCATAGGTAGAGGCACGGTGGTTACCTTGATGTAGCTTTTGAAGTTCTTTTCTATCACTCGACTCATATTTGCATCTCCAAATGTGGCGGTGATTTCTTAAAGAAACCCCTCATAATTTTGAAGTATTGCCATGTTCTTCTCCAATATTGGGGTGAACTATGATAATTCTTGGCCATAGAGAAAGGTTCCAATAAACCCAACCTTGGATGCCTAGCCAAGGTATCTATCTGGTTGCATATGGATGTACAATTTAACTTGCTGGAGAAATACATAAAACTTCATGTGATCACCATTGAACTTTTCTAGCAAGCAAATCTTGGGCTCCTTCATGAAGGATGAACTAGGCCGTTGATTCACTTGAATACTTTCTTGATTTGCTTGAAGTTTTCGATTCATTCTTGTAATTATTGGAGGAGTGTGCCTATATGCATTGGATGTCCCATCTCGACTTGTGTTTGTCTATGAGTTAGATCCTCGATTTGTTGTTGGAGACTTTGAAGTGATGCGTCAATCTGTTCATAAGTGTTCTCCATGATGTTTGGTCTTGGATAGAATCTAGTCATGCAAAAATGTCATGGGAGCATTAGATTGTGCCCTATGACTAGGCTAGACAAGATTTTGGAATCAGACTTTTGATTACAAGATCACCCATGTAGGGAAATAATACAAGAATATATTATTGATACAAGAAATCCCACAACCTGGGACTGATAGGTATATATAACTCAATGAGAGATGCTACAAAAGATCCCACAACCCAAGACTGTAGATATGAAGCAAGATCTCTAGATTACAAGAACTCCCTTCAAGGAGATGAACTAGATCCTAGGAGTAAATGGAAAGGATCTTGTACTACGAGATTACAATAGGACACAATAGGATGTCCGAGAAACTCGACTAGACAAGACTAGAACAAGGCACAAGACTAGAACTGGAACTCAAAACTGGAAAGTAGTTACTTGGAGATCGTGACTCCTTGAACTCACAAGACTGGTATTGGCAAGACTGAGTATGTATGTGGCGAACCCCTCCTTATATAGGTTTTCAAGGGCGGTGCAACAATAGTGGTTACGAACTAATGATGTCATCAATTTGAAACATGATCTCTGGATATCAAAATCAAGCAAGTAGACAGTCTATCTTAGGGTTTTGGCATGTTGCAAACACAATCGAAGCATTAGCTTCTCAAAATTCCAAACCAATCATGAGATATAGAAGGTCGCATGGAATTTAAGCTTCATGATGGTTTCCTTTGTCCATGACACTTATCCTCTTATCTTCACCATACATCATAGATACAACATATTTATGTGTAGTGGGTTGCTAGGGAATCTTCTATTTCTTGACTAGAGTGTAATCAATAAAATTATGAGTCGTAGAGTCATCTATCATGAATCTCATCCTAGTACCATATACATTACCATGAAGCTTAACCAAATTACATGGTCCAAACTACGAGGACCACAATGATTGAGTCAAGCAACATGTATTCTCTATGTCCTCATGCATCACTTCCACCCCTCTAGCTGCTACGCATTGGAATTGTCTGCACAAGGTTGACCACTTTTTTTCCCTTGTTAAGGGTTGTACTATTCCTTCGTCCTCCCTTCTTCTCTTCTGCCTTATGAAATGGACACTTCCTTTGTGCATGATTAAGAGACAAGCACCTAAAACACATGTTTTCTATCTTGGCCCTTTCGTATAGCTCAATGGGTAATTTTGGCCCTTGTGGTTATTGTTTCTTTATAATGAACTTGTTTTTCCCCATCGCTATCTTTTTAGTGCTAACAGGTTTGAGGGGATGATCTGTCTCCATAGGAGTATACTGAGCATGATTATGGTCCTCATACATTTGGGCATACTTGATTGCCTTCTCAAACATTCTAGGTGTATTTCTCCTTACCTCTCTCTTAATGGCCTTGTATAAGCCTCTCACAAGCCCCCTAGTTTTTTGAAAATCATCAAGCCCTTTGAGCTTCAAAATGGTCTCTCTATAGTGGGATATGTAGATTGATATTGGTCTACCTCTCTAGGCCCAAAATAAGATTCAAAATGTCCAATTGGCCAGAGGAGGATCTTAACACCATGAACCACTCAAAAGAGCTCCAAAAACGACCTCCAAGTGCTAAAAAAAAAGGTGAAGCAAAATTGAACAAATTTGAACTTCTAAACAATCATCTCAAGTATTCAAAGTGTACTACACCACTTGCACATCATGTCCATGATGCTCACCCAAGTCACGAAAGTGAAATTGGACACCGAATGCCCCAAAACGAGGGTCGAAAATGGTTGATTAGTTCTTGTTGAAATGTTGTAGAGCTTTTGTTGACTTCTCAAATCTTTTCTAAATGATGGAATTGCAAATCGAACCTTGAAAAACAAGCCTTGAATATCACTCCAATCGACTATCTGAGAATGAAGTTATGGCTCCCAAAAGACAAGGGTGCAGATGTAGGAAAGTGAAATGACAAGAAATAAGAGGATGGAGTTTTTCAAGCTCATTTATTAGTCCATTTGAGTTTTTCCAAATTACTTTCTTGTCCCCCCACATCATAAAAATCCACATTACACATGTACATGCTTACTTTGGCCAAAACCTCCCAATATTCCTATTTTTCGTGGTAAAAATGCAAGAAAATTTATGGAAAACGTCACAATTTACCTCCTTGTTGATGAGGAGGAGTGAGCTTGAAGTTCCTGTCTATGCAAATCACTCATGATGAAAGACTATAAATCCCATATATCTAAGAGGAATGGAGTGAATGTTGGCCCTTGTCCTCTGCAACTGATGGCTAGTGGGAAAAGTCTTTCATTTGTGGTTTCATTTTCTTTTCTGGGAATTCTTGTTCACTGACTCTTTACCATTTTTGCACAAGAGGAGCTCGATTATCAACTATTCTTCTAGATCGATGCACATATATTTCTCTATCTAACCACCCAACCACATAATTTCTTTAGAACATTCTATCTCTCTCTCTCTCTCCATATGAAGAAATCTCCAGATGGACCCCTCACACGGGTGCCACACTACACTCTTGTGAGAGCCCACGTGTGCAAAGCTCTAAGGGAGGGTTCCCACCCTCCATTTCTCTTGCTTCATATAACAATGCACTCCAAATCATTCCTATTGATCATTTTGGGGAGGAACTCTTTGACATGCTTTTTCTTCAAAATTTTGCACATTGACTTGTCCATTTTTCCCGCCCATCATTCTCTAAAGAAAAGTAGGAGCTTCTTTCTTTGAATTTCTTCTTTGAATCTGAGTTTGGTCTTAATTTTGAGTAGGCCCTTTTTCAAGTGCACCTTGCCTTTGTTAACTTTCTACTCAAAGTGGATAAACCTCTTATAGAGCATCTTTCTTTCTTTTCTAATTTTTTTGGATCTAAGTTTTGGCTCTTTGCATGATGGCTTGCGTATTCTTGATCACATTTACTCAACACTTAGTCGGGGAAACTTGAGCATATAAAGCTTGTTCTCAAGCACCCTAAATGTTCTTGTGAATAAAAGGAAGTAAGAACATCAAATGATCAACATGAAATCATGGGGACATCCTCCCCTAGGTGGGGGAGTGAAAAGAAGGCAAAATCAGGAAATGGTCCAAAGCTATAATATCTATGTACAAAGAGAGAGAGAGAGAGACGAGGGATAGAGAAGAACAATAATGTTCTATGAGATATAACATCTATCAAGTCTTTGTTTGCAAAGTTAAGAACAAGTATGAAGGTTAGGCCAAGAGAATCCTTGATCATCTCTAAATTATACCAAGTCTTGATGGAGCTTTAGGTGAATCCAATAAAGTTTCTCAATTTTGTTGATAGGGAAATCTTTCTACTCCCATCGATCAACACTCAACTGCACCATATCAAAATCATTCAAGATGGTCATGATAGAAGGAAGATAACCAAGAGAGTCCCAAGATTTATCTCTTTCATGGTTAGAGTTTGGGGCATACATTGAAATCAATAAGAAGGGACGTGGCTTGCTAAACCTAATTGCCACCCACCTATGAACAACATCTCAAGAAGATCCCAAGAAGGAAGAAGCCCAGTTTTGATTGAATCCCATAGTAGCACCGCTATTGTCTCGAGGGTGAGTTGTGGAAACCCAACATTGTTGAGTAGAAATGAACCTAGGTCCTCCCCATCAATTTTAACCTCTTGAAGGAAGATGAAATCTAAGTTTATGTGGTTATCCTTCAACCATTTACCAATGGTCATAGAGTGAGCAAGATCCATGAGCCCATGACCATTAAATGAGAGGAAAAACATTGTTGAATAGAAGGGGCTTTTTGAATCGGGGTTCTATCTTTGTTCTCATTGGTTCACCCTTGACCTTTTGATTTTGAGCCAGACCAATGTTTGGGTCTAGTTTCCCTTTGAGGGGCTCTTGCAAGGACGGAGAAGTTCAACGGGGGCGGGGGGGGGGGCTAGCTTATGGGTTACTAACCTTCTTTGCATAGAAATCTAGAACAAGGGATCCAATGATGGATTCATATTGTCTTCTTTATTGATGGTGTGCTCTCCTTATGATTCTTTGCCATCAGAGATTTCAACATCCTCCACCTAGCTGAATCTACCTAAGTAGTCAAACATGATTACCTCTTTCTCTAGAATTGGGGCTTCTTACACATGATAAGATCCTCCACTTTGTTGTTTTCTAAGGCTTCTTTTCTTTTTGCTTCTAACTTTTGTGAATCATCAAAGTTCTTTTTAGCTAACTGGGCAGAATTTTCAAGTTTTTTTTTCGATCTCTGGTTTTGGGACGTCAGGAGGATTACTCGCAAGTTGGGCATCCCTTGCCCTTACCTTGTTTATTACAATGTTTGATAGGAAGAGAACTAAATGTTTTGCAAGCCAACTTACTTGCAAGATTTAAAAAATAAAGTCTTGTCTAAATGCCATGATGCCTTAAGTGTTAATCATATTCGAGTGAACAAGATCTATGAATCAAATTCAGTGTTTCATTGGCCAATTCTACATAAATATGTAGTATATAATGTACTTAAATGTAGAAAGTATAAAGAAGATAGAATTCAACTAGTCCTCCAATAATTTAAATGGGGAATTATTTACATGGAGTTTTTCACATGGTTTCCTTGAGCCCATGAAGGATAAGATTGCATCTAGGTCATTATAGATAGCTGGAACAAGATGGATTTGTTTAGTCCTACCAAGAATCTGTTAATCGGTGGTTGGTAAAGCGCCTTTTCCAACTATCGAAAGAGTGTTTTACCTGGTCCTTGGGTTCTTGGGAGTGGAAGGGGTCTGTAAGAACAAAGGCCCTATACTAGTTTTCCCAATACAACTACATCAGATACAGGGGTCTACTGGAACTTAACAAGATTCGCTTATGCTCAACTACTTCAATACGTAATGCGCTGGAAACCTTAGCACAAGAATCAAAGTCACTCGTTCAGATAGATATCACAACCATTCTACAATCGGCGTCACAGTGAATATAGTCATGAAGGACTGAAATTCTAAGACCATCTGTACCACTTAAGCTTCTTACGGCGACATTAACTTACCATACCACGACAGAGTAAATATTAAAACAATGTACTCCCCGTAGTACCAGAACTACTATCTTCTACGCACAGAACTGGTTAACCATCTGGTGGATCATCCCAAGACAATCAGTTAGCCCAACACATAAAACCACACTTCCAGTAAAGATTCACAGACAAAACGTCGGACCTACGGCAGATGAGTTGCTGAAACGGGACAAGTTTGCAACCGCACGACTATCAACAAGAACAAATGCAGACAAAGATCAGACCAACAGATACACAGGTCACTTAGACAACTCAGAAATAACAAGATTAACTAACGTTCAGACCACACACAGACGAACAGTCTGGTGAATTTCCAAAACAAATCCCGTCTCTCGCGTCTCTTTTTTCATTGCTTTATATAAGCTTTTACAAGAATGCGCGTAACAACCTTTCGCGCGTGTTTTACAAAGATTTCCGTTATGCGAGTCTCACTCCGGCGGCCGGCTAACACTGGCACGCACGGGTGGACCCGAACCCGCAAGTTATTACAGGGTTACTATTCTTCGACTATTCCTTCTAAATACATGTTTCGGGCTAATCTAAATGTACGGGCGATCTTTTTCTTTAATGTTTCTAATAGTTGTTTAAGTGTATCTTGCTCTAGGAGTTGTGCATCTGTTCTAACAGAGCTTAGGGCTATGGTTTTGGCGAGCAAAATTTCAGCTTGGGTTTGTAAAAATGTTTCTTGTAAGTAGAAGTCGTTGGCCATCGCAGCGTCTCGGGATGATTTCATGTCAGCTAGTTGCTTCTGCAGATCAATGATCTGGTCCTTCTTATTGCGTATTTGATTATCTATTCTTTCGAATTGTTGGTTCTGAAATTCTATCGTTTTGTAATAAGCATCTCTTTCTGCTTTAATAGCTGCTATCTGCTTTTGTATTTGCGGCTCTTTTATCAGATACTTGTGAAGTATATTATTTACACTTGATAAATGTTCTTTTGTCGTGTGAAGTTCGTGTTTCATCTCTTTAAGTTCTCTTTGCTGTTCCTGGTTTTGCTGGTCTTTCTCCTGTAACTGAAGTCTCGTTTCTTCCAGCAGGTTACCTAAGGCAATTCTGACATCTTCGGCGTCTTTGAGTGCTTGCTTTAGGTTAGTGAGCTCTGCGTCTGCAGCCATCAGCAATTCTTCCTTTGCGTATACTGCATTCAGTGCTTCATCTCGTTGGGTGGTAATATCTTCTTGTTCTCTTATTATTGCGTGTAACTGCTTGACCTGTTCATTAAGTGCATGGTTTTCGGCCTTTACTGTGTGTAATTCCTCTTGGAGGGGAGTGATGTCTGCCTCCATTACTTCTAGTTTGTGTTGAAAATCATCTTGCACAGAGTTTGTGAGCTGTTTCAGTTGCCGCGGCAGTTGTTGTGATAAGTTGATGAGCATATGTCCTATTGCAGCTAAATCAGAAATTGCTGGGATGGCCGGAAGTGAAGGTGTCGAAGAGGTTTCGACGTGGAGTTGTTGGGAGTTCGGTGGCGAGTAAGTGGGTGATGAGGTTGAGGATGCAGTGGTTTCAGCAGGGTGAGTGGGGTAGACAGGTGAGATGGGTTTGAGTGGATGTTTCGGTGAGTGAGGAGGGAGGATAGGGTTAGATTGTATTACCTTTTCTTTTGTCGGTTGCTCCGATTCTGCGTTTTCGGTTGCTGCGGACTCAACTGATTTAAGCAGTGTTTCTAAAGCTTCCTTAGCTACTTGTTGTTTATCTTCTTGGTTTTGTGGCTCCGTTTGTTGCTGAGATATCTGTTTAGTCGAGACTGTTTCTGTTTCGGTCTGGTCTTGTTGCTGTTGCTGCTCCGATACTGATGTTTGTGCAGATGACTCATGTTGCATCGAGGTGTTGGTGTCGTGGAATGTGTCTTCTTCTTGCGTATCTACTTCTTTATTTATTTCTTCATCTTCTCCGACTGAGCCTAGTGCTTCGCTTTCAGAGGAACTTATCCTGATTCTTTTTCTTCGGAATAGCTGGTTGATTTCTTCTTCGTCTTCCTCATCGTCTTCTAACAGCTGTACGGATTCTTCCTGTCTTAGGACCGGGCCTCTCGGTGGTGGTTGTGCTACAAGGATGGTGGGGAAGAGAAATGACAGGATATGTGGCAACCTGGATCTTGGCGTGTTTCCTTTGTTCACCTGCTTCATAATGGCTACGCATTCTTTGTGTATACGGCTGAAGTAGTATGTTGCAAAGTTTATTGGTTTTCATGAAGCTAAGTCGAGGGCTGAGTAGAATGCGCGTGATATTCCATAAGTTCGTTTCTGGAGGTTGAGTATGGCTACTAGGAATTGGAGTGCGGTTCTCTCAGGTTTAGGTCTACAAAGAATGGCGTACTCGTTCGACGAATACCTAGGAAATAACTGTTTCATGGTGGCTATGGGAAGGTTTGTGCCATTCTGTTTGCCTTGTGCAGGAAGTCGAAACGACTGAGCGAATGTTTGAAATGTGATTACTACTCGGGAGGGTAAAGAGGTGATAGCCCACATTTTCTCTGTCGCAGGTGTGTTGGCGATGGCGGAGATTATTCGGGCAAAGAAAGGGTGATTCTCCACTGAGTGCCATGGCAGCTCAGCGAAGTTGGATAATCCCCGGATGCGCAGGTACTCTCCTACATCGGTAGGGAGTCTGTCATGGAAAGCGGCATAGTTTGCCAAAGCTTCCATGGCGCGATACAATCAGCAAGCACAATCACGCAAACACAGGGTAATCACAGATCACACTTACACAAATACAATAGCGTTTTTCGGCGGACTGGCGAAGATTATGTAGATGCACTGCAACTAAGAGAAATCAATCATAATAAATTATCCCGCGATGTGGATATGATTATTTCTTAACTATGGAGTGCATGCATGAACGGCTTGAAAAAGACCGGGCGGCTTTAGTTATAAATAGAGTTCAAGACGCGGATATTTACACTTATTTTATTGATTATGCAAAATTAAAAGAAAAGAGAAGGACTGAAAAAAGAACATCAAAAGTCGAGGTACTCCGCATAACGTCTTATCACTGATGTGACGCTTGTTGATATGGTCGCAGCTTCGAACCATTTATTACTTTTGGCAAGGGAATTCCGGTTAATGTGGTCAACCGAAATGTTGCAGGGCCCACCTGTTCCGTTATTTGATAAGGGCCAAACCATCGTAGCTTAAACTTGCCGGCAGAGCGATTCGATTTCGCATTGTAAAAGAGGACAAGCTGTCCTACCGTAAAAATTGGAGTTCGTAGATGTCTATCATGTGTTTTGGCTTGTCTTAGCTATACTTCCCTCATAGTCATAAAACTGTGCCATCGATGTTCGTCTAATTCTCTGAGGGTCTCCAACCGAAATGACAGAGAATCTTCTGGTAGTAATTTCTGGTTGATGGCTACTCTTAAACTTGGCACCACTATCTCCATTGGTGCTATAGCTTCGATTCCAAAGGCTAATTTGAAAGGAGTCAGTCCTGTGGTTACCTTATAAGTTGTTCGGTATGCCCACAGTATAGCAGGTAACAATTGATCCCATCTTTCTGGTGCGTCCATAATCAATTTTCGAAGTATATTTAGCAAAGACTTGTTGGTACTCTCGGCCAGACCATTAGCACGCGGATAATATGGAGAACTAAATTTATGAGTAATCTGGAACGAATGTGTAAGTACCTTTATCAAGTTATTAGCAAAATGAGTGCCTTGATCTGTCACCAGTTCGAGGGGTAAACCAAATCTTGAAAAAACATCTGTCAGTAGGCACTTTGCTACCACAACAGTTGTAGTTGATCGTAAAGCCCATGCTTCTGTCCATCTTGTTGCATAATCAGTGCATGTTAAGATATAGTGATTATTGTTGAGAACTGAGGGTGGTGTAATAGGACCAATGAAATCCAAACCCCATTTCTGGAAGGGTTCTAATGGCAATACAGGTTGAAGAGGAAAATGATGACGCTGTAATGGTTGTCCGGTTCTTTGGCAATCATCACAGGATTTGACAAACTGCAACACATCCCTGTACATAGTCAGCCACCAGAGTCCACTCTGCAGAATTTTCCGGTAGGTTAAATCAACAGCAAAATGACCTCCTATCGGGATCGAGTGAGCCAAAGTGATGACTAAGTTTGCTTCGTGTGGAGGAATACAACGAAGTAGAATTCCGGTATGATCCACTTAATATAGTTCACCAGCAATCAACCGGAATCGGCGGCTGAATGCTGTAACTTTTCTGTGTATTGCTGTAGAAGTCTGGGATGACAGGTATCCATTATTGAGAAAGGTCAATATCTGATCATAATAATTAGTTGGCATAGGCAGGTCGGTGCTTTCATCGTGAGTTGGTTCAGAAGTATAGATCGCTGGAGTGGTGTCATCTACACCTGCCGGAGCCTCACCGGAATCTAGGCGAGACAGAAAATCTGCTAAGGCGTGTGAGGTGCCTGGTCTATGTATAACTTCATAGTCAAATTCTTGCAAAAGCAGCACCCATCGTGCTAATCGTCCTCCCAAATGCTGTTGCCGAACTAGATAAATAAGTGCAGCATGATCTGTGTGGAAAGTAAACTTACGGCCCAGTAGATAATGTTTGAACTTTTTGACCGAATATACTAGACCTAAACATTCTCGTTCTGTTACCGAGTAATTTCGTTCAGCAGGGGCTAATCTACGACTGGCGTAATACACAGGTCTGAACCAATTATTGGTCGGTTGCATTAGGACGCTGCCAATAGCTATATCTGAAGCATCAACAAATACATGGAAGAGGTGATCCGAGTTGAGGGGTTGTAATATGGGAACCTGTGTTAATAAACACTTTAATCGATCAAACGCTATCTGGCACTCCTTAGTCCATTCAAATTGTCGTGGGGTCTTGGTGATTACTCTGTTCAATGGTACTGCCAAATGGGCAAGCCACCGTAAGTGTCGTCCATGCCATCTAACTTGGCCCATAAAGCGCATTACTTCTTTAGGTGTTGTTGGTGCAGGCGCTTCTAATACTGCTGAAATCTTATCGGGATCTATCTGAATGCCTTGCGCAGACACAATATGACCAAGTAATTTTCCACAGGAGACCGCGAATACAGACTTGTTTGGATTTAAACAGAGCTTGTATTTTTTGCATTTTTCAAAACAGCACCGTAAATGGAACAGATGTACTATCATTTGGCCAAATACTGAAAAAACGTCGAGATAAACTTGCATAAATGAAGTAAGGTGAGGTGAGAATATCTCTTGCATGCATCTTTGAAAAGTACTGGGAGCATTTCGTAAACCAAACCACATAACAGTGCATGCGAACACACCCCAGTTGGTGATGAAGGCGGTCTTCGGAATGTCCTGTTCAGCCATCCTAACTTGATTATATCTACTGTATCCATCTAAAAATGAATACATTTCGTGCCCTGCCACCCTATCAAGCATGGTCTCCAGGAAAGGTAATGGGAATGGATCTGGAACCGTAGCTGCATTCAGCTTCCGGTAGTCTACACAAATGCGGAGCTGCTTGTTCTTTTTTGGTACAATAACAATTGGTGATATCCACTCCGCGTGCTCTATAGGTACAATGAATCCAACCTTCAATAGCCTATCCAATTCTGCCTTTACCTGTGCTGCGTAGTTCGGGTTCATTCGATAGCTGGATTGTTTAATTGGCCTTGTTTCCGGCTTGAGCATAACCCTGTGTTGATAGATGCGCGGATCCAGACCCTTCATATCCTTATAATCCCAAGCAAAAATGTCAAAAAATTCCCTGAGAAGCTGAAGTAATTTTGCTTGAAATTTTTCTGGTAAGTTTTCTTTTATCTTGACTGGGCGTGGGTGGTTTGCATCTCCCAAATTATAAGTTACTAACTGATCTTCTGGCACATAAAATTGTCGCGGCTTCTCGGCGTCGTCTGCTGGTTTAAAAAGTTGTTGTAGTTCGGCGTCGTCTGTAGCAGCAATATCTTCTTTCTTATCTTCTTCTGTTACAGGTGTCATTGAGCAGACTGAGGGGCTCCAATTATCTACAGCAGCTTGTAGGTCAACGGTTCCTAAGGAAATCAGATCAATGTTGTTCTTTAAAAACTCTTCTTCTTCGTCATCTGATAGTCCGTCTAGCATATGAACGGGCTCTACGAAATATGGTCTAGCATGTAATTCACAGGGCTGTATAGCGTCTAATTTTACAACACATCTTCGATTTTTATCCTTGAACTTGAGCTCCTGTGCGGACCAGTCTTGTATCACCTTAGCTTGTTTCAGCCAAGGGCGACCGAAAAGGAGATTGTAATCCAGGGTGGATTCCGGCAATTTTAAGACGACAAAGGTCATCTTAAATGTGGTGCCTTGCAAAGTTATTGGTATGTTCCGAACAAGCCCTACTGGGTGGACTCTGGACTGGTCAGCCATTCTAACAAAAAATTGAACCGGTTCTATTTTAGTCCATCCTAGTTTCTTGCATAGTGCAGCAGTGGCAATATTCACACCAGACCCTCCATTAATTAATACCTGTGTGATTTTATGACTATTATACCATACCGTGATCAGAGGAACTGAATGATCGACCGTAGAATCTGGTTCCGGTTGTACAGTTGCGGTGGCCGGAATGCAGGCAGATTCGGCAGCAAATTGTTGTTGGAATTGCTGGCGGACTCCTGGTACTAATGCCAGTAATTGGCCAAGAGGAAGTGTAATGGATGCTTTGGATAGAATCTCCCAGGCTCGTTGTGATTGATTTGTAATTTCCGCCGATTTTGAAGATGATGCACCGGCTGGTGCTGATGTACCTGCTACAGATGATGTTTCTGCTTCTATGTTAGCAGCATGATCTCGTGTTGCTCCCTTAGTTAACGGAGCTTGGGTTACCGGAATTGGGTCGGGAAACACTAGTGGTTCTGATGCGATCCATTGATTAGCCTTTTCATATGTTCGTTTCTGTTCTTGAATGCCGGGTTCAAATATCTCAGCCGCTGGTTGTAATGGTCTACCAGATCTGGTCTGAACAACGGCAGCTTGTGTTTCTACCGGCGTGATCTGAACCATATTTATCATCGGATTTTGCCGTTCCTTCTTCCTTTGGTCATACTCAGCTGCGTCTTTGTAGAACCTTCTAATGTGTCCGAATTCACCACAAAAATGACAGCGCGGTGGTGGCAAATTGGGGTTTTCCGGTGTCTGTACGGTCTGCCAACGGTTTGCGTTATAGTTGTTGTTCCTCTGTCCTCTGTAATTTCGATAACCTTGTTGCTGGTTGTTTCTCATCTGCGGAGGCACATAGTGATTGGCTGGTTGCCCTGGTTCCTGTATAATTGCATTGACCGTCGCTGTCCCTTGTACTTTAGCGTTATAGGTGCAGTTTTCGGTGGTGTGTCCGGTGGTGTTGCAGATGGCACAAAATAGCTGATTCAGTGCACAAGTGGCCCTCGTATGGCCCGAATTCTTGTAGGTGGTGCAATACATTTGCCTTGTTAGATCTTCTGCCCCGTTTTTGTTTGTCTTTAACCACTCCAGATCTTCTGTAAATCCCCCGACTTTGTTTTCTAGTTGTAGAGCCATCGCAATTACTGCATCTAGAGTCATTGCTCTGACACACCGAATAATCATGATCTGTTTGAGTTGTGGATTCAGTCCATTAATAAACCATTGAGTAATGACGTCATCCGGCAGGTTGGCATGTGCTGGTGGCAATTGCCGCAAGTGTGTTCTGAATAAAGTGGCGTATTCTTGCACTATTTGGTTTACCTTCTGTCTATTGTTTTGTAAGTAGTCGAAAATTTCTGCGGGATTCTTCTTTAGTCTAAATCTTTGCAGAAATGCATCCCTTACTGCTTCATAGGTGCCGAAGTGATTTATATCATACTCTGTAAGCCATCTAGCAGCTTCATTGACCAAGGTGGACTGGAAAACGATAGCCTTATACGCCGGTTCAATGGGGTGATTGAGTACTGCATAACTAATCTCAAAAGTGCTTACATGCGCGTCTGGGTCATCCCCTGGAAACCGAATTTAGTGTACGTTACACCTGTCGGCGGTGGCCTGGGTGGACATACTTGTTGCTGTTGTTGAGCGTTCATCGTGCTGCTGATTGTATGGTGACTATCTCCTGTGTTCCACGGTTGAATATCTGAATCTTCAGAATCTGTCTCCTCAGCCTGTGTTCTTTCTGGTCTGATAATCTTGCTCAGTATGTTACGAACCTCGGCTTCGAACACAGTTCCCTCCTTTTTGAAGTCGACCGTAGGAAGGCTTACCCCTAATAGCGGTGTGTGGGTTAAAGATTTACCAAAAAGTGGTAATTAGGTACCGGACAACTGCACCGAAATGTCACCGAAAGGTGTCGATTTTCCACCAGTGCAGACTGTTTTCTTTTCTTTACTGCCTTCTTTGGTAAAATCGTTGCTATTCGTTAACAATTTTGAATCTCCAATCAAAGCGGGTAAGCTAACTTCAGATTCCGTCCTGGTAGATTCTGGAATTACTGTATTTTCGACAGATCGTGCCGAAACAGTACCGGAATTTATCAGAGATGCAGAAAAATCAACCAGAATATGACCGGAATCGTCGGTAACGTTTCTTTCCTCCTTGTCAACAGGTTTGGATCTTCCTGCGCTTCTACCTCCTGGAGGCGTTCTTAGTAGATTAGGTATTCTTGACTGTTTGTGCTTCGGATACGTCTCACCGGATCGAGTAACCGGCATATACTACTCGTACTATACTTCTTTACAGTTGTCCAAAAACAATGACTATCCTTGCAATCGATCAGCGTGCGTTCTAAATATTATGTTCGTCACACACATGGTGATCTTGATACTTCTTGCATCAGTGAACGGAAATCTTGATGCCACATCCCCAGCGGGATCGCCAGTGTTAATCGGTGGTTGGTAAAGCGCCTTTTCCAACTATCGGAAGAGTGTTTTACCTGGTCCTTGGGTTCTTGGGAGTGGAAGGGGTCTGTAAGAACAGAGGCCCTATACTAGTTTTCCCAATACAACTACATCAGATACAGGGGTCTACTAGAACTTAACAAGATTCGCTTATGCTCAACTACTTCAATACTTAATGCACTGGAAACCTTAGCATAAGAATCAAAGTCACTCGTTCAGATAGATATCACAACCATTCTACAATCGGCGTCACAGCGAATATAGTCATGAAGGACCGAAATTCTAAGACCATTTGTACCACTTAAGCTTCTTACGGCGACATTAACTTACCATACCACGACAGAGTAAATATTAAAACAACGTACTCCCCGCAGTACCAGAACTACTATCTTCTACGCACAGAACTGGTTAACCATCTAGTGGATCATCCCAAGACAATCAGTTAGCCCAACACATAAAACCACACTTCCAGTAAAGATTCACAGACAAAACGTCGGACCTACGGCAGATGAGTTGCTGAAACGGGACAAGTTTGCAACCGCACGACTATCAACAAGAACAAATGCAGACAAAGATCAGACCAACAAATACACAGGTCACTTAGACAACTCAGAAATAACAAGATTAACTAACGTTCAGACCACACACAGACGAACAGTCTGGTGAATTTCCAAAACAAATCCCGTCTCTCGCGTCTCTTTTTTCATTGCTTTATATAAGCTTTTACAAGAATGCGCGTAACAACCTTTCGCGCGTGTTTTACAAAGATTTCCGTTATGCGAGTCTCACTCCGGCGGCCGACTAACAAATCGAATGAAAACCCATAATTGAATTGATTATTTATGGAGCATCTTTATTTTCTATATGGTCTACCTAACGACATAGTTTTAAATATAATTATCTTTTTGTCAATTGATTTTGGAGACTTGTTTCTTGTTGATTAGGCATTAAACTAGGTATAAGTATAGCTAAAGTCCTAAAATAGATACTCAAATGAAAAAGGTCAACCAAATCTTGGAGGATATGCTACAAGTTTATGTCTTCTCACAATAGACAAACTAAGAAGAGTATTTACCTCTTGTGGAATTTTCTCACAACAACGCAAAGCATTATGCAACTAGATTTAGTTCTTGTATATAAATGTCTAGGTTCCAACCATATAAACATGAAATTGGAATTAAGCATGAGATTGCCCAACCATATAAACAGATTTTAAAAGATATAGACTTTAAGTTCAAATAGCCAAGGAAACCTACAAAAATCCAAAGATCAAGCCGATGCATACAAGAAACCAAAGAGACATGATGTTTGGTATGAGTCAGGTAGTCAAGACCATCTCAAGTTCCTTAGAAGTAAGGAATAGTTAAAATATGATATTATCCAAAAATCTTTCTAGGGCATTGTGGACTTTTCACAAGACTTGTGAAATTCGGACCCTTAGCCTAAGTTTTGAAGCTTCTTGAAGAATCAATGATTCATCCAATGTTCCATTTCACTTGACTTAAGAAGAAATTACATGAATTTGGTAACTTGGTATTATTTGTATGTTATCATTCAACTTGTTTCTTTATGGAATGTCCCTCATGAACCAAAGAAATTACTATGCACTTCTGAAAAATGTGTCAAAAGTCACTTTGTACAAAGAGTGTCTAACTAAGTGAAAAGATGGTAAAAAAAATCACCAATTCTGAATGAATTGATTCACTTATGAATGGTAAAAAAAAAAGAGTGTCCTTTTAGTGATCTCTATCTAAAAGTGGTTGCAAATCTAAAAGATAAGGGAGAATGTTACAAGGTGATATGGACTATCAGAAACGTCAAGTCCATAATCAAATACTCTTGAGGATCAAGGAAACCACAGAGATTAGCTTGCCTATCCAGCCAATTGGATGCTTGGAAGGATGTCTAGGAGTTAAGACCCATGGAGAGCATGGAGATAATATTTTGCCAAGACTCTTGTAGAGATTAGGATTTAAGCCCCATGGAGAGCATGGGGAGAATATTTTGCCAAGACTCTTGTAGAGATTCTAGGAGCATCCAATTAGAGTTAACTATGGCTAACTTGTGTGGAGAGATACATTGTGCTTATAATATGGGATAACTCCTAAGAAGTGAGATACTTGGATGGTAGTGCTTAGACATGCAACTACTAACTTAAGATAGCTCAAGATCCCACCATCAATCACAAAGCTACATAAGAAGGGTGACATCTAGAGAAAAATCGAACCTCTCTTGCAAACTAGCGTCCTCTTCATGGAGGAAGGTAAACTCTTTCTTTACATGCCATTTATCATCCATGTGGGAATTTTAACAATATTTGGAGGGGTATAAGACTAAGATATTAATTAGATCTTTCTCTCTTTCTTGGAGAGAAAGAGAGTGATAAAGAGAGATTGAAGGAAGTATTTCTTGAGTATCATGTAATCGTGGACACTTTCTAGGTACTTGAGTGGGTCATTATATTAACAAAGTCTTTTGATTGAAGCTACTTCCATGTGTTATTTCCCTCTCTTTAGATTCATGTGGAAAAGCATATAATTTAATGCATAAAGCTTCTCTCTCTAAAAAAAATGGGGAAGTTTGATTTTATGATATACATATCTCAAAGTTTGAATTAATTGAAAGTGCGACTTATTAAAACATATCTCCACCCTAGGGGATAAAACAACCCAACCACATGAGTTTTGCTCTTAGACAAGTTTCTTCGACAAGATTCTCTTTTTAAAGTAAGGGGGGACTATTTAATTAACTCATGCCCACGTTGAAGTGTGTTCTAAGAAGTGAAGACCTCCTTTAGTCAATATTTTGCCCACATTGAAGTGTGTTCTAAGAAGTGAAGACCTCCTTTATCCAATATTTTAAGTGGGATTAACTTTTGAGCTTCAACTTGTTGACAACATTTGCAAAGTTAGACTTCCATGGATACACATTGAAGAAGGAAGTAACCATTTTAGAAGATGGAGGTGACATGCTTAATTAAAGAATACACATTGAATTTTGTGTTTTAGCAAGATTTTACTTGTGCTCAAAAGCCTCTCAAATGAGCACATCATGAATCCGTAGGAGCTTATGGTGCTTATGAGATGTGAAATATTCATTAAAGAGAACTAGAATTCATGCCAAATTTACAAAGGGATCCACCATGACTCCCTCTATTTTGGATTATGTAAGGATTGGCTTTCTAGTCACATGATGAACCAAAAAAGTGTTTGATGATGGAAATCCAAACATTCATGACTCAAAGGTTCTACGTTAGTAAAATAATGGACAATGCGTTTCTTAGCCATGCCTTTTCTAAAAGAGGGGATTGACGTGATATGCAATTACTAATGACCCAAAAAAGTGACTTATGATGGAAACCCAACATTCATAACTCAAAAGATACACACACTCACTCCCCCTCCTCTCTCTCTCTCTATATATATAGAGAGAGAAAGAGAGAGAGAGACACAAAAGAGAGAGATAATCATAAAAACTTTCCCAATGCATTCATCAGTCATCACCATATTTCCTCAAGTATGCTCATCATCTTTGTGCTCATAACAAGTCGTCATGAATTATTCCTTTTTGAAAGCTCGCTTTCTTGAGGGCTTCCAAACAGGAGGTATATGGAGGGATGCAAATTCATCATGTTCCGAAGAAGGTCCACACACACACACACACACACACACACACACACACATATATATATATATATATATATATATATATATATATATATATATATATATATATATATATATATATATATATATATATTCCTCCTTTGTATATATATTCCTTCTTTGTGTGAGGAGCTAGTAATCCTCCCCTCCCTTCAACATTTTATGGAATAAAATGAGATGTCTCCTTGGACCCTCTCTAAAACAACTTGACATTCTAAACAACATCAAGTCCTTCAAACATGTCCTATAGGTCCATTCACATGATGGGTCCATGTTTATAAGTATGAGCAATTGCTTATGCAACATAAAAGGGAGGGGTTCTTAGTGTTGAGATAATGGATAGAAGAGCAAATGGAGGGGCTGATTCATTTTTAGTTGTGCAGCAGAAACTTTAAAGTATATGCACAATGTTTCTCAAAAAATTAGTTCAAAGTGATTTCTTGATGTGAAAAAAAGGGGGTCCTTTAAGTTGGGTGTGTGTTCAAAGAAGTTCAATCTTTGAACTACTCCTCCATTATAGGTTTGAAATCAGAAAGAAAAGCTCATCCACCAAGAGGACCCTCTTTGCCTTCCACTTTCAAAGACTTAACATCAAATCGGTTTATGTGTATTGAACCATAGACCTTCAAATTTGGGCACAAGGTGATTATCACTACACCATGCACCCTGAATTGATCTGTGTATATTTGTTCTTTCATTTTTTAGCCTATATATAGTGGGTCCTAAGAACAAAACTCTCAAAAAAAAATCCTCTAATAAAAAAAAGCTCATTTTTATAGTTGTATTATGTGCTTAATAGTTTCATGAAATGAAAATCATATTCATTCATTATCACCCCTATAACTACTTGTGACAAACAAGCTCGACAAGTACACAAAGAGAATATAATTTTAACTAATTTTGAAACAAGTGGTGTCATATGAGCTGCCAATGTGAAGGAACAAGATGCTTGCTTTGGATCTACCTATTCTCTCTCTCTCTCTCTCTCTTTATTTTATGCACAACACTATGTTGTGGATGGAGATAGACATTGCATACAACTATTCTCTTTTGTTTTATTATATGCACACCACTACTTTGTGGGTGGAGATCCACTTATTTATGAGCAAATACTTGAATTTTAATTAAAAACTGCATCAAGAGAGAAAATGAACTGATTCTTAGAAGCAATTCATTTTAAACACTCTTTCTCTTGTCTCTTTCTCTCTCTTTCATGAAAAATAAGGAAGAAGAAATGGAATAGCATGTCCCTCTTCTCACTTTCCTCCATTTTTTTGTTCATTGTGTTTATTGAAAAGATATAATGAGAGGGAGGTCCTCTCACTAGTTTCTCTTCTTGTGTTTAATGAGAATATGTAATAGGAGAGAGGTTGTGTGACTAGGCTTTAAAATTCATCTAAGTTCTATATCCTTTTCCCCAACTTCAATCCATTACTTTAAGGATCCACTTTGAACTTAGCTTTTGAATCACTTCAAAGTCACAACTTTAAGTGTGGTGAAGCTTTTATTAAGAGGGAATGGAATGCATTTCAAGGACATGAAAACAATCACATTCCTTTTAGTTGAGGTTGAATTGCTCCAAAAGTAGAGAAAATCCTAGAATGCTTGGGGTTTTTTGAGGTTGATGGCTAAGATTGGGTCTTGTTGATTGATCACCATGCAACATGTCCCTAGACTTGGATGAATCATGGGAGGTTTACTTGGTCACAAGTATTGATTATTGAAGGAAAACCCTCATATATGCCCATACACTCATTGATCCCACATGATAAGCCTCTTCCAACACTTGGAAAATTGATGCCACATGTAAGCCTCTCCAACAATTGGAGTCCCACATAGAAATATAAGGCAAGTGGAGGAGCCCCAAGGGGGAAGATGAAAATTGATGACAACTTCCTTGACCCTCCACTCTCTATAATCTATAACCCAAGGGGAGACCTTGTGCTTCCTTGACACCGCACTCTCTAACCCAAGGGGAGACCTTGCGCTTCAAAGCTAAAGGGGACTACTTCTAACATATTCACACATTTGCATATGCTTGTATGAACACATAGACTCAAATACACCCACATTCTTTGAGGCCAACATGATATTCTACCAAGATCTTCTTTGAGACTTTGAGACAAGCACACCAAACTCATGCTAGCATCACAACTCAACACACTCGAGTTCTACATAATCAAGAACATAGCTTTAGTGCCCAATGCCATCTTGATTTCTAGATCCCTATAATCAAATGACAAACCTAAGAAAGTCATTTTGAGTGTCTAGTTCACATAAACTATGGTTTTGACATATTGTCATGCACATTGTTCCACAATGCCAACAATAAAGAGAATACAAGACCCAAACAACAAGAAGAATGATGAAAACAACGGCAGCAACAACGACAACATAGAATATCAATCAAAATTAAATCACTAGCTGTGTGAGAACCTCGGCTATGGAGACTTATTTGTAGGTCCACATGTGTGTAACAATGATGCTTTTATAGATTCTATGGAGAGACTACATGGGTGACACACTTTTGCCCATTGAAATTGAGTTTCCTTTCGTTTAATTCACATAGAACGGTGGCATTATATCAAAATTAAAGCGCGAGCACACACATATATATATATAAATATAAATACAAAGGAAGTTTGGCTGAAGCTATATATATATATATATATATATATATATATATATATATATATATATATATATATATATATATATATATATATATATAAATATAAATATAAATATAAATATAAATATAAATATAAATATAAAAAAAGTTCGGGTGAAGTTTAATTTCTCTGAGGTTGAATGTATTGAAAGGACAATTGTACAAATGAAGGACATAGGACTTATGGAACCTTCATATCCCGCAAAGTAGGGGTTAATCTACCAAAGCATCATAAAAAAAAGGATGTTGGAAGGCATTTAGTTTCAATGGCTCAAAGGCATTACACAAATAAATTGGTACCACACTCGCTATGTATGTCCAAAGGCATTACATGGATAGACTAACCACTTTGGCCTAAATATGTCCAACGGCATTATATGGATAGACTAACCACACTGACCCAATATGTCTGCCTCTTTAGAGCATTATAAATTTATTTAGAAGGCGAAAAGTCCATTTCACACAATGGTGGACTAAGAACTTTTGCCTTGTTTTTTTTTACTCAAATAGAATGTTGACATTTGGAGAGCCCAACTTTGCCATTGGGCTGTGAACCGAGCCTAATATTACTTTCATCTTAGAGTGACACTCTTTAAGTGGCATATGATATATTGTGGGGGGGCGGGGTGCATGTGTAGTCTATCATGTATGTGCTTGAAGTGTGAGTGAGACCATTGTAATGGAGGTGTGCTTGTCCTCATTCATTTGGAAGTGGGGGGGGGGTCTTGAGCTGCCAATGTAGATGGACTAAGGCATTCATTTTGCTATATATCCACATGGCTCCTACATATTATTTCCTAACCCTTGTCTTTTCTACCTACCGACTTCCGACTCGATGAGATAAAGTTTAGACCACGTCCGCCTCGCATTTACTTTTTTCTATGGCTCTTTTCTCGACTCGCCCATGACAGCCACACCCTTCCTCCCTCTCGAAACAATTGTGCGCCCTTTTCCTCCCCTTGATCGCTGCCATTTTCTTCATGCGTGCTCGCTCTCTCTCTGTGAGGGGCTTTCGCAGGACCGAGAAACCTCTGCGCAGATAGGTGCACTCGCTTGTATCGCCGAGGAGCGACGCAGGAGCTCGATGAGATCTTAGATTGTCTCCTTCTGTCGCTGCTCCAATGTCGTCCATTCCCTCATCTCGACGTACCTGCCAGATCTGCGGTGACGACGTGGGATTATCTCCTTCGGGGGAGCCGTTCGTCGCCTGCTTGCATTGCGGCTTTCCTGTTTGCCGACCGTGCTATGAGTATGAGCGCAAGGACGGCAATCAAGCATGTCCTCATTGCAAGACGAGATACGCACGGCATAAAGGTGATGATCTGTGCATTCTATGTTAACCTCTTTCCTTTGCATGTCTTCGACCTGTCAAGCTTCGTAATGCAGATGCTATATCACCTTCGTGCTCTCAGTTTTCTGGAGCAGGATCTGGGCTTCGCTTTCCTTTTCTGATATTGCATTTCTCCATTATCCGTTCTCTTGCAATGCTCTACTCCTATAACATCTCAATTTTCTCTAACATTTGTGCGAGGAATCATGGTTGCAATAACTGTTATCCTTTAGTTCTGGAACCACCACCTCTCATCCTTAATTATGCGTGTGCTCCACGAAAATGCCCTTCGAAGAATCTGTTCTAGGTCTATCTCTGTCCCATGTCGCTAATGGGCCGTTAGCCGTACTCCATTTACCTATCGATCTCATTTCCATCCTAATATGATTTGTAAATGTCGTATTATTCATACTTCTCTTTTCTGAAGTTTATGATTGATGACATGAGACTTTCTGCGGTCACTATCCCATACTTGTTCCCCAGGTAGTCCCCGTGTTCCTGGTGATGATGAAGACGATGACGTGGAAGATCTCAACAATGATTATGATTACGATAGCCACGAGAAGCAGCACATTGCAGAAGCAATGCTTCACGGACATATGAGCTATGGACGTGGTGATGCTCATGACATGCCGAGGTCTGTGCAGACCATTGAGCCTCAAACTCCTCTTTATACCAGTGGTCCTCAGGTATTTTATGGGCTCTTTCTGAACGCATACGTAGCTTGTGTGAAAGGCTTACAAGCAGTGCTCGACTTCATCGAATTTGTTTCATTGCAGGGGCCGCTTGATTCCCATCCAATCTCACCTGATAACAGTGTCCTTGGAGGTGCCAATAGCATTAGTGGTAGCAAGAGGATCTATCCATTCCCATACTCAGATCCGGGGACCCCAGGTACGTTGATCAATTTAAGTATTTTCCTTGCAGTTTTAGTTGAGGACAAGGGGTTTTAGAGTTTCTGATATGTTGATCTGGAAGTTTCAGGTATAACGAAGTCCGGTGACTTTTCCAAAGAGTATGGATATGGAAGTGTCGCTTGGAAAGAGAGGGTTGATAGCTGGAAGTCCAAGCAGGAGAAACTACAGATGACTACAACAGAGGGTGTGATTCCAAGCAGTGGTAGCAAAGGTGACAGTGTGGATGATAGTGGAATGGATGGTGCTGATGTATCACTGTAAGTGGACTCAGAATGGACATTTTTATTCAGCTTCAGATTGCTGGTGTTTATGAGTCAATAGTTCATTTGTTTTGTTCCGTTTTGACAGTCATAGTATTCTGCTTGATTCATATGCAAGCACTTCAGTGATGCTACCTTCTCTTTTATTGTAGGATGGATGAAGCAAGGCAACCTCTTTCTAGAAAAGTGAACATAGCTTCCAGCCTCATCAATCCCTACCGAATGGTCATTGTCCTCCGTCTTGTTGTTTTGGGGTTCTTTTTCAGATATCGAATACTCAACCCGGTACCAAATGCTTTTGGATTGTGGCTCACTTCCATTGTTTGCGAGATTTGGTTTGCGTTCTCATGGATCCTTGATCAATTCCCGAAATGGTTCCCAATCAACCGAGAAACTTATCTTGATCGTCTGTCTTTAAGGTCTTCCTCAGTCTATGAATTATTTACCACTTGCCGTCATTATTCATCTTTCCTATGATATTCCTATACGCTCGCTGATCTTCATTTGCTCGCTGATCTTCATTTCTGTTTCACACTGCTTGAAAAAAAACAAGTCGAACACGCATTATATTATTCTTGGCTGAAATGCTGGCAGCGCATTCACACAAAATAACTGGCATGCATGCAGAAAGCACTACCAGTTATTGTTGATGGAACATCTTATGACGTGTGCATCCTTTTCTCTTCAGATATGAGCGAGAAGGGGAACCATCTCATTTGGCTGCTGTAGATGTTTTCGTGAGTACTGTGGATCCCATGAAGGAGCCTCCACTTGTTACTGCTAATACAGTGCTCTCTATCCTTGCCGTCGACTACCCTGTTGATAAGGTTTCTTGCTATGTATCTGATGATGGTGCTGCCATGCTTACCTTTGAAGCTCTATCAGAGACATCAGAATTTGCACGGAAATGGGTTCCTTTCTGCAAGAATTTTAACATTGAACCCAGAGCCCCAGAGGTCTATTTCGCCCAGAAAATTGATTATCTGAAGGACAAGGTTCAGCCGAATTTTGTGAAAGAAAGGAGAGCTATGAAGGTTCTTTTCTTGCAACCTTTGATTGTTCTTCTGCTTTGTGCGATTGGAAATTAATGTTTCTTATCCTATCTATTGATTCTATTAGAGGGAGTATGAAGAGTTCAAAGTTCGCATAAATGCTCTGGTTGCTAAAGCTCAAAAGGTTCCAGATGAAGGATGGATAATGCAGGATGGTACACCCTGGCCTGGCAACAATACCAGGGACCATCCTGGCATGATTCAGGTGCATTTGACAGGCATTGATTAAACTTAATCTGTTTCTCTATGAAACTAGTTTTCTTGAATGGCTGAATGTCTGGGTATTGTAGGTTTTCTTGGGCCACAGTGGTGGCTTGGATTCTGATGGGAATGAGCTCCCTCGTCTTGTATATGTGTCTCGAGAGAAGAGACCTGGCTTCAATCATCATAAAAAAGCTGGTGCCATGAATGCACTGGTATGGCCATAACAATCAAGCAGTCATTTCCTTCTGATTCCTTGCACTATCTATAGCGATGGTTAATTGTGATGTTTTGGTTATACATGCAGGTGAGAGTGTCTGCAGTTTTGACAAATGCACCATATTTTCTGAACTTGGATTGTGATCACTATATTAACAACAGTAAAGCGCTTAGGGAAGCTATGTGCTTTATGATGGATCCAACAGTTGGCCCTAAAGTATGTTATGTTCAGTTTCCTCAAAGGTTTGATGGTATTGATCTCCATGATCGTTATGCCAACCGCAACACTGTGTTCTTTGATGTGAGTGCTCAAGGAATATGCTTTGTTTTTCAGTTGGGGTGCAGATCAGTTATTCCTAATGTTTCAGATGAATGAATGTGTTCTCTGCTTCATTGCAGATCAACATGAAAGGTTTAGATGGTGTCCAAGGTCCTGTTTATGTGGGGACAGGATGTTGCTTTAGGAGGCAAGCTTTGTATGGTTATGATCCACCCATTCAGCCAAAAAAGCCATCTATGGCATGTGATTGCCTGCCTGGATGGTTATGTGGACCTCGACACTCTAAAAAGAAGTCTGGGAAGTCAAAGAAAACAGAGCAAAAGAAGCAGCCCCCTGTAAGGACAGATTCTACTGTGCCAATCTTCAACTTGGAGGACATTGAGGAAGGCATGGAAGGTAACCATGAAAAAATTGGTGATGGCGATTTGGACTGTCAGTGCATTTGCTATTCAAATTTTAATACATAGACTAAAAGTTTGTTGTTTAACACTTCTCTTCTATCGGATTTTTTTGGACAATGAATAAGAGAAATTAATGAAAAGTTATTGCCGAGCAAACCAGGATGCTATTTCATATGGGATTTTTTGTTGTCTGTCTGCAGGATATGATGACGACAAATCCCTTATGATGTCGAAAAAAAATTTTGAGAAGAGGTTTGGCCAATCTCCAGTGTTTCTGGCTTCGACTTTACTAGAGGAGGGAGGGGTGCCTCCGTCTGCAAGTCCTGCTGGCTTGTTGAAGGAGGCAATCCATGTGATTAGCTGTGGATATGAGGATAAAACAGACTGGGGACTTGAGGTGTGTATTAACAAGTAAATTCTCTTCAGAGGGGAGGAATTTGGATTTTGTAACTCCCATTTTAACTTATATTCTCTGACTTGTCTTCATAGATTGGGTGGATCTATGGGTCTGTGACAGAAGATATTCTTACGGGATTCAAGATGCATGCTCGTGGTTGGAGGTCCGTCTATTGCATGCCTCGTCGCCCAGCTTTCAAGGGATCTGCTCCTATCAATCTTTCTGATCGATTGAATCAGGTGCTTCGATGGGCTCTTGGTTCAGTGGAAATTTTTCTTAGCAGGCATTGCCCTCTTTGGTATGGTTATGGTGGACGGCTGAAGTTTTTAGAGAGGTTTGCATACATAAACACAATTGTGTATCCTCTCACATCTATACCTCTGCTGGTTTATTGTACTCTACCTGCAATCTGTTTGCTGACTGGGAAGTTCATCATTCCCACGGTGAGATTGAATTGATTCACTCATCCAATTAAAACAACCAGTGACTTCTATTTGTTTTTAAACTTGCCATGTTTGCTCTTTACAGATTAGCAACATTGCAAGTCTCTGGTTTCTTGGCCTTTTCCTTTCCATTATTGCTACTGGTGTCTTGGAGATGAGATGGAGTGGAGTGGGCATTGAGGAATGGTGGAGGAATGAGCAGTTTTGGGTGATTGGAGGTGTCTCAGCCCATCTGTTTGCTGTGATTCAAGGGTTCCTCAAGGTGTTGGCAGGTATTGACACAAATTTTACTGTGACATCGAAAGGCTCAGATGATCAGGACCAGTTTGCAGAGCTTTATTTGTTCAAGTGGACGTCCTTGCTCATTCCTCCTACAACACTTCTGGTTATCAATCTAGTTGGAGTCGTTGCAGGCATATCAGATGCAATTAGCAGTGGCTACTCCTCATGGGGTCCCCTGTTCGGAAAGCTGTTTTTTGCCTTCTGGGTGATAGTCCATTTGTATCCCTTCCTGAAGGGTCTTATGGGGAGACAGAATAGGACACCAACCATTGTGATTGTTTGGTCGGTGCTGCTGGCTTCCATCTTCTCTTTGCTGTGGGTGAGGATTGACCCCTTCCTGATTCGTGCCACTGGACCAGATCAGAAGCTTTGTGGCATCAACTGCTGACATAAAGACAGGTTGCCAATTCTTTATTCAGTCTGTGGGGTCGTGTACTCAAGTGACGAGATGCAAGTGTTGAAGTGTACATGACAACCTATGGTTACATTTTTCAATGCTGGTGGTGTTCTTGCATTAAAAACTCAGTGCATTAAAAGGACACTGAGGCTCCACCAGCTAGCTACTGGCACCCTATTTAACTGTAATTTATTTTCCAAACAATGAGGGTAAGTCTGTAGTAGCTTGTAAAGCAACGTTACTTTACTGGTATGTGCTCTTTGTACTTGAGAGGATGAAATAAGACGATGTAATAGCTGTATCTCCAGAGTTGGGTTTTCTGTTGCTTCATACTTGCATTGTAATTTTATTCTGGATAATGACAGATTGCATTGCCTATCATGAAGGCTTTGTATTTTTTGATTTATTTTACTTTGACCTGATGTACACTGTGATGATGTTATGTGTACGCAAATATTTGCACCCGCACAAATTTGCCTTGATCAAGCACCTGCATATCCTGTACTAAACCATGCTACTTTTTGCATTGACGTTTGTCTTTTCATTTTTGATGTTTTAGCTGGACATATATGGTGCTGACAAGAAGAGGACATGATACAAGTTTTCATATTCTTATCCTGACAAGCATGTGTTATATGCCTGTATTACAAAACTTATCATGTCATGCGGTGAAATCGCTATTATATCTGCTCTGCAGTTGGTTTACTGTAAAATATAGCAGAACTCAGGTATGAACTGCCTTTGTCCTAAAAGTCATGTGTGAAGTGTATATGCTTATTAGTCTCTTTGTCTATTGGATGAGTGGTGAAGTGGTCTCATACTGCAACAATAAGATTCACTGTTTTACTCCAGAATTTCAAGTAGAAATATAATAAGAGATGGCATTTGGAGACATTGAATCTTTTTCTTCTGAAGTGGAGAAATTTTGGTAACAAGCGAGTAGGTGTTGATGACTTGCAGACAGATGTATATGAAGAAGGGTCTTGAACTTGTTGCAAATGGGGCAGTACAACAATGATATTACATAGGGCAATTGAATCTATTAAAATGTGTGAAAGTGTCATTGATCTGCCTTTCACCTACGAAGGCTGTATAGCTTTATCACAGGTAGTCATTTCTGTGCCTGAATAATTAAAGAGTATATCTGCATATTGGTATTTGACACTCCCTTTGGTCCAATAAAGCTGTTGATAAATGGTTAGAAGTCCGACATAGGTATCTCAGTATGGACAACTCACATGAGTCTAATCGATGAATACAAAATCTCTTGCAAGGAACTGGAAAAAGGCCTCAAGGCATGCATGCCCTGGTTTCATGATGTCAAGAGCCATTTTCCTAGTCCAAACAGACTTGTATAGAATGAGTCATAACAAGTTCTCCTTTTGTAGTATTCGTGAATAAACAGATGATACAATAATGATTGTGCCATTGTGTGAATTATCAAATGAAGTAAAATGTCAAATGAAGTAAAGGATGAACCGAAAGGTCTTCTTCATAGTATCAATGAATAAACAGATGCCACAAGAATGAGACTGCCATTGCTTAAAAATATCAAATGAGCATTGTTACTTATTATTCAATATGTAGCTGACTAAAGCGGCAACAACAGTCTTAATATGCCCTGTTAGTCTTTTGCTTCTGTGGGAAGAAGGGATTTTCTTTTATATCTCACATTTCTGCAAGTTTTACAAGTGAAAGGAGGCTCGGTGTTCTCCTTGCAGCTTTACGGAGGTAATGATCACTACTCTGCTTAATTCAGCAGGAATAATTTCTGAATCGCTAAGGGGTGCTGAGCCTCAATCAGCTATCCTTAGCTAGAGTTTTTTGCATGCTGTCACATGACCATAGGAGAACTATTGGACATAAGGACCCATGGAGATCAATCTCAGAACCCTTGACACAAGATCTGGTTGATCAATTACCCCTGCCAGAGTCCAGTTTATGATGATCCAGAGACTTACCGAAGTGTTCAATCAAAAGCGTCTGAAATTTATTATTTGATGCTGTGAATGGGTGACATCTGTTTCCTGGGTCTTTTGGACTTCAATTTTTTTTAAATTTCCCCGTGACCTATCCGAATTTTCAGCTTATATCCCAGTCTATTCATATAATCTCCTTTGTACTTATTCTCATTGTAGCTGGATTCTGCTTTTGATAGTTTTGGCTTACACCCATCCAAGTTCTGCATTCTCTGGAGGTCGTAATCTAGCTTTTGTGGCAATTTTCTAGTTTGTGCAAAGTCATGGCTTGTAGCTACGTAAGCCTGTATATTCAGAGTGCCATGCTTCTCTTCTGCATTTCTGGAGGTTGTAATCATATCTATTATTTTTACTATTATCATTATTATTATTATTACTACTACTATTACTATCATTATCATCATCATCGTCATAGTGAAATGCTTCCCCTCTGCATTCTCTGGAGGTTGTAATCTATCTTTCGTGGCAATTTTCTAGTCTGTGCAAAGTCATGGCTTGTAGCTATGTAAGCATGTATATTCGTGGCTACAATCAGATTGACATGCTTCTCTTCTGCATTTCTGGAGGTTGAAATCATATCTGCTATTATTATTATTACGATTATTATTATTATTATTATCATCATCGTTGTCATCATCATCATCATCATCATCATCATCATCATCATTATTATTATTATAGTTATTATTAAAGTTTGTACAAAAGAAACAGAGGCAGGAATGTACATAAAGAATCATAGAAGAAAAAGTGTTTTTCTCTAGAGTGGTTTGGATGAATTATCTAAAAAAAATTTATTTATTAATTATTTATAGAGGAATTTTGGTCGAAGCCTACTTTCCCTTCCTTGAATTGATGAAAACAACAACTGTATAAGTGAAGGTGGGGATAGTACCCATGGGACCCCCGGTATCCCACAAAACACGGGTTAAATCTTAGTAGACTGCCCGAAGGCGGAACAATGACAAGGAAACTGGTTTGTAATCTGGCCCGATAAATGTCCAGTGCCACAGCCAGGGGTTGAACCCCGCCCCCGCCCCTGCCCCTGCGTCAAGAGGTGACACTTCCTAACTGAATTAACCCGTGTGAACATTTGGATGGAAGTTCATTGTGTTGGGTTATATGCCCTTTAATGTTTTGCCTTTGTCTGCAGATCTTCCTTATTTATTTTACTGTTTCTAGTTCATTGTATGTGGAGTATATGCTAGAACCTTTTGTTACCTTTTGTCGGCAGCTCTTGTTTATACTGCTTTATTTTACTGTTTCTCATATTTACACTGCTTTATTCTATTCTTTCTAGCTCATTGTATGTGGAGTATATGCTAGTAGCTTTTTTTTACATTTTGTCTGCAGCTCTTATTTATACTACTTTATTTTACTGTTTTGATAGTTTTCAGATACACACTTGCGGAGGAAGTTCTTCTGCGTTCTTTTTGTCTTGTAATGTGGTGCTATGTGTTCTCGTGATTACTTTGTTGTAAAATCTCTAAGGTCACTTGACAATAGTCCACTAATAACAGTGCTATACTTTTGTATTTGCCCCTGGTAACGGACAATGCAGCTGGGAATCATTTGGGCCCATTATTATCTCACATTATGAAATGCAATCGAACGCCAATATTCATGGGGCTTACTATTTTCTCTTGCTGGAAAAAAAGAGGAAAATGTTTTTAATCAACATGCCTTTAAAAAAAATGTCTGAGTAAATTTCTTTGGCATTAATAATTTTGTTGGACCTGTACTTGAATGAATGTATCATCTCATCCAAAGTACAAAAAATTTGGTGAACAGTTGCTGAATTGGGGAATAAAGGGGTTCCGTAGATGTGTGCATTTGTTCTTTCAAATTTCAAACCTATAGGGGTAGTAAGTCAAAGGCCAAACTCCCTTAAAAAAGAAAAAAAATTGTGGCTCAGCATGAGTTAGGGCTGATTCTGAAAAAAGGTGCCATGACGTTCCTTCCATGATTCATACTTAGCTACGTCTTTTTGTGGTTGTCTCTTCACACGTATTCTTTTTTGCTGTGTTCAATTCCGTTCAGGGACAGTCAAGGGCAGCACAAGGTTGTTGGTTTGCTTTTTCATTTCATAAGTGTGCACAGATTGGCGATAGGGGCAGAATGATAAAAAAACATGAGGGTGGGACGGGATGAACTTTTGATTTATGTCTAATGTTCAAAATGTCATGATTGAACTTTTGTGTTGTACATTTGTAAGGCCCCCATTACGTGTAGTAGTTATTCGTGCATGATCTTGTTGGTGGGAACCCCAACTTACATGTTGGATATGTCACTTTGGACCATTGATGGTTAGTAGAAGGCATAGATAGACTTGCCACACTACCAAGTGTGATGTATTCACCTTGATACGTAACATAAGTTATAGAATTAGGCACCTTAACTTACAGGACTCATTCTATGGTTGAGAAGTTTTTGATTTGTGAACTTCAGCTTAATATTGAGCTCTGAGACCTGAGGTGAACTTCAGCTTAATATTGAGCTCTGATACGTAACATAAGTTATAGAATTAGGCACCTTAACTTACAGGACTCATTCTATGGTTGAGAAGTTTTTGATTTGTGAACTTCAGCTTAATATTGAACTTCAGGTAAAATGTGAAGAACTAATGGTTAGATCTAGACTGTGCGTATTGTCCTTTCAGTAGTGCTCTATGCCACTGCGGACTCTTTCATTATCTGATCACTCAAAATTCAGACGTTAGTTTGCACACCCACACGGGGAAGGTTACTTTTGATCACATTGAACTCTTCATCAAATTTTGGTTTGGGAGGTTGGCCACACGCTATTGAAGAGGTCATCATTGCTGCTAGATGAGCTAACTTGCCTCCTACTTTTGATCACATTGAACTCTTCATCAAATTTTGGTTTGGGAGGTTGGCCACACGCTATTGAAGAGCTCATCATTGCTACTAGATGAGCTAACTTGCCTCCTACTTTCCTGTGGTCCCTGCCTAGTGCTTAAATTTCAGACTGTACACCAGCTAAAAGTTCCTAACCCCGGAACATAGAATGTTTCATTACAGTTCATCAATAAGACAGAACTATGACTCGAGAGAATACAGAAAGGACTCACTCCACAGAAAACAGGGCCTCATTTCTCCACCTACTTAATAGTCCAAACGTCATATGGCCTTCTGCTACTTCAAATTCTTATTAACAACACGCACTCGCCCAATATGAGTTCACTATGCATCGTTTGCCTCTATGGAACTGCTTGCAGAGGATGGTATCAAAGCCTGCCAGTGTATATAATCACTTGAAATATGAAGTATCCTTGCAAAATGTGATGTAGAAAATCCCTTGGGAAATGAGCATACACAAAGGCTAGCAAAATAAGTCCAAAAAAAAATAAAAAAATGTTATAACGCTACATTGACATGATTACAAATTCCGATACAAACACTTCTAGAAGCGTTCAAACATACAAGTTGAGATATACATTTTCGGTTGTTACTTTGTGGCATCCACTTCTTCAAAGGTACTAGCTCTAAAGGTAATCCAAATATAAGAAAGGTAATCCAAATATAAGGAAAAGCTCCTTTAATAGTATTGTGATTATTGCAAGAGCATTAAATTGCTTCGTTGTCTAAGGCCATCTGGTAGCGTAATTCTTGTAAGTGGGAATGCACATTTTACCTGTAGTAGTACTCAATGGTGAGATAGGACCTACAAAAGCATGTCCCTATTTTTGAAATAGCTATACTCTAAAATCGATTGTAGAGGAAACTAATGTCGTGCTGAAGGTTCACCTATTCTTTGGCAAGTATCACACCAAAGTACTTGTGGATGAATGTCCTTGTGGAACATAGGCAACCATAAACCTAACTATGTCTTCTTAACTTTTAATTATGCTCCTAAATGTCCTTCGGTGGGTTGGAATGGGCTTCATCAATTATAGAGGGTTCTTGGATTCTCAATGGGAACAATGAAAAGCATACTCAAGGTAATTAGGAGTTCAAAACAACTTTGGTTTTGTGACATCAAAATTTTGATCAATGCTCGTTTCGGCCTCTAAATGCACTGTCACAGTGCATGTGAAGGCGATTTCATCCTTTTATGCCAAACATATATACATGTTTCAATTCTCTAGTACGAGCGTTTCAAAGTCTACTATAGGTTTAGCAAAGCTTGCTAGGCTGATTCTGTTCAACTTTTTGAGATACAATTGTTTTTCTACATTAGGGCATTTAATCAGTAGCCATGGCTGAAAGCAATGATTTATTTCATATGTTGGCTGTTGAGGACAAGTTGGATGATACTAATTGCCTGTTATGGGCATAGATGATGCATCATGTATTGGTAGCAAAATGGATATGGAATATTGTGCAAGGTATTGAAAAATGCCCTACTACAGTTGTGAATACATTTATTGAAGGTGATGTAGATGGTGCTGAAGATGATGAATCATGTTTAGATTCCTATTCGGCTTTTTCTTGTTACATCTAATGTAGAGGAACTTTGTTGAGATGGGAGAGATGCGCAGACACATGCATTGATAGTCTTGTCTGTCAAATATGCCATTATCCCTCACATTCTCTCTTGCAAGACAACAAACGATACTTGGGATACACTTGCAACCTTATACCAAACAAGAAATGAGACTCATGCTGCTTATCTTTGAAAATAGTTGGAGAGTGAGCACATGAATGAAGGAGATTCCATAGATAGTTTTTTGACAAAGATCAAAGATTTGAAGGAGCACTTGATTTCTCCTGATGAAGTCTTGCCAGATAGTTCACTTGTGTAGATTGCTCTTAATGATCTTCCATATTCATATCAAAGTTTTGCTTCTACTATTCGATTGACGATGAAAGGAAATCCAAGTGCAAATGGTTTTTGTAGATGCCGCTACACCTAAAACAAAGTCTGATAATCTTGTGCATAATGAAGAATGGGTGTTTACTACTGTATGGAGCTATGGCCCATCTTCTCATGAGTAGTATATGTCTATAGTAGACTCAGATGTTTGGTACTTTGATAGTGGGACAATCAAACATATTACCTCGCAATGCAGCTTCTTTAGTTCACTTGAGCTTGCCCCTACAAGGAATACTGTCACATGCACTAATAACTCCTCTTATCATGTAAAAGGATTTGGTAAGATCATTCTGACTACTATTGATGGTAGTTCTTTCACATTGTCAGATGCTTTGTATGTACTAGAGATCAAGAATTTTTTTTGTCAATTTCAACATTAGCCAAGATTGGCTTGGTTGTCAAATTTATTGATGACAGATGTACAATTCATGATATCTCAAATATCAATGTTATTATTGTTTGTGGCATTTTATGTCATGACCTGTATAAGCTCATAGACTATGAAAAATATGTGAATGATTCAGCATGTGAAGTTCAAGATTCTCAGGCTATCTAAGATGCAAAGCTTTGGCATGCACACTTTGGTCATCTGAATTATGCTAGTGTGCTATGCGTGCTAATGTCCTCTCTGCTCAAACTTGAGGCACCGTGTAAACATGTCTGTGAAGGTTGTATTTTGGGCAAAATGCAGTGTTCTTCCTTCCCTAAAGATGGTTTAGTTCCAGCTACTCATAAATTGCATCTTGTTCATAGTGATGTCTATGGTCCTATGCACTTTCTTTTGGGAACTACCTTTACTTCATGACTTTTATTGATGATTTTTCCAAGCATGAATTCTTCTATCCATTGAAAGCAAAGTCTGAAGTGTTTATGTGCTTCAAATTTTTTTTTGGTTATGGTTGAAAATCATTCATCATGTGAATTGGGCACCCTCCGTTCCAATCGGGGGGGGGGGGGGGGGGGGGAGGGGGATACATGTCTTCTACTTTTAATGCATTTCTTGCTGAGCATGGGATAAAATGTTAGTGTATATACACCCAACAAGATGGAGTTGCAAAAATAAAGAACATTTCTCTCATGGAGATCGCAAGGTGCATGGTCAAAAATCAGGCTTTACCATATAGCTTCTGGATTGAGATTGTTATGTGTGCAAAATATGTACTTAATAGGTATCCACAAAGACATTGCAACCTATTACTCCATATGAGACTTTGCATGGTCGCAAGCCATGTGTTGCTCATTTGCATGCCTTTGTTTGTTTGGAATATGCATTAGTGTGTGAACAACAACATACAAAATTGGATCATAAAGCAGTGAAGTGTATTTTTATTGGGTATTGGTTTGAAAGCAAAGGCTATTATTTGTATCATCCATAAATTAAACACATTTTGACTAGCCATGATGTTGTTTTTGTGAAAGATGCAATTCAACCATTACTTTCATGTACCAAGGAGATATCAGTTAGCTCCAAAGACATGTATAACACTTTGCTACCTCTTTTTACAGGTGGACAATTGTTCTAGTCCAAATGAGGCAATTTCTCATCCTTTACATGTTCCACATGATGATTCAAATTATTCAATTTCTGATGCAGATCTAAATGATGCACTTGTTGATGAGAGGGATGATGTAGGGGAGGCAAAAACAATGCCGAAATGGTTGGTGTAGACTTTGTGAGATAACAAACTAGATGCATCTCTATCATATCGTACTCGTTCAGGATCTCATAGTGCTTCTTTTGCATAGGATTGCTATGAAATGGCTATCTCTATTCTTTGTGATAAGAATGAGCTTGTTTCTTTTGATGAAGCACAAAAAATTGGATGGCTACTATACAATCAGAATATGATGCTATTATGATATTATGAAGAATGTTACTTGTTCTTTATGTGATTTTCTCTCAGCAAAAAGGTGACCAACACGAAATGGGTATACAAGCTAAAGCATAAAGCTGATGGAACAATCAATAGGTATGAAGTTAGGCTTGTTGCAAAAGGTCATGCTGAAGAGAGAGACATTGATTTTGATGACACCTTTGCTCGCACATGTTGAATGACCACTGTTTGTAGCATCCGTGCACTTGTAGCTCATCATGGTTGGAATGTACATCAGTTGGACATTAATACTGCATTTCTCAATGGTGACTTACATGAAGAAGTGTATGTATTTTAGTCGTGTGGTTTTGTGTAGAAAGGTCATGAAAACAAAGTGTGTAGATTGAAAAAGGCATTATATGGTTTGAAGCAAGCACCATATGCTTGGTATGAAAAGATACATGAATACTTGGTTGCACATGGTTTTGAGAACAACCCCATTGAGAGCACCTTATATGTTAAGCGTACAGATGATGTACTTCTAATCATTGTTGTGTATGTTGATGATATGCTCCTCACTAGTCCTAATGAGAAGAACATTGCTGAATTTAAGGCTGATTTGTATGCCTCTTTTAAGATGTTAGATTTGGGGCATTTGCATCATTATTTGGGCATTTAGATTATGCAAGTTGATGGGGAAATAGACTTTTGTCAAACAAAATATATTGACACATTATTACAATATTTTGGCCTTGAAGATTGCAAAGCTATTGCAACTCCTATGGAAATAGGTTTTGCACTTGAGTCCTCATGGTGCTGGAGATGCATTTGTTGTTGTTCTCTATCTACAAGCTTTGGATGCTTAATTTACTTATGCATAACTTGACATGATATTTAGTTTATTATCTCTCAGATGAGAAGGTTTATGCATTGCCCAGGTGTCAAGCATTGGCAGGCGGTTAGCACATCTTTCTCTACTTGAGTGGCACTTGGATACTTGGATTTTTTAATCACAGGGGAGATTACTACTGCCAAATTTACATGCTTTTTTTGATTGAGATTGGATTGGTTTCTATGACATTTATGTGTCCATGAGTGGTTTTTGCTTCATGTTGGGTAGCTGATGCATATCTTGGTTAAGCAAGAAGCAACCTATTGTGGTCACTTCTAGTTGTGAGGTTGAGTATAGGGAAGCTTTCATAGCGACTATTGAGTGTGTGTGTTTGAGATGCCTTTTGGCTGATTTGGGTGTTGGTCAATCTTCAACCACCACCTTCATTGACAGTCAGGGCAGATTGGCAATCGCAAGGAACCCTTGTGTTTTATGCTGACACAAAGCACATAGAGGTGCATTATCATTATGTTAGGGAGAGGTTCTCTATTGGAGAGATTAGTTTGGCATATGTGCCCACACACGATAACATTCCAAACCTTTTCACAAAGGTTCTGCCTAGGGAGAAGATTGAAGCTTTCTCCAAAGCTTTGGGATTACTTCCTTTTGTGGATCAATCTCTTTCCACATAACTTGGCACTTCCTTATACATGAGTGCAAGCTTCTTGTTCACCACATCACTCCCAAGGGGGATTTGTTGATATATTTCAATAGTAATGTGTGTAAACACACTTAGGATCATCGAGGCACTTTTTTCACTCTTTAGGAGATTTCTTTTCCTCAGTCTGTATATATGCCTATAAACCTAACGAGTCACTTATCTTTTTACATTCACTTGCTAATTCACTTAGTTTTGTCTTGTGCTCCAAGCTTCTTCTTCTTCCTTGTGCTGTAGTGTGCTTATGTAGACCTCAAACTCCAATAATTGTTATTTTCAAGCATTCAAACATGAGTGTCTCGATCATCATTGTAGTGACCCACACATTTTGTATAATGGATCCCAATGCTACGGCTCTATGGATACTCCTCATTTTCATGTCCATCATTACCACCTAGATGAATGCTATCACTTGAGGCCACCATATGAATGTCCCCAAAGACTAATTTCTATGGACTTTGGTAGCTTTTTATTCCAGAGTCTAAGCACTATAAATTTCTTAATAAAGATAAAATTCAAATCAACTAGTTTGGAAAAATTAGGAGTAAATTTTTCTTTGTCAATAATATTGTGCAATTCTTCTTGAGGATATACTTCACCAAAGTTTGAATTTAAGTGGATTGGGTGTCTCTTTGGTGAGTCAGCCACTACACCATTTAATTGAGCACAAATGAATTTCCAAAATTTCCAAAAATTTAGTTCTAATACAATTCTGGTTGTAATTTCCACTAGTATGGACTTAGATCTTAGTGGCCAAACACAACCACCATATTTGGTATTTGGTGCTCTATAGTCTCCTTTGGTAGGCTGTATGGGAGTATTGAAGTCAAGTTGTGACTTGTTGCCTTTGGCATAGGGCCATGAAGAAATGAGGCCCAACTCCTTCTACCTTGGGTCTGTGGTGAAGTACTGCTTTAAGGAGTTATGAGAAACTTACGTTTTTGATAGGTTTGACTCTAATACTTCCCAATTTTGTTCCTCTTTTCCTTCACATGGGGTACTGATTTGATCCTCCACATAAAGCAAATAAGTTAGGCCATAACACATAGTTAGCATGCCGGAACTTCCATCGAGCTCTCTCGTGGTATCCTGCTTGGTTCCTGCTAAGTTCTAATCTTCTTTGTTTTCACCTTCTAGTATTACTTACTACTTCTTAGCAAGACAATCCCTTTCTGGTTTCCAAAGTGTAAAACATGCCTAACTAATGATTAGGTATAGAGTGTGCTTATTGTCCTTCCAACTTTCTAATGCCACTGTAGACTCTTTCTAGCTGATAATTTAACATTCATATGATAATTCACACACACGCACACACACACACACATGATGAAGATTACTTTTGGCTGCATTGAACTGTTCACCAAATCTAGGTTTGGGAGGCTATCCATTTCATATTGAAGAGGTCATCCGTGCTACTGGATGAGCTGATTTGCCTCCTACTTATGTATGGTTCTCCTCCAATACGTATACTTTAGACTGAACATGACCTAAAAGTTACTAACCAAGAATAGGGAATGTTTCATTATATTTCATCAATAAGATATAATTATGAATCCAAAGAATTACATAAACCACTCACTTTGTTATATAATAAATATGGAATCATTTTTTAGCCCATTATACCATCACTATTGCCTGGTTAAAATTCCAAACATTATGTAGCATTTTGGTACTTCAAATTCTTAGTAACAATATGTATTAATCTAATTTGACTTCACAATACTTAGATATTATATACTAGATATTTGAATCCTATGCATAGATAATTATTCATTGCATCTATAGAACCACTAACAAAGGATTGTATCAATGCATGTGAGTGTATACAATCACTTGGAAAATGAATTGCATAGGGTCACTTGAAAAATGTAATGTATATAATCATTTGCAAAATGAGCATGTACAAACACTAGCAAAATTATGTCGATGGCTAAGAGGTAAAATGAAATACATAGCCTAGGAAGTAGGGTTGGAAAGCTGGATGGATTTTGAAAAGGTTATGCTCAATGCCCTGTAAAAAAGGAACTTGGGCACTCTAGTATCTGAAAAGGTATTAAAAATTCATGTGCAACTTTGAGAAAATTGCCAAAGAAAATATTTGAGTGTATCTCTCACTATGTAGGTTGGATTGAGACGTGAAAGGTACCATTAGAAAGTTCTCATAATGATTTTTCCTTAGATAGAACTTGATTTGGAGTTCAAGATAATGAGGTTGAAAACATAGGTTTAAGACACCAAGGTTGCAAACAAGAGGTTCAAGAGATTGTGTCAGGGTGAGGACACCGATTCAATGGCACTTGGGGATTCAAGAGATTCATTGAGGAAAATGATCAATCAAGGAGGGAAGAATGTCATAAAGTGCAAAAAAGACATGGTTGAACCACACCCTAAGAGGTAGGATGAAGAAGTAATCTTCAAGCATAGCTTTTGGAACAAGTGGTTAGCCCATTGGACTCCTAGTTGATAGATCATGAGTTAATCCTTTATCTTGCATACAACAAAATCCCAAGAGTAAAATATAGTATTTGAATAAGCACATATAAATAAAATACTATATTTTGGACATTGAAAGACAAGAAAGTGCCATATCCATTAGATTTAAAGGGACTTTAAACTTATATCTCACATCAATGAAATGCATATGATAATGATGGCCCAATAATTGTCTTTTACATAATAACACTTGCATATCCTTATCTCAAGCAATCACAACAAAGTGGCATCCAAGCATCAAGCTACAAAACTCTTTAAGCATACCTCTATATACTTACAACTAGGTATGCTTGCAACCATCTTCATGCAAGATACAAATGTCTAATCTCTATGTGTATAAGAGTGAAAACCTTCATCTGATTATGCTCAAAACATAATAGGCATCTTAGAGTGAGCAAGTTTTATATGAGCTTTAAAATGTGACATCTGTATAGCTCACTCTACAATAGAGCTGATATTGTTGTGTTGGACTAGGGAGGAAACATATCTACTGTGGAATCAGACTGACAAGAACCAACTCTCATGGGTCATTGTTTATACAGACATCTACCGTTGAAATTTATACAATCAAGCTCACACAAAACCGTAATGGATCCGAAAGATATATGCAAGAAATGAATCAATTGTAAACATTTATATTATTACAAAGGTCTTACAAAGTTAAACAGAACCACCAAGTGTAGTTTATAGTTCCATGACAAAACCTCTTTTATTGAAGAGCTTACACTCTATAGAAATCACCCTTATCGTGGAACATAGTGAATTAATAAGATGTTTAAGCTTAATGTGGATGGGATATCATAGCTACACCTGCCTTCCCAGACCTTGGAGATCCTTCAACATCCTAAGTCTTGCAATCAGGGACAGGAAGGAAGGATGAAGCCACTAGAAGGTCCTAGGAATAGAAGTGGAAGCTTGCTGATTGCTCCCCTTGCTCGGTTGCAAACCGGTTGCCTTTGACACTAGTCATCTGTAGGATAACCATCCCACCAGTCCTTGACCTCCTAAGGTACCCTAACAATGCACTAGTATCCAGTGCACATACTAGTCATAGGCTAAAACCACGATAACCTCCATGCTTGAGAGTCCGGATCTGGAAGTTTCCTTTTTCTTCGCAATGTTGACACCTAATCTTCAATTGTGGTTCTTACTTCTGAGCATTCTCCACTTCTCAAAACACGTAGCTTCCAACTTTTATCCCTCCCAGTCAGCACTCATTAATCACCAAACACATGCTTTTCTTTCATTTCCACGTTGTTGGTAGCCTCTTTAATCCCTTCCAGAATAATCAACTATCCTATCACCTGGTTCTTCACCTTCTCCACTGTGCTACTCACAGCCTTTGTTCCAAACATTCCCAAAACTACCACCTCCGCATGTTCTCTCATCAATTGCAATTCTTCACTTCCACTGGATCTGCCACCTCCTATGTGCTGCTATTTCTCAATGTATCTTGGATAACACTATGCATGCATGCTGTTATTCTGCATATGTCCATGCGTGTTTCATGTGCAATGCTTCCCTCCTAATAGCATAATGCTCTCTCCCCTTAGCTATGTATGGCACCTTGCTCTAATAATCTATGGCTCTTGTTTTGCGAAGAGAAACTTGGTCGTAGTTCTTGCATTATTCTTCCTTGTGGCCTTTGCCTCTACCCATTAGTCTGATGTATTGCTAGAATTTCCTTTCCCTTTTGTTCTTATAGTTGGGGCATGGTAAAGTTTAGAATTCTGCTCATATTCTCCCATGTAGTTCGGTAGTGTGTTCATGCTTTCTACTTCCTCCAAACCTTCCTCACAATTCATTTCATGATTCATCATTCCTAGGTTCTCGTCTGCGTCCAACTCTTCGAAAGACAGATTAATGTCCTCAGTTTTTCTCCATCTCTCTTCTTGGACTTTAGCCCATAAATCCTCGGGCCAATTAGCTTCTACTTCAGGGATCATTGAACTTCTTTCATGATTTTCAATGGCTATGCTCTCAGCTTTCTCTACACTCCTGCTTTCGGTAGAGTCATGAGCTCCTAAACCTTCTTGAAATTTTTTATCGGGTATTCTAGTTTTTGGGGGATCTTGTATAGGTTTCGCTAGTGTGTTTTGAGTAATTCGATCAATTTTTCACAATTTTCTAACCTTTCTCTTTCTAAATCCCCTCTAGGCTAACTCACTTTGTGTTGTTCCACACTTGATCGTGTTTTAATCCTAGATTGATATGCATTTATCCACATGGCTAGATCTTCAGGCATGGGATCAGCTAGCACCGACCCAACTTGTTGTTTACATTGCTCTTTCTCTATCGTACTAAAATCATTTCTAAGTGTGGGGTTTGCAGTGTGATTTGCCTCCTCTTTGCTCTTCTCTTCCTCCTTCTTTTTGTTCCACTTGCTTCTTAGCTTCTCTCGGCGAGCTTTCCATCTTTGAGTCCATTTTACCTTTGAATTTCCTTCCGATTCTTCTGAATCTAGCACTACTTGAGGTACTAGAGTTTTTGGTTTGTTGGTTTCATGTCTAATTGAGTCTACCTCTTCTAGACCTTCTTTAGCTCTTGCTCTTGTAATTGCCGTCAATGGCACTATATACTCTTTGTCACTTATAGAGGGTTCTACCACTTCTACTACGTTCACTGGTGGTTAGTCTTGTTAGGGTTTTTTGGACAATCCCTAAACAAATGTTCTTTTCCACAATCACCACAATATCCTTCCCAAACCTTATGTGGTGGTTGATAGGGCAAAGTGCATTCCCTAATGAAATGGTCTCCTCCACATTGGTAGCATGGTCCTCGAGGGATTGGGGCCCTAATCATAGGTCTAGAAGGTGCTTGGGCTCTTGGATTTGTGTACATTAGAGTCACATATTCAGCTCCATATCCATATGAATGGTCATACACATCTTGCTCATATGGGTATTGCTCATAGGCCTGCTCGTAATTCATTGAGTCAGTTTTGTATGTATAGTAATCTCCCTAGTGCTGATCATAGGATTGATTATGGCTATCCGTGCTAGTCAATAAAGTAGTTGGTACCAGGTCTCTCTTTGTGTTCTCTTCGCCTTGGGCAAATCTCACCAGGACTACATTGTGGGGATGGGGTGGTTGTTGCCCTAAAACCGGCTGTGGTGGGTTCTATCCAAGGTATTCGTAAGGTCGTTGATTTGGAGGTGGGTTCTAGTACTGTGGTTATCTAGGAAACTCCCTACCTAGGTCTCTAGTTGGGCATCCATATGGCCTGAATTGAGGCCATTGGACTGGTCTAGGCTGTCTATTGTAAGGACACTTTTCAGCATTGTGATTGGTGTATTTCTGTTCAATACTATAGTATTGGGCTTGACTCTGTGCTGGTGGACGGTTATATACGTATGGATTTGACGGAAGAATTCCTCTATTGCACACGTGAGAGGGATGATCCCCTCCACAGTGTACACATCTCCTTAGCATCGACATTCATAATGGGGGGTTGGGATAGTTCTTTTGTCCCTGCACTCCTAACTTTTTGGCCACTAAGTCTGCAATTTCTTCTACGTTATTGCTTGTACTATTGATGCTACTAGAACTATCTTCGCTCTTACTCTAGGTTTGGGGAATCTTCAAGTCTTTAGATAATTTATCTTCCAAATCTATACATTCCTTCAAGCATTCACTTAATGTTTGGAATCTCTTTACGTAGACTAGTGCTCTCAGGGATCCATTGACTAGTCCTTCTAAGAATAATGAAATCATTTTCTGTTGAGTAGAACTTTCTTTTGTGGGGCATCTATTCACATATTGCTTAAATCTTTGAGCTGCCACTCGCATTGATTTTGTAAGGGACTATTTGAAATTGTGGATCAATGATGAAGAGTTATTCTTAATGCCCATCTTTGTAAATTCTTCAAACATTTCTTGAAATACTTGTTCCATATTTAGGAAACGATTGGCTTCAAGTGGTTGGAACCAGGCCAAAGTGGCATATGTAAGGGTCAACCCAAATGACTCATATTGAATCATAAAATCTTCCACTTGTTCAACATGAATCACTTGCTTGAATTCAGCTATGTGATTAGAGGGTTCACTTGACCCATCATAGTGGCTTCGCATACACTTGGCCACTTGAATTGGCCATAATCTTCTACCTGGTTCTGGTGGTTTGGGCATCATAGGAATGGCTGGATGTCTCACCTGAGCTCCAACTCCCCTACCTAACAATGGTCTCTTAGACACAGGATTTCTATTTCTAGGTTCTCCATTGGTTGGGGATTGATAGTTAGGGTTGTCTCCTGGTGTGGAAAATTGAACATTGGTCATTGCAGGAATGTTCTGTTGTTGATCCTGCCCTGAGTTATGATAAGCATAGCTTTGGTACGTTCCTTGAGGATTCTGGGAAGTAGTTCCTGAGTCTCTAGGGGGAAACACTGGCACATCATCCTGAGGAATTTTGTCACCTCTCCATACTATGTTTACTTTAGACTTGCCTCGAGGTCTAGAAACCCTACCTTTAGACCCTTCCCCATTAGTGTGATCCACGTTCCCACTTTCCCATTGTTCACGAGGAACTATCTGAGATTCACTTGCTTTCTTCATTCGTGCTACATTCCTATTTAGTCCATCTATGTAAATTGCTAGGTCATGCTGATTGGTGCTCATATACTCTAGAGAGGTCCTATATTCTCCTTCAATAACGGACATAAATCCTATCAAAGGTATTGAACTATGCATGTCCTCCGAAGCCATCCTGGCTTCTTCATCTGATTCACTAGAGGTGTTAGAATACTGGGAATTGGCACTAGGTATATTTACACTCCCTCCTGATGATATGACACTATGTCGGCTTCCTAGTACACACCTTGAGCGTAGGTTCATCCACTGAATGCCTCAATCAATTTTGCAGGTCCTCCAGGCTTGTATTAATTCTAGGAGTTTGCTTAGTCCAATTTAGGTTCTCCTTCCCTAGAATGTTCAACTAATTATTGCTTTTTTTCATGATACATGATACTTAGCTCCTCATGATACACGATACCTCTCGGGTCACGATATAGGGTTTGGACAATACAAGATACTTGCTGACCACACGATACACAATACTCTAACTACCACGATACATGATATTGGGTGTTTATACGATACACGATACTTGCGTATCACGAGACATAGTTGGTCACGATACACAATACCTGAAAACCCACGATACATGATACACAATGTTGCAGTATCGTGATACACGACACTCAGTGATCGCGATGATACACGGTACACGATGTTGCAGTATCGTGATACACGATACTTCAGTATCACGATACATGATACTTCAGTATCACAATATACGATACTCAGTGATCGGGGTGATACACGAAACACAGAGTGTCGTGATACACGATACTTGGATATCATGAAATCAACCCGATGACACATGATACCAAGGTATTGTGATACAGGGGAGTATAGATATCGGTGATACATGGTACCTGCCAGGTATCATGATACATGGGAATTCAAGTATCACGATACTTGAACTCAACCGATCGCGATACTTGGGCTTAACTCACGATACTTGAACTCAACCGATCGCGATACTTGGGCTTAACTCACTCAAATGAAGGAATTTTTTGAAACTTTTTGTGTCTATGTGATCCTTGTGCACTCCTCTTTCCCAACTATTGTCTGTAGCAAGCAAAATCACACTCTATCCCATGATATCTACCCCACGATATCGATCGCACCCCCGATCATGTTTTCAAATAATTTAATTTGACTTTTACAGTAAATGTTAGGTGGTCTCACCTCACTGATGCCCTCTCTTGGTTCTACCCTTGCTTAGCTTCTATCTAAGGCAACCAACACACACGATCTCTCATCCACGATACTAGTCCTCAACTCTCCGCGATACTTGCAAGACAAGTGATTTTTTTCAAATGACTTTCTGGCTTCATACCCTAGGCTAACACAAGGCTGAATGGTGCAGAAATAAGACAAATTTTTTTGTGATTTTGGGGGATATACTTACCTACTCTACTCCTCCTCTCTCCTATCTACTCTCTACTCCTACTCAGTTACTTTCCTAAGTGTACTAACTTACTACACACACTTTTTAAGTGTGAAGTAATAAGTGCAAAAATATTTGACTTACCAAAGTAGAGTATTCACCTCTTCACAACTCATATCTTCTCCTAAGAGCTCTTACCATCATGCGAATACCTCGGTTGGATTGGTATTCCCCGACAATGGGGCCAAAAAATGTGTGTACCTAAGCACAAACTTAGGGACTTGTGACAAAAGAGACTACTCCTCTATCACCAACAAGTGCATATAGTGGGGATTACACATTTAAATTATCATTCCGAGAAGTATCTTGAACTTAACCGAGTGTATGAAGACTTGCACTTGCACCATGTTCAATGAAGTGAGATAGTTATTATGGAATGCAAATGAGGATTATCACTCACATTCATCACTCCCACAGGTGGAAATGGTGTCGTGTTACATGAAACAACAGTAAGCACAAAAATGGACTTCTCTTAGCTTTGAACTCAGAATATGGTTAGTAGTGGATTCGTTTCGAAGCTCTTGATGAGCCACATCCAATGATCATACTCTTCTCCGATTCTGACAAATCTACTTCAAGATACGTAACTCACCTAGTTTCACCACACACCTCCTCACATCTCACACACACATTACTCACATAAAAAAAGCAATGAATTGGATAGATGACACTTCCATGCACTCATTACAAGCTACACACACACATGCAAGCTCACAAGCAAGGAGATGCAAGAGGAAGAAGGAGCAAATTCGAAAATCAGAGCTCTCTTACTTACAATGGCCAAAAAGTCTTTTACAAGAGTCACAAAGTGACTTATATACATGTGCCCTAAAAATGGTCCTTTCACACAAGAGACCGGCACTTTTTTTGACAAAATCTAAGTTCCTGATATTTTACAAGAGTTATGTTACAATGACTTGGGATTATGCATCTAAAGGACTCCTTTAGTGCATTTACATAGCTTCAAGGGCGTTTCATAGGATTTCGAAGAAGAAATGTTGTGCTCAAATTTGAAAATTTTTGGGGCTCCTCTTTTGTGCTTCTTTACTCTGCAACAAACACCCAAATCATCCATAAGGTATTTGAGCCACACACACTCAACAATCATTGTGAAAGTTTTCTCATACTTAGCCTCACAACTAGAAGTGGCCACAATAGGATGCTTCTTGTTCAACCAAGATATGCATGAGCTACCAAGCATGAAGCAAAAACCACTAGTGGATGTATGAGTGTTGTAGCAACCAGCCCCCTCAAAGTCAAAAAAAGCATGTAAATTTAGCGATAGTGCTCCTCCCTTGGGATAAAAAAATCCAAGTATCCAAGTACCATTAAAGTAGAAAAAGATGCGCTTAACCATATGTCAATGCTTGACACCTCAACAATACATAAAGTTTCTCATCTATGATACGAAAAACTGAATATCAGACCAAGCTATGCATAAGTAAGTTAAGCATCCAATAGCCGGCTCATAGAGAATACCATCAAATGCATCCCCAACATCATGAAGATGCAATCCTAAGCATGTTTCCATATGAGTGGGAATAGGTTTTTAATCTTCAAGGCAAAACACTCCAATAATGTATTAATATATTTTGATTGACACAAAGCTATTTTGCCATCAACTTGCATAATCTGAAAGCCCAAATAATGACGCAAATGCCCAAAATTTGACATCTCAATGAGGCAAATCAGCCTTAAAATCAGCAATATGCCTCTCATTAGGAGTAGTGAGCAGTATGTCATCAACATAGACAACAATGATCAAAAGCACATCATTTGCATGCTTAACATGTAACGTGCTCTCAGTGGGATAGTTCTCAAAACCATGTGCAATCAAGTAGGCATATATATTTTCATACCAAGCATATGGTGCTTGCTTCAAATCATGTAATATGGTGCTTGCTTCAAATCATGTAATGCCTTTTTCAACATGCGCACTTTGTTTTCAATCCCTTTTTGCACAAAACCACAGGGTTGAAAAACAGATGCATATGCCAGACAACCAAAAACATGTAGATGAGAAAAAGATGGCTTGCAACAATGCCAAGCCTCATATGGAGTGATAGTACATGAAATGCAAATATGCCCCACTCTGTGGCAAAGGCTGTCTTATTTTGATCTTCAGGAGCAATGGCTACTTGATTATAGCCTGAGAGTCCATCAAGGAAGCTATAAACTTCCTTGCTTGTAACTCTTTCCAATAAATGCTCTATGATAGGAATTAGAGGATAATTGTCTCTAATCGCGGCTGCATTAATTTTTTTAAAGTTAATACACACGTGCAATTTCCCATTTTTCTTTGTTTCAACCACAATGGGGGATACCCATTTGGTATGCTCAATTTCATAAATGAATCCTGCTTCTATCAATTAGTTGATCTCTTCCTTAATCTTGGCCGCATAGTTATCATTATACATGTATGGTTTTTGCTTAGAAGGCTTGGCCTCTGGAGTGATAGGGATCCTATGAGAGCATATATCTAGGTCTGCTCCTTTCAAATCTTTGTAACTCCAAGCTAACACATCTCTATACTCTCGCAATAGGACAATTAATTCTTCTTCTTCTTCCGTCAAATCATGTCCTATGTATGTGCATTTTTCTTCTCCTTCTTCAATTGTGTCTACTATTTTTTGGTTTTCTCTCGATTATCACATGCTTCTCCAATGCTTGCTTCTCTTTAAGGCATCCGTACCATGATTCTTCCATCTTCTATTTCATATTTTCTAAAGTTCTCCGGTACTTCCATGAGTGGTTCTTCCTCTTCTTCTATCTTAAATGATTTCTTTTTCTTCTTTTTCTTATTTTTTGTATCTTCTATGAGTGACTTGGGTTGTTACGGTTTGATTTTCCTTGTCCATCTTAGGGGTATTGGCTTCTACAAAGTAAAGATACTCTTCTTCTATCGAACTGAAGGGTTCCATGATAATGGACTCTAGGTCCTCGTCACTTGTTTCGTCTGGTTCTTGAGCCACTTCCATACATTCTTCTAGGATGGGGTTTTCCTCTAGGGGTTCTATCATAAAAATTGAAATGTCATATCCATCCTCATCATAGTGAGGTGTCCATTGTTCTTCTTTTATAGCTATATCCATCATGGCTAAGATCTCTGCCCAACCGTGAGGCTCAAATTCCTCATCTGGAAACACTATAGGTGCATAATTAGGATCTTGAAGGGTTTGTGGATGTCGCTCTGAACCTAAAGATCTGGCTTCTAATTGTTCTTCTTCTTTTTTGGCTACCTTACAGATCCATAGATGAGTGTCCTCATGCAACCATGAAGGGTCCAATTCTAATGAATGCACAAACTCTATTTCTTTAGGCGACTTATGGATGGTATTCCACTGGATTGGGGGTACATCTCGATGAGAATAATCCTTGAGATTAAACTTGGTTGTCACTCCTAAGTGTTGCAAGTACAAGGAATTAGTTCCCCAATCTTGTACGATTTGCAACTCACACATGAATGGTCGTCCTAATATCATCTCGTATGCATGATTTTTTCCCAAAATCACAAATGGTGAAAGTGTGCTCAAATTGTACACCATAAGTGGTGAGAGATATCCCTTCTAGTAAGCCTAATGGTTTCTCGATATGTCCATCAACCATTTGTAGCTTCATTCTTGTGGGTCGTAATGTTGGCTTACCCCAACGTTTCCATAAAGCAGTGGTAGTGATGGCTACTCCCACACCTGAATCTAGGATGGCTTTAGTGGTGTATCCTTGAGGAGTTATTGGAAGATAGGTATTACCTTCCTCTCCCTCGCTCGTATCTCCAAGTCTTTCCATAGGTATATTTGGTATCTTCTTGTGTGAACCTTTCTGAGAGTGAGTGGAAGCAACCTCTGGAAATTGGTTTGCTATGTGCTTCCACAACTCAGGTTTAATCTTCCATAATTCTTCTAGGGTAAGATGACATTGCACTTTGTTCTTTATCAGATCAGTATTCCTAGGATTAGTGATTCTTCATTTCTCACTATTATGGCGGGTGCTCTCATACTGATAGACTTAGCTTCCCATGGACTTGTGAGCTGAGGTAACTCTTGTAAGGAGTTAGATTCAAAATTTTTTGGTTCACTAAGCTTCTCTTCCTCTACATCATCATAGATAGAGGGTATGTCTTGGGGAAATTGTTCTTGCAAGTCATCTATCTCTTGGATAGGGGGATGGGTTTCTTGCTCTCGTCTCCACTTCTCTTCTTGGATTTCTCTTAGGAATCCTTGCGAGTACTTATGTATGGAAGAAAGATTTTCTTCGCCCTTGGTATTCGACACTTGGGACAGGGATGGTTCATTACCTTCTTGTGTCTCTGGGAGAGTAGGGTTCTGTAGATTCTTCTTCTCGTTGCTAGCAATCAAGTGTTCTAGCCTCTCCAATAATCCTTGAAAGTATAATTCTGGTTTTGCTATATTGCTTCAATTAATGTAACGAGAGGCTTTGAACATGGTATGGGCTAGTTCTACCATTTTCATGCAAAGCTTATTTCTCTCAATTTCTAATTCATTTCTCACTCAATTCATCTACCTAAGGTCATTTTCTTAAGCTTGCATGGTATGCTCCAAACATCATGTCTAGGTTTTCAGGTATGGGTTCAGCTAGAACTAATCCTGATCTCTAGTTAGGGGTTTCCTAGTTCAATTCTTAAAGTTAATTATAAGATTTTAGCTCAAGTTTCGTTTAGACTTCCTTCCAATTCATTTATTTTCTTACTCCATTTCCTTTTGATTCTCTCTCGTGAATCCTTCCATGGTTTTGTTTTTCTTCTACTGGACTCTCCAACTTCGCTAGTCTTGGTTACTTTTTCAGGATTAGGTTGTTGGTTTTGTAACAATGCTTGGGCTCTTGTTATAGCTTGGATAGGTACATACATAGGTGTGGATCCATCTGAGGTGTGCACAATACCTATCACGTTTATGGGTGTCACTTTTGAGGCATTAACAGGGTTCTTCGGGAAATCTCTTATGATATGCTCTTTACCACATTCTGCACAAAAGCCTTGTATGTTGTAATATCGTGATTGTCCTGCTATTGGAGGATGTGGGCAACCCTTTATGAAATGATCTCCTTGGCACCTAAAGCATGGTCCTTTTGGGCCTTGTGGTCTTGGCTATCTCAACTGGGGCCATGGGTTAGGATTAGCATACATGACTGTAGTCGGGCTCCCAATTGGGTTCCAATGGTGGGCTATCGTATTGATATGTTTCCAAGTGTTTTGGTGACTCAGTGTAGTATGCGGGTGGACTATCTACATGGGTGGAATCAAAGCTATTAGAATTGGGACCACTTTCAATGATAAGGGGTGAAGAAGGCACTCAAGCCCTACTAAGGTTCTCTTCTGTAGCAACATATTTGGCCAGAATTAGATTGGCTGGGGGAGGTGGTTGCAGAGCTAAAACGGGTTATGGTCTCTGATGAGTATGATAAGGGTAGTTCTATGGGGGTCTGTAGTAATGAGGCTGTGCATTGTACTGACCTTGGTACCTACCTTGGTGGGGGTATACTTGAGGGTAGTTCTATTGGACTACTTGTTTGTTGTATGGACAATCTTGTGCCTTGTGACTCGTGAACCATCTCTCAATTGTGCAGTATTGGCCACTAGGGTTGGCTTTTGGTTGTGTTACATTGGGACACACATTTGCCATGTGATCACCACCACAGGTGTAACAACGTTTTATAGGTGTAAAATGGGCATCTGCTTGCTAGAGACTCCTAGTTTTTGGGCCACTTTTTCTGCTAGGTCTTCAATCGGGCTAGAAAGCTTTGAGGGCAATTGAGATGAGCTATCTGAGTCTTTATAGACCTTTGAAAGTTCCAATTCATCTCCTAAATTATCCTCAATGTCTATACAAACTTTGCACTCCCCTTTCCATGCTCCTCATTCGTTCTTCTTCCTCAGTTGGGGTTGTTTTTCCTCTAATAGTCATATTCTCTCACTTGGCAAGCTCCTGATTCTTCTCACGTTCTTTCATCTCTTCCTTCTTCTACCATCAGATAGAAACCATCTTCTTGTGACTAGATACTCTATTCGTACGACTCTTGTTGCAATTTAGTAGCCTTTTTTTTCACGAATTCAACCCTTTCTTATGCTTTTTGAGCTTCGTTCCATATTTTGAGTGGGGAGATTTCTCTTAATTTAACTATGCCAGGAGCATTATTTATGAGATTAAGACTTGTAGTAGCCTACTTTGGGCAATTCTAGTGTAATGATCCCTTGACTCTGGATAGTTGGAGTATGGAGGTGTGTTTTTTGACAAGAGGTGGGCGAGCTTGCATGTGGCCATATTCTCTGCATGTGAAACATACTATGGGCCATCAAGGCCTATTTTTGAATGATGAGGGATGATCGTTTATATTGTTCTACATATTTATATTAGCAAAAGCATAATAAAAACTAGGGACTATGGGGATATTACCCAGAACGGGTCTTGGTGGTGTCGCCATTGGCTATGCCATCAGAACAATGGGTGGTGCTCTTCTAGCTGGTTTTCCCCAATATGCAAGTGCTTGCGGTTCTGACATTTCTTTGAAATAATAACAATTGTGGGCGTCATGCCGTCACTTATCACAAAACTGATAGATTACCTTGTTTGGGCATTCTATTTGTGGGTGCCCTTGCTGGTGATAAATGGTACACAAGAGACTTGCTTTTGTCTCTCACTTCGTAAGCTCCTCATTTCCTTTTTTTAATTTTGCTATTTATCCTCTTCTGTGGTTGCACACTATTTATGTCCTTAGATACCAGTCCACCACTTTGAATGAGATGAAGAATCATGGAAACGAACTCAAGCGTGCTCTATCCTTATGACCATAGGTACAAAATCTTCTATCAAAGCACTCAACACCAGCAAGTTACAAAGCTTGTGCCTTCTTATCGATAGAAGTGCCTTTTCTAGCCATTTCTTGATCAAGAAATCCCTTGGAGCCACCAGTAGCTTTGCAAGTACCACCTTCATTCTAGTCATTTGCTCTGAAAAGGACTCATCTCTCCTTATATTTAAATTCCCCCAGCTCATCCAATACCTACTTTGTAGAATTTCTTGGTCTGAATGAAGAAGAAAAATCGGTCCTCATCTCATGCCATGTGAAATGATTGTCCTCAAACTGGTTGAACCATTTATCAACTAGCCCATGTAATGTTGCTGGGAAGAGAACCATGAAGGCATAGGTTCACCCTTGAAATCTCCTACTCTTACTTACATAATGCAAGAAATCATCTGACATGATTATCATGGTCTTGCATCGAGGCTCCTTTGAAAATAGGGAATTCAATGTTGATTCATGAGAGAAGCAATGCTAGATCACCTTGGGCCATTATTGGATTGTCAACCTTTCTTTTTTTCCTCTAGAACTTTCCCAAATGTAACACTTCACTTCAGACTAGGCGATGTAGGCCGTGAATGAGTTCATGTCATAGACAGTGTGGGCCCAACATATGAACAAGCTACCAAGCCTTGGTCCCACTGGGCATGCCAAAAATTGTATAGCTCGCTCTACAGTTGAGCCAATATTGTTGTCTTGGACCAAGGAGGTAGCATGTCCACTACAGAAGTAGGCTGACCAAAATTGACTCATTGCAGGTTGTCATTTATACAAACTTCTACCATCAAAATTTATACAAATCATCTCCCACAAAACCATAAACAATTCCAACAAATATGTGCAAGAAATGGATCAACTATAAATATTTATATTATTGTAGAGGTGTTATAGTGTTAAATAGAACCACCAAGTGTCGTTTGCATGTCCACAAGAAAACCCATTCAATTGAAGAACTTACACTCTACATAAATCACCCCCATCATGGAACGTAGTGAAGTAATATAGATGTTTAAGCCTAAGGTGGATGGGATTTCACAGCTACACCTTCCTTCCTAGATCTTGGAGATCCTTCAACATCTTGAATCTCGTAGTTAGGGATAGGAAGGAAGGATGAAGCCACAGGAAGATCCTAGGAACAAAAGTGGAAGCCTGCTCAATGCCCCCCCTTGCTCGGTTGCAAGCCAATTGCCTCTGATCCTAGCCTTTCGTAGGATTGCCACCTTGCCAGTCTTCAACCTCTTGCGGTTCCCTAATGATGCATTGGTATTCAGTGCACAAACCACTCAGAGCCTTAAACACGACATCTTCCACGCTTGAGATTCTAGATCTGACAGCTGCCTTCTTCTTTCCAACACTGATGCCCAATTTTTAGTTGTTGTTCTTCCTTTTGATCATTCTCCACTTCTCAGAATGTGGACATGCTAGCTTTCATCCCTCCCAGTCAGTGCTATATAATCACCATTGGTGTGCTTTGTCTTCCACTTCCACACTGTAGGCAACCTCTCTAATCCTTTCCAAAATCATCAACTATCCTATCACCTACTTCTTCACCTTTTCCACTATGCTACTCATAACCTCTATTCCAAACATTCCCAACTCTACCACTCTGCATATGCTCATTAGTTTCGATCTTGCACTTCCACTATGTTTGCCACCTCCTGTGTTCTATTCTCAACATATCTTGGATAACACTATGCATGCGTGCTATTGTTGACATATGTCTCCGCGTGTTTCATGCACAATGCTTCCCTCCTAATGGCATAATGCTCTCTTCCCTTAGCTATGTATGCCCCCCCACTCTAATAATCTATGGCTCTTGTCTATCTTCATGTGTCTATCTGTTTGGGTGCGTATGTCTACCTATGTGCTTGCATCTATCTTCTTGGATGCCTCTCTTGTATTGCCCGATATACTAGAATCTCTTTTTGGCCTTCTCTATGTGCAAGTCTCCCCCCTACCTATCGACTTCACCTTCTCCTCCCTATTGTTGTTCCTTTTTGGTTGCAAAAGGCTCTTTATATACTGGAAATTCCCTTGCTTGCCCTCGCGCTTCAAATTCTGCGTTTTTTCACCTTTTTGTATCATGAGAGATTCACAATTCGAGTTGTCCATTTGCACGAGGGAAGTATATGAAAATCTTGGATTCATGCCCCAAAAAGGGCATCGCAAATGGGGACTTCGAGCTGGCAGAGTAAATGTCGACAAGAGTTAATGCAATAGAGACTGATGGTGAAAAAATACTTGTAATTAAACTGCATATTCACATGCATGTAACAACATTTGGGGCTGACTCTGGCTCAAACCTACTTGTGGTTTGCTTTCAAATTCCATAAGCTGGATTCATTGTAGTCGATGTTACCATGTACTTCAGTCTGCTTGGCCACAAACTAACTAGAAGAAACAAGTAGACGAGGAATTCGTAGATATCGAATCGGAAAAGGGAGAAGAATTCCTCCAAAAATGCTTTGGCCTCGTTAAAATCTAGTAAAGAGACCCACAAGGTTTTGAGGTAGAATTTATATGGATGCTAAAGCCGATGAACCTTGTATCCAATCCTCACGCCCCTCTAGTTGGAATGCTAGATATATTAAGCATCTCACTTTGGGAGAATGAGATGCTTGAAGTGAATGAGATCAAGAAGAAAGTAGGTGCTCATATTTTTCATAGATACACTCAAATTCTGCTAAGATTTCACATTAATCTAAATGTTTTCTTGCTTCTTATAGATTTATTTAGAAGATGATTTTCTCAAAAGAGAGATAGGTAACAAGGAGGTTGGGGATGGGAGACTAGCACGCCTCTTTGAGTATCTTCAATATTTGTCCATTGCTAATATATTTATTATACATAGTAATTTTTGTCAATATGGTACAATAAGCCTTACATTTTTGAAGCAATTAGCTATGAAGCTTGGGTAATATCAAATCAACCAAGTGTGATATATCATCACTCACCAATGCCCTATTATTTAACCTAAAATCATTACTAATTCTTAGCAAAGACACTTTGGAAATTGCCCAAGATGTGGTGTAATCATGTACTCAAGGATTGCCATAAGAATTCATCAGCCACTTAGGTAACATCATTGAATGTGGGATCACATATTCATTCGAGAAGTGAGAGTGACCAATTGTTGGCAGCAAACAAAGGCATTGACACAGAGCAAGTATGTAAAGGCGGACTACAAAGGTTGCTGGGAGCCATGCAATCATTTTTTCAAAGAGATATACTTGATATTACTTTTTCAAAACTCCAAATAGTGATTTTCATCATTTTTGTGATATATGTATCATAAAATACCCAGTTTTGTATTTAGTAGCTCCATTTTGTGCAAGCCAAGGAGTCCTCAAGATTGAGGAGCTTAGGTAAAACAAGCATACCAATTTCCGTTATTTTTAGATCTCGTTTAGACCTTCAAATGATGTTGAGAACCTATTTTTTAACTATGCCAGTCACTAGATGTGAAACCGATTAAAAGTAGTCTAGAATCTATAAAAAGAGCTAGAGAAATCATTTTTGAGGTTAGATTGTGTTAGCTTGTATGAGATGAGAAGACCTTAGAGCTAGTTTGAGCTTGTAATAGTGTTCTTGAGCAATAGAGTCTACTTTCTACCTTCCATTGTGTTTTGCTTGTCTCTTCCATGTGTGTGTGCATTTCTATGCTTCTCATCTTAACTTTCACTACTTCACGCGTCCACAATCTTCATATCACTCCTATCTCTTCCACGGATTGACATTAAGGAGGTGGAGCTTCTTAAATGCTACTTACCATTGTGATAGAGCAACACCAAATTTGGCACCACTGTCTAGAATCGAGTTCTAGGATGAACACTTGATGGTAAGAGTATAGCAAGAATTGGCATTGGAAGGTAAATAGTTTCAGTTTTTGTCGTTGTTTTTGCATAGTTTTTAGTATTTTTCATCTCCCCTACACTCCTCCTTCATCACCAGATCATCTTCTTCCCCTCCAAAAAAACCAAAAAATTCACCATATCCACCTATTCTCCCCATTTCCCTCATTTGTGCATGCGAGAGAGAGAGAGCTCTTGTGCAAGATTGTGTGTGTGTTTTTTTTAGTTTTCTTGCAAGTAAAGCACTCCAGTATAGTAGGGAATCTATGAAAAGGTAAAATTTGCAACTTTCTATCATATCTGCAATAGGTGTCGGACCATCGTGACAATCTAACAAGTTCGACATTTTTGGCACGCGTCTATAGCACCGCATAGAGCACACTTGCACTTGCATGAATCCACAAACACATCCCAAAAATTCACATTTAGGTGTACCATCGTGATTGGCTCATGCCATCATGACAGGGTGTCACCATCGTGATTGGCTCACGCCATCACGATGGCTCGATCAAACAATCGCGATGGTCTCAGACCATCGTGACAATTTAGGTTGACCATTGCGATGGTCACAGACCATCGGGATGATCACGACAACCCCATGCCATCGTGATTTTCTCATGCCATCGTGATGCCTCACTGCCACATGGCATTTGAACCATCATGATAGGTCACGAGAACATCGTCACACCTCGATCCTTTCAGACCATCGCGATGACTCAATCAGCTTGGACCATCACAACAATCCAGGTATGCCATCACGATGCTTCAATAGACCACACCATCGTCATAGGTCACTGGACCATCGTGACACCTTGACCTTTTGGACCATCACGATGGGTCACTAGACCATCACTATGGCTCGCCCAACTTCGACCATCGTGATGCCTCAACCCCTAACGGACCATCATGATGACTCATTTAGGTCGGACTATCACAATGGTTCAACTAGACCATCACGATAGTCCCAGATCATCGTGATTATTGTAGACCATCACGACAGTTTGCATAAAACACCAAATTAGGGTTTTGATTTTTGGGCCAATTGAAGGCCAATTTGTGTGAATTTTTGAGTGATTAGTGCATATTTGAGACCCCTTAGCTCATACTTGAGGAAAACCTGTCTACCTGTTTTAACCCTCGAGAGCCTGAATGTCCATAACTTTCTCACATGAAATTTGTTTTTTGAGGTCTAGAGCTCATTAGAAAGCTTGTTTTGAATTTTACATGGCCTCAAATGTTTTTCTTAAGAATAACGTGTTAATATTTAGATAGGATAAATTGAAGTTGCTCCTTATGGGGGACTAAGAAAGCAAGGGGGTACTTGAGAATCTTGCCAAAAGAAAAGGGAACCTTAAAGGTGTTTACATCAAATTGTCTGTTCATTAAGATTGGAAAGTGGTCTAAACATTGAACTTTTGCAAGTCTACTAAGAGTCATCCGAGGGCATTCAAATCAAAGAAAGAAAGCGAAGTAAGCAAGGCTTGGGAAGCACGACTTCTTGGGCACCAGAGCAATCAAGAAAGCTGACTCGAGGTTGGAAGAATACTCAACCCACTCAGTCAATTATTAGCTTAGGCTAAGCATGGGTAGCATTGTGGATTGAAATAGGACTGTGATAGGAATGCATCAAGTCCAAAAACTTGATTTTTTTCAAGTCCAAGAGTAAGATAAGAGACTACATCATGAAAACCCTAAAGGAATGAACTTAATTTTGATGGAACAAGAACTCACTCATACAATGAAAAGTTGATTCCTGACGCATACTGTGAAACAAGACAAGAGTTTAAAAGAAGTAAAAATGAAACAAGTAACTGAGAACAAAGAAGTATTGGTGATCAGAACATGTATTGAGTGATCAAGGGAGATAAATTAATGAACCTTAGGTCAAGAAAGCACATAGGTAAGTCAGATCGACAAGTCTGAGGTCAGCAAAAGCTAGTGTGGGAAGTACTGCACGTTCTTGGGCACAACAATTGAATAGCTATCCTTATGACTTGAGTTCAGAGACTAGTGAGTCAGAAATGGCCTATAACATGGAGAGATCAGAAGGAGGGTTAAACATAGCTTATCTAGAAAGACCTGAAGGACCTTGCAAGTCCCAATTAGAATCCGTCCCAACCAACCACTTAAATGCTTGCATCTATGAGGATGGTTTGAGAAGATCAATGGTTCAATCACACAACCCTGACCAACCCATTGGATTGGAATGTCCAGTGGTGAAATTCGAGAGAGACCCTTACCTAGATAAAGAAGGAACCATGTACATCATAATGAATCAACCTAATATCACTAATGATTTTGGTGTAGTAATTCTTGAGACGCAAGCAAGAACCCAAGGACAAGAACCATTAGGGGATGAAGCTAGGACACCTAGAGGGAGATCAATATTGACAAGAATACTAAACCCAGAATGGATCCCTCAGGATAATAGAAGAAATTATTCTTGAATAAGGACACTCATGAAGCATTTTGGAGATACAGAATGGAACAACCTAGTGAAGTAGACTCCATCACCATTTACAAATTCAAGGACCCTGATATGCATGGAAAGGTAGTATACCTAGACAACACTTCAGAAAGAGTGTTTGTGGTGTCAGATCATGGACCCTATTTACAATTTCAAGGACCTTGATATGCGTGGAAAGGTAGTATACCTAGACAACACTTCAAAAAGAGTGTTTGTAGTGAAGTAGGCTCCATCACCATTTACAAATTCAAGGACCCTGACTGTACCATATGTCCGAGCAAGAGCTCAAAGATAAGGCACCAAAACTCACCATAAGTGCTCTGACAACCCCTCTATCAATAAGCCAGATCCTAAGGAACACATACCAACAAGTAAGCTTATACGATCTATTGTGTGTGAATGCACAGTTCTAGACTGAAATGATAAGCATTATTGCTTCACTAGGAGCACAAGTTTTCAGGGAGGGTGACCTAGGTAATTGCTTCATAATATAGGCCCCATTGACTAACTATAATAGGCTGTATATAGCAGTTTAAATAGTTGGTCAAGTCATCACAAGACTAATCATAGATGGTAGGAATGGCATCAACCTAATGCAAGAATCAATGATGGAGAGGTTAGGACTCCAAACATCTAGGGATGCACAATTCACTATCAAAATGGAAAAGCAAAGCAAGGTGAAGCTGACTTGAATAGTTGAAAGGGTAGGATTAATGGCACAAGGCTCTAAATTTATCCTAGATTTTGTTGTACTTCAGACTACCCATTGAAATCATGAGTGATCGGGGCACACACTTCATTTATAGAAGTAATAGAGACTTTGATGAATGAATTCATAGTAATTCATAAGAAATCAGCCCCTTACCACCCGCAAGCCAATGGATAGGCCAAAAGTTCCAATAAAGTGCTTTGTACCATTTTAACCAAGATAGTAAATAATAAATGGTCAGATTGGGATAAACAATTACATCATGCCATTTGGGCTTTTCAAGTTGCATATAAAACCGCTATAGGCACAACACCTTTCAATCTTGTGTACAACCAAAATGCAATCTTGCCCATTGATTTATTGATTCCTACTATTCAAGTAGCTAAATTATATGAGTGGAATCGATACGAATTGTCCCAACAATTGGATCATATTGAAAGATTGCATGGTACTAGACTACAAGCGATAACAGGTATTTATGCGACCAAGAGGCAAAAAAAGGCCTACTATGATGCTCATATCAAAGATAAGGGACTCAAAGAGGGTGGCTTAGTCTTGGTATACACCTTCAAACAACACGCCAAGAAGCTGCAAAAGCGAGGACATGGACCGTTGGTAATTAACTGGATTTCTACCAGTGGAGCAGTAAACCTAGCCACTCTAGATGGAGAGGTCTTACCAAATTACATAAGTGGTTGTCGTGTGAAGAAATACTTAGAACCCTTAACGGACGAGATGATGAATAGATTACTTAAAGCAAGGAACCAAAAGGAAGAGGAGGAGAGAATAAGAGAAGAAGCGAGGCTTGAAGCATTGGAACACATAAGAAAGTGAAAAAATGGATGAGGGAAAGAGATGAAAGGTATCGTTAAGGAGAGGAGCCAATTCCGATAGACAACTATAGGGAAGAAGAACCTACAACTATAAGACGCCAAGCTAGACAACCCTACCATATCACTTGGTAGATCCGTTGATTGATACCGAGGCAACATTAAGTTGCATATGCTTATCATTAGCTGAATGATTAAGTGTGTCACTTAGTCCAACTAAGGCCTACATGGTGGGCATAGGAGGAAACACCATTGAATGTGTAGGAGAAGTCAACCTATTGTTACACTTGGGTAACAATTTAATGCATCAAAAGTTTTTAGTTTGTAAAGATGACGACCTAGTGGAGGAACTAGTATTAGGTCAAGATTGGATATATGAATTCAAAGTAACAATCTAGTTAGCATTAGGCTACATTTCCACAAAGATTGGGCATAGAGAAGTCTTTAGTCTATTGGATGAAAAGACTCTAAAAACGATCAGTGTGAAGTATAACAATGCCGAATGTGTGCCTGCATGTGACTCTCCACCAATATTGAATCCTGACCAACCAGTGTCCACTCTTGTCTCAAGCCCAAAAACCCCTACTCTTCTTACTCATGACACTCGACTCATCCCTTCATCTCAACCTAGCCAATTGGAGAGAACAAGTGAGGATCTTATTACAAATAAGCTACTAAGAGCCCAATGACCAAACATGAATTCAACACCAATCCATTCAACAGTGAGGAAAGGGATGCGACAAATGTGGATTCGCAAGGATAAGTTAGACATCTACATATCTCAAGTAGAGGAGAATCAAAAGGAATTCCATCGCAAGCGACATTGACCTAAACCATTGATCAAAGATAGGTCCACTCATATAGTGCAAGTATGGATACCAAAAATATTGAAGGCGGCTCAAACTTCAAGGAATCAAATATGGATACCCAAGATAGCTATCAAGATTACCAAGGACTAGCCAACAAATCTACAAAGAGATCAAAGGCAACACATACAACTCTTTAGAAGACAAGCAACTCCTACAAAATAGAAGCCACGAAGGGAACAAGTAGGAACTTCGACTAAAAATCGAAAAGGATGGAGGGAGAAAATACAGTAAAATCGACTACCTCTAGAAAACATGAGAAGTTTCCAAAAGGACATTCAAAGTGCCAAAGCCAAAAACATGTGGAGTCCCAAGTCCGAAATACCATCTCCAATGATGAGAGCAGGAAACTCCTCTTGCACTCGTGATGATTCCTATGCACCTTGGTAAGCATACTAGGGCCACGTTACATGGCCTAACATTAGGTGCAACAGTATCATTGTACTACTAAGTGAGCACATTTCCCTCATTGGGAATAGGAGACACCACATACAATAAATAATAAACACAATTGATTCGGCTATGTCATTAATGTTTTTTGTTTTCATTGCAACTTAAGAAAAAAAATATAACGAAAAGATCAGGTACTATGTTCCTTACACACTCTATGAGTGGGGACACAACACACGGAGTGAATGATCAAAACACCACCACAACTTACTTCAAGTTTGATACTAATCATTAAATCCTTCAATTACAGATGGCTTCCTCAAGCTCTGAAGCTACCAAAGAAGCATCATTCGATTTTCCGAAGCTACACATGAGGCTGAAGTATTAGAGTTTCCTCTGGAATTGGCTATCAAGGCCCGAGGACATTGGTTCAGAGATGACAACCCCACAAGTGAGCATTTGCTTCTCATCACTATAAAAATCATGGAAAGAGAGCATCAATTCCTAGTGATGACTCAAGATTTTAGAATCTTGCATGATATGTCGAGCATAGTGAATGTGTGGAATCAAGGTGGAATTGAGGCATTCTTGAAGCTTCGCATCTACAAACTGGATTTTCAATGATGCACACAAGCAATGAATACTTTACATCTAGCCTTGTTAAGCCGTTGGTCCCTGAAGCCGTGGTATTAGATCACAATGGAGAATCTCAAACTATTCGATTCACACATGAACTGATCAAGAAATCATTTGGCTGGACCATGGATGATCTCACAGATTTGAAGGATGAGTGCCATGAGGTGAAGAAAAGAGATTTCTTCGACATCTGTTTATGGCCTATGATATCCATCGCAGAAATGGCGAGATATGTGAAGGTTGCTACAGTACCAAAGAAAAGGGAGGGTGTAGCCCTAGTGGAGGAAATGGGCACTAGCTCCAAAGCAACTATGAGAGGTGCAAAACAAGCTTGAATGGCTAAAGTATCACAAACCCCACAGTCCAAAAGAACACATAAACTTCCTAAGGTGCCATTAACGGAAACACCAACCATCACAAGAAGAGATCTCTCCATCACATTAGAAGCCACACATGTCTACATGAGAGGTCAAATAAACCTTCCAGTACAAGGGCACCAGTACCATCAGGCAAGTACTCGAAGGTCATCACAAGTAGCAAGGAATGCATCTCACCAAGACTGGTATAAAGAATTGGGGTTAGATGATTCAAGTTCAGATGATGAGTCATCGCATGATCAAGACAACCTTAACACTGATATCCACATCGACGAACATATGGGAGAAGAATGGGAGGAACTCAATCAAGTCAAGCAATCAACGGGAAAGGAGGATGAACAAGGAGCACAAACTCAGCCTTTTAATGAAGTATCTATGGAAGGAGAGCATATCATACAATTGAACAAGCAAACAAGGATATCACTCAAGGAAACATCACCTCCAAAGCCCAAAACTATGGTATATCCAAAGATGGAACCAAACACCACTGAGATACAAGACGAGGAAGAACCTATATTACCTATATGGGTTGTGGCTGAACCATCACCCTTGGATGTGGTAGTTGATTCTCATAAGATGCCTTCTGAGGAACCAACAATACAAGACACGAACAACCCCATCAAGAAGGGTGAACCACACATTCACCTCCATATAAGGTAGCCATACCAAGAGACATTACATGTGGCACAAGGTAAAAACATGCAAATAGGAGAAGAGCTAGTGATGTCGAAAACTTGGCTGAATGTAGATGTAAACCAGCTAAAACCTATAGTCAGGAACATGATAGACACTACCATGACAACTCAAAATCTCTTGATGGATGAGGAGAAGGAAAAGGCAGAATTATTTGAAGGAAGAAATTGCTTCCAGAGCATAAGTGAAGAGCTTTCTACCAAGAATATAGTCATTCAAAAAGAACTTGCTCAGAAAATAGAAGATTTGGCAAGAAAGATAGAAGACTACAATTGTGTCCAGGAACAAAATGTGTTGCTAAAAGACAAAGTACAGGTAATGACTACATCTGTTTCAGAGTTTCAAGTTGAAGTGAAGACATTGAAAAAGCAACAGGAACTGTATGAAGCAAAGAAAATAAGGATGCTCAACTGTAGCAAATTTCTAGAGAGTCAGATCAAAGTATATATGGATAAATCTGATAATCTACATACGAGAAATAAGGAATTAATGAACTCAATTTTATCGAATCAGCCATTGGAAAGCACTGATGACAAAGGCATATAAGAGTTGCAGGCAAAGTTGTCTTGGAAGATCAGCTTACCCAAGAGAACAGAAAACAGGTCGAGATAGAGACCAAATGTAAGGTTGAAGCAAAAACATGGGAGCTTACATGGAATGAAGCAGTAAATAAATACATGGAGCAATGCAATGAGGATGCTGAACAGGTCAAGATGATATGTGAAGCAAAGGCAAAAGTGGAAGATGAGCTCAAGATCAGTAAATAACAACATGCAGAGAAAGACAAACTCATAGTAGAGCTCAGAGAACAATTAAAAGAGGCCAAAAACTTGGGGACACCAATATTGCAACCATTCACGATGGCAACTGATGAGACTAAGGTATGCCCTCTTTCTCCCTAAATTGTTCATACACCAATAAAGGAACCAGCCATGGAGGAATATGATGATCAACCCATGCCATATACTACAGAGTTGAAGCACCATATTTACTACAAGTTAATCTAGCATTTTGTCCTATGCCACATTGACGCTACTAGTCAAAATTTTGGGAATCGCAAAGTCAAGGTAAACTAAATAAGAAGTTGCTCAATTTTCCATTACTTCTGAGCCCGCCGCACAACTATCTACCTATGGAAGAGTACATGATCAAGACAATAAAATTTTGGTTATCTCGGTATGCAAAGAGAGCTCTCATTTTTGATTTTTCTTCTTCTTTCCCTTGCATCTCCTTGCTTGTGAGTTTGCATGTGTGTATGTAGCTTGGAATGAGTGCATGGAAGTGTCGTCTATCCAATTCATTGCTTTTCTGAAGTGTGTAATGTGTGTGTGAGATGTGAGGAGATGTGTGGTGAAACTAGGTGAGTTACACCTCAGTTTTTGCCCATATCTTGAAGTAGTTTTGTCAAAAATGGACAAGACTACGACCGTTGGATGCGACTCATCGAGAGCTTCAAAATAACCTACTATTGACCATATTCTGAGTTTAGAGTTGAGAGAAAAGTCCATCTTTGTGATTACTACTGTTTCATGTATCGGGACACCATTTCCACCTATGGGAGTGATGAATGTGAGTGATAATACTCATTTGCATTCCATAATAGCTATCTCAGTTCATTGACCATTGTGCAAGTGCAAGTCTTCATACACTTGATTAGGTTCAAGATACTTCTTGGATTGATAATTTAAATGTGTAATCCCCACTATATGCACTTGTTGGTGATAGAGGAGTAGTCTCTTTCATCACAAGTCCCTAAGTTCGTGCTTAGGTACACAATGTTGTTCAGTCTTTTGCCACCACCATCTTCATAGATAGTCAGATGCATTGGCAATTGCAAGGACCCATGTGTCCCATGCTTGCACTAAGCACATTGAGGTGCACTATCATTATGTCAAGGAGAGGTTCTCTGCTAGAGAGATGAGTTTGGCATATGTGCCCACATAGGAGAACGTTGTAGACCTTTTCACAAAGGCTTTACCTAGGGATAAGTTTGAAGCTTTATACAAAGGTTTGGGCTAACTTCCTTTTTTGGATTGATTCCACATAGCTTGGCACTTTCTTATACATGAGTGCCAACCCCTTGTTCATCACATCACCCCCAGGGGGGATTTGTTGATATATTTAAGTAGAGATGTGTGTGAACACACTAGGACCATCGAGGCACTTTTTTCCTTCTTTCGGATGTTTTTTCTCTTGGCTTGTATATATGCTTGTAACCCTAGTTGGTTACTTATGTTTGTACATTCATTTGGTAATACATTCATTATTGTGTGTTGTGCTCCAAGCTTCTTCTTTTTCCTTATAGTGTACACGTGCTTCTGCATACCTCAAACTCTAAAAACAAGTGGTGCAATATTGGTGTGGAAACATAGTGCACCTACAACATTAAGGCACTAAAACATGGATATATTTGATATCCAATTCATATAGAGACATGCAACCACTTTGATGGAAGAAAATTCCATCAAAATAAGCGATTCACCTAGTGAACCAAAGGTTGAGAACAAAGATTGGAAGCACGAGAACACTCACTTATGGATTTTTCAATTTTCTCAAAGACAAGAAGCCAAGGGAAGAAAGACAAAAATGCTCATATGGGAGGAATGTAACTTTAATATACCTATTGAAGATCCCTCCTACATGCTAATGAGATTCCTAGATGAGGAATTTGAACCATACGATTGGGCTCATATCTTATGTGAAAAACCTACATAGGTAACCTCTCCTAATTGAGGAAAATGAAAACAACAATGGATCTACGTGGAACCATGTAACTCTAATTCTAACATTACAAGAATAGAGGGAAGCAAATACAAGGTAGTAATTAGATAGCACCATAAACTTCTAGAGACTCACCTATCTTCCATGAAGGGTTCCAAAAAAGTCGATGAAACATAATATTTAACTTGAAAAACCTTTAGGAGGTTGGAAACCACGCAAAGATTGGACTAGGTGTAAAAGTGCTAATCTTTTATTTTTATGAGATTGGATGGACTCTCAGGAGGTCCCATTCCATCTTCTTAAAGCCATCAATTATGTATGCTTTTTAGGTCCATATTTTATCAATGTTCTTAATCATATTAAAATTCCCTATGGAAGCGCTAGGCAAGAGAAGGTCTTAAAGAGACTTCCAAAGTTTTTATGGAGGATTTGGAAGCGTAAAGGGACACAATAGAGGAAGGGTTGGAGACCCTTAAACAAGATGGTGGTCCATTTATTTTTAGGATCAATGTTCATGGAAACCTTAAGGGACACCAATATCAATGGACCGATGATAATGGTTGAACCCCCACAATCTATGAATTAAGTAGTGAAATCCCACACATGGAAGGTGGATATTCTCTTAAGTTGGCTTAGAAGGTCCACCTTAACCTCTTGAAAAGAGATGAGTTGGCTTAGAAGGTCCACCTTAACCTCTTGAAGAGAGATGAAGATTGGGTTTTGATCATCATCTCTTATCCATTGGTAAATGATTCAACGTGTGAAGCTCAAGATTCCTAAGGTATCCTAGATGCAAAGCTTTGGTATGCACACTTTGCTCATCTGAGTTTTGCTAGTTTGCCACACTTGCAGAAATAAAAAATGGTGTCCTCTCTGTCCAAACTTGAGGCACGTGGTAAACATGTCAGTGAAGGCTTTATTTTGGGAAAAATGCAGTGTTCCTCCTTCCCAAACGATGGTTCAATTCGATCTATTCAAAAATTGCAGCTTGTTCACAGTGATGTCTGTGGTCGTATGCACACACCCTCTTTTGGGAACTACATTTGCTTTTTGATTTTCATTGATGATTTTTATAAGCATGCATGGATGTATCCACTAAAAGCAAAGTCCAAAGTGTTCATGTGCTTTGAACAATTTCTAGTTTTGGCTCAAAATATGTCAGCATGTAAAATGGGCATCCTCTATTCTGATCTAGTGGGGAATACATTTGTTGTGATTTTAATTCATTTATGTCTGAAGATTGGATAAAACATCAGTGTAGATTACCATATACACCTAAATAGAATGGAGTTGCTGAAAGAAAGAACACATCTCTCATGGAGATGGCGAGGTTTATGGTCAAAAGTCAAGCTTTACCATATAGCTTCTAGCTTGAGGCTATTATGTATCCAACATATGTAATTAATAGGTGTCCCACCAAAGCACTGCAACCTATCACTCCATATGAGGCTTGGCATGGCTGCAAGCCATCTATTGCTCATCTACATGTTTTTGGTTGTGTGGCATATGCATGAGTGCATAAAAAAAATGTAGAAAATAGGATGATAAAATAATGAAATGTATTTTTCTTGGGTAGAGTTATGAAAGCAAAGGCTATCCTCTATATCATCCACAAACTAAACACATTTTGCTTAGCCATGATGTTGTTTTTGTGGAAGATGCAATTCAGCCATTACTTTCATGTACCAAGGAGACTTATGTTAGCTCTAGAGATGCGCATGATACTTTGTTGCTTTGTTTCACAAGTGGACAGTCAAGTGATGGTCCAAATGAGGCAATTTTGCAGCCTTTAGAGGTTTCATGTAATGATGCTGATCATTCCATTTCTGATGTAGATTTACATGATGAACTTATTGATGAGAGGGTTGATATAGAGGAGGCAAAAACTATGCCAAAATGGTTGGTGCAGACTTTGTGAGATAGAAAATTAGATGCACCTCTCTTATATTGTACTCCTTCAGGATCTCATAGTGCTTCTTTTGCATCAGGTTGCTATGCTATGGTTGCCTCTAGTCTTTGTGATGAGAATGATCCTATTTTGTTTGATGAAGCACAAAATTCAAAAAATTGGATGGCTGCTATGCAATCATAATATGATGCTATTATGAAAAATAGTACCTGGTCTTTATGTGATTTGCCTCTTGGCAAGAAGGGCATTGGCACTAAGTGGGTATACAAGCTAAAGTGTAAGATTGGTGGAACAATTGACATGTATAAGGCTAGGATTGTTGCAAAAGGATATGCTTAAGAAAGAGGCATTGATTTTGATGACACATTTGCTCCCACATGCTGAATGACTACTCTTTATAGCATCTGCGCACTTGCAGGTCTTCATGGTCAGAATGTACATCGACTAGACATTAAAACTGCATTTCTGAATGGTGACTTACATGAAGAAGTGTATGTTTTTCAACTCCAAGGTTTTGTGCAAAAAGGGCATGAAAACAAAGTGTGCATGTTGAAAAATGCATTCTATGGTTTGAAGCAAGCACCATGTGCTTGGTATGAAAACATACATGCCTACTTGATTGCACATGGTTTTGAGAACAATCCCACCAAGAGAACCTTACATGTTAAGTGTGTAAATGATGTGCTTTTGATCATTGTTGTCTATGTTAATGACATACTGCTCACTAGTCCTAATGAGAAGCATATTGCTAATTTTAAGGCTGATTTGCATGCCTCATTTGAGATGTCAGACTTCGGGCATTTGCATCATTATTTGGACATTCAGATTATGCAAGTTGATGATAGAGTAAATTTGTTTCAATCAAAGTAAATTGATACATTATTGGAGTGTTTTGCCTTGAAGACTGAAAACCTATTGCCACTCGTTTGGAAACATGTTTAGGATTGCGTCTTCATGATGCTGGGGATGCATTTGATGCCATTCTTGTTGATTTACTTATGCATAGCTCGGTCTGATATTCAAGTTTTTGTCTCATAAATGAGCAGCTTTATGCATTGTTGAGGTGTCAAGCATTGACAAACAGCTACATGCATCTTTTGCTACTTGAATGGTAACTAGCTACTTGGATTGTTTTATCCCAAGGGGGGATCACTATCACCAAATTTACATGATTCTTTTTTTTACTTTGATTGGGCTACTTGCTATGACACGTGTGTCCACTAGTGGTTTTCGCTTCATGCTTGGTAGCTCATGTATATCTTGGTTGAGCAAGAAGCATCTTACTATGGCTTCTTCTAGTTGTGAGGCTGAGTATAAGAAAACTTTCACAATGATTGTTGAGTGTGTGTGGCTCAAACACCTTATGGATGATTTGGGTGTTGGTCAATCTTTTGCCACCACCATCTTCATAGATAGTCAGAGTGCATTGGCAATTGCAAGGAATCATGTGTTTCATGCTTGCACTAAGCACATTGAGGTATACTATCATTATGTCAAGGAGAATCTCTCTGCTCGAGAGATCAGTTTGGCATATGTGCCCACACAGGAGAATGTTGTAGAACTTTTCACAAAGGCTCTGCCTAGGGATAAGTTTGAAGTTTTCCACAAAGATTTGGGCTTACTTCCTTTTTTTGGATTGATTCCACATAGCTTTGCACTTCCTTATAGATGAGTGCCAACCCCTTGTTCATCGCATCAATCCCAATGGGATTTCAATAGTGATGTGTGTGAACACACTAGGACCGTCGAGGCACTTTTTCAGTAGTGATGTGTGTGAACACACTAGGACTGTTGAGGCACTTTTTGTTGATACATTTCAGTAGTTATGTGTGTGAACACACTAGGACCGTTGAGGCACTTTTTCCATCTTTAGGATGTTTTTCCAAATGGCTTGTATATATGCCTATAATCCTAACTCGTTACTTATCTTTGCACATTCACTTGATAATACATTCATTATTGTGTGTTGTGCTACGGATTCTTCTTTTTCCTTATACTATTCACATGCTTCCACATACCTCAAAATCCAACAACAAGCAGTGCAATATTGGTGTGGAAACATAGTGTACCTACAACATCAAGGCACTACAACATGGATATATTTGATATCAATTTCATATAGAGACATGCAAACACTTTGATGGAAGGAAATTCCATTAAAATGAGCTACCTAGTGAATCAAAGGTTGAGAACAAAGATTGGAAGCACAAGAACACTCACTTATGGATTTTTCAATTTTTCAAAGATAAGAAGTCAAGGGAAGAAAGAAAAAAATGCTCATATGGGAGGAATGTAACTTTAATAGACCTATTGAAGATCCCTCCTACATGCTGATGAGATTCCTAGATGAGGAACCATAGGATTGGGCTCAGATCCTTGCTACCTTGATGTCATAGTCAACGAATAGACACTAACTCCATGTCAAGATGGAGGGCTATGACCTCTTCATTGTGCAAATGGTCTGTGACAAGGAAGAAGAAGGAATAGAACATGAAATATCTACTATCCTAGGCTTTCTCCTATATGGAATACTATCACATGTGCTAACAACTCCTCTTTTCCTATAATAGGACTTGGTAAGATCATTCTGACTATTGTTGATGGTAATATTTTCACAAATTCAGATGCTTTGTTTGTGCTAGGGATCAAGAAAAATCTATTATTAGTTTGAACATTAGACAAGCTTGGTTTGGCTGTGAAATTTGTTGATGATAGATGTACAATTCATGATCTATCAAATGATGATGTTATTATTGCTTGTAGCACTTATGTTGTGGGATATATAAGCTCATAGATTATGCAAAATACGTAAATATGTAGTTCTAGATTCCTAAGGTATCTGAGATGCAAAGCTTTGGCATGCACACTTTGGTGATCTAAATTCTTCTAGTTTGCTATGCTTGCAGAAATCTAAAATGGTGTCCTCTCTGCCCAAACTTGAGGCACGTGGTAAACTATTGGAGGAGATGGTGGATAGTCTTTAGAGATGAAGTGGTGTTGCTAAAACCTGCTTCACAGCAGCCAAGAACAAGTGATGGAGATGTAGTGGGCCTCTTTAGCTTGCTAGTGATCACAAGTAATCACCTATGTACTTTGGAACATGATCCACTAATCAATGGATCAAAATAGATGAGTAGCAAATTGATCCAAGGTCATAGACTTGCTATTTTTATTTCTAGATATGTTCAATATAATGCACAATGCTCTCAACCTGCTAGGAATTAGCAAAATTCCTTTTGGTGCTATCTACCTAACTTAGATAGATTTCAATAATGAGTGATTTCAATAAAGAAGATAAACTACACTGAGTATGATGTTTAGCAAATCATAGGACTTGCCCAACATTTTTGGGATGCCTCAGTCAACAGACCAGAGAGTAATGAGGTGAATTTATCTCAGGATTCAGAGAAGCAATAATCATGAAACTTCATAGCTATAGACTAGACATTATGTTGAATCTATGATGCTTTAAATCACATCAAATAATTAACCATGCACTGAGATTAAGCTCTAAGCATATCACTGTTTTGAAGTGGTCATAACAGAGAAGTGAAGTAAAGATATAATCAAAATGTATGTATTACATCACATAGAAATACAATTTCATTGGCAAAAATCTATTGCACAATGTGAGGAAGGGATTGAGCTATGGAGTGAGATCTCAAATCACAATGTAGCCCTCTCAAATGATCTCCTAGTCGGGGCATACCACGCGTGTCTTTTTGATATACTTTTATAGTTGAGTTTGGAGCCAAGCTTTGAAACTCTCACAAAAAAGTGAGTCCTAAACTATAGAATATATTCTTTCATCAATCATCTACCTAAAAATTCAAGATTTGATGCTTCCTAACTCCTCGTGGAAGTAAGACTCTTTTACAAGGGTAAAAGGTAATGAATTTTACAAGGTATGTGGGCTTGCATTCTCTTGCACCAAAAGCTCCCCGTCAAGCCTAACATGCTTGGTCTTTTATTCCTCTTTGATCTCCTGCAAACCAATCATCATTTTGAACGTGTTCATCTTAGTTCCATCTAAAGATTTTGTGAGTATATCTACACATTGCAATTGATTTGATACATAGGAAAATTGAATGCCCTTGCTAAGCAGTTTTTCCCTTACATAATGTTAGTGCACTTCAATGTGCTTAGTCCTTGCATGATATACATGATTAGCAGCCAAATGAAGTGAACTAGTTTTGTCTCCAAAAATCATTGGAGTGTAAGAATGTAGCCCCAAATCTGTGTAGAGTTGCTTGAGTCACATAGCCTCTTGTGTTGCATTTACTAAAGCTCTATATTCTGCCTCTATAGATGACAAAGCCATAGTTGGTTGCTTTTTAGATGACCATGATATTGGCTTTGAACTTGCAGAAGACAAGTATCCTAAGGTGCTCCTCCTATCATCCTTGGAGCCAGCCCAATCTGCATCAAAATACGTCTTTATGGCCAAGTTAGAAGTGAATGGGTAAAACAAACCTTCATTTATGGTACCCTTTAGATACTTTAGTATTCGCTTGGCAGCTTCCATGTGGGGCTTTCTTGGTGCATGCATAAATTGGCTTAAAGTACTTACTCCATAAGCAATGTCTACTCTTGTTAGGGTTGTATAGTTGAGACTCCCAACAAGTTTTTGGTAACCTGTGACATCCTCAAGAAGTCCTCGTGCATGAGAACTAAGCTTCTGATTGAGTTCCATGGGTGTACTTGCAATTTTGGTGTTTTCCATATTGAATTTTCTCACCATATCATGAATATACTTTCTCTGAGTAATATACACACCAGCATTTGTATACACAAGTTCTAAGCCAAGAAAGTATGCTAACAAACCAAGATCACTGATTTTAAACTCTTCCACCATTTGAGCTTTAACGTGCTTGATGCCATTAGCATCATTCCCTGTAATGATAATTTCATCCACATTGACACATAAGTAAATAACTTCTGAGTTTGTCTTCTTTATGAATAAAGAAGAATATGCTTTGCTAGCTACAAATCCTTGATCCTGCAAATAAGTAACAAGCCTATGGTTCCAAGCTCTAGGAGCTTGCTTTAGGCCATAGAGTGCCTTCCTTAGCTTGCATACAAAACCTAGTTTGTCTTCATCTTCATACCTTGGTGGTTGAGCCATGTACACTTCTTCTGATATCCATCCATTTAAGAATGCATTATTAACATCTAATTGATATAGATTCCAATTTTTGAAAGCAACAACACTTACCAAAACCCTAACTATTGGCATCTTAGCCACAGGTGAAAAGGTTTCTTCATAATCTATTCCATGGGTTTGAGCGAACCCCTTTGCCACTAGCCTTGCCTTGTACATGTTTATAGAACCATCTGAATTTTTCTTGATTTTATATATCCACCTCGATCCTATTACTTTGATGCTTCACTTCTTGGGAACCAAATCCCATGTATTGTTTTCTTGAAGTGCTTCAACTTCTTCCTACATGGCTTTTCTCCATTCTTCTTTTTCATTACTGTAATGATGAAGATGCAACAATAAATAGTGGGCAAAAATGTACTTGGAAGAATGTATCAAAATGTAAATGCTATTGAACATATGATACAAGGGAAGTGTAGTGGACTAAACATAGGTATTGTGAGCTCAATTTATGCTCATTGATGTAGCTCAATGCCGCTCAAAATAGCTCACATATCTCGTGACTAAAACCATGTCTATTTATACTCATAGTTTGAGTTTGAATTTGAATTTTCCCTCACCTAAAATTGATCCTACACTTTAAGGAGATAATTGATTTGATTCCTCTACCAAATAATTCGTGGCTTCAATCTCCTAAATCCACAAGATTCCATCTTCTTTTGAATTTTACATTTATCCAAAGTAACTATGCTTAAATTGACAACCATGAGTTCATATGTGGTTTTCTCTTGTGAGGTAATAGATGGATGTGTAGTCATGAATCATTAGCAAATCAGTTAGGCTTGCTAATTCTACCAACAACTCCCTCTCAAGCATAATATGCTTGAGACTTCAATCCTTCATGACCTCCTCCAATCCAATCATTGCTTTGAATATGTTTAATTTGCTTCCATCCAATGCCGTTGTCATCATATCCGCACATTGTTGATGAGTTGATACATATGAGAGTTGTATCTCCTTACTCATAATCATTTCTTTGACATAATGGTAATGAACTTCTTTATGTTTTTTCAAGGAATGATAGATAAAGTTACCAGCAAGATGTAATGAACTAATATTGTCTCCAAATATATGTAGAGTTGAAGTGTTCAACCCTAAATCTGAGTATAGGGTTCTAATCCACATAGCTTCTTGTGGAGCATTTGCAAGTCCTCTATATTCAACCTCTATTGATGAAAGAGCAACTATGGGTTGATTCTTGGAAGATCATGAAATGAATTTTATACCCACAAAAGTAAGATATCCAGATGTGCTTCTCCTATCATCTTTAGAACCTGCCCAATCTGCATCAGAAAAGAGTTTAACATCTATATCAGATGTATATGGATAGTACAACCCTTCATTGACTGTACCCTTCAAATACTTCAGGATTCTCTTGGCTGCTTCCATGTGAGGCTTCCTTGGAGTGTGGATGAACTAACTAAGCACACTTACTCCATAGCATATATCTACTCTAGTTAGACTTGCATAATTCAAGATTTCAACTAGACTCTAATAGCTAGTCACATCTTCAATTTGTTCATGAACACTTAACTTCAGATTTACTTCCATGGGTGTACTTGCAACCTTTGTATTTTCCATTTTCAACTCAAAGAGCATGTCTCCAATGTACTTTGTTTGAGTGAGGAACATGCCTCCCCATATCATGCTCAGAGCTCACCACCTAGTATGAATTCACTAGATAGCTTTTTCACATATCTAGTTGGAGAGTATAGATAAATAAAGCAAGTTATTACATCAATTTAGCTGTACCATACACTGAGAAATGAATCTAACAAGTCAAGGGGGTCATTCGGACTTTTCAGGATCTAGAAGGTGTGCAAACATAGTCACCTTCCGTTCTTCATATCTTAAGATCTGCTAAACTAAACTTGTTGAAAATTGACATATTCATACTAAAAACTTTGCTGTAACAATTTCAAGTTAAAGTATAGCAAATGATTAAGTATATAGAGAAAATCACCTCCACAATATCATTGTAATGATGAAGATGCAAATAAATAGTAGACAAGAATGTACTTAGAAGAATGTATCAAAATGTAAATGCTATTGAACATATGATACAAGGGAAGTGTAATGTAATACAAATAGTTATTGGGAGCTCAATTTATGCTCACTTTTGTAGCTCAATGCCTCTTAGAATAGCTCACATATCCCGTGACTAAAACCATGTCTATTTATACTCATAATTTGACTTTGAATTTGAATTTTTCCTCACTTAAAAGTGATCCTAGACTTTAGGAAAATAATTGATTTGATTCCTCTACCAAATAGGTCATGGCTTGAATCTCCTAAATCCACAAGATTCCATCTATCTTTTGAATTTTACATTTATCCAAAGTAACTATGCTTGAATTGAAAAGCATGAGTTCATATGTGGTTCTCTCTTGTGAGGTAATAGATGGGTGTGTAGTCATGAATCATTAGAAAAGCACTTAGGCTTGCTAATTGTACCAACATGTATGTCATATGATGTGCAAGTGTGTAAATGTCTAGGTGAAATTGTATGTATATATGTGAAAAACCTACATAGGTAACCTCTCCTAATTGAGGAAAATGAAAACAACAATGCATCTACGTGGAACCATGTAGCTCTAATTCTAACATTACAAGAATAGAGGGAAGCAAATACAAGGTAGTAATTAGATAGCTCCATAAAATTCTAGAGACATATTGGTCAAAGTCAACTATAGTCAAAGTCAACCATAATCAAAGTCAAAGGGTCAAAGTCAAACTAGTCAAATTCAACAAGGTCAAAGTCAACTGGTGCAAAGTCAAAGTGCTAAGGTGCAAGTGTCAAAGTGCACAGGTAGTGCACAATTAATTGTCCACAAAGGGTAAATTGGAGAAAGTGGGTTGCAGGTTGTAGAGGTATTTTCTTTGATTTCCCTAAGGTTCAAAGTGTTTTTAAAGTGTTTTGGAAGGTTCAGGTGAACCCTCTCTTATGTGCAAAAGTGAAGACTTAAAAGGAAAATGTGAAGGTATGTGAAGCGACAACATACGCAGAAGTGAAAGTATGGCCCCCCAATTAGTGTTAAAGTCACTACATGACAAAACAAGGAGTCGTTGGCTGCCACTCGTGAAGACAATCTTGGGACATCAAAGTGAGCACCAAGATACTCTTGCAATTAGGAGCGTACGTGAATCGACACACTCAAATCAAGGCAAGGACTATTCTTGGACTATTCTAAGAGTAAGCAAGAGTGAGCATAGTCTAAGTGAAGCAAGAGAGAGAAGTGCAAGAGTCACCAGTGTGCGATGCAGAGAAGTGAAGTGCAAGGTGTGCATGGAGAGTGACTAAGGAAGTGTGTAGAGAAGTGCTAAGCTAGTCCCCCAAGGATCCCAAGGTCTCATTGAAGTGTGCGCGTACCGACAGAAGGTATCCATCTGTCCCCCTTAGTGGAAGCTTGGTGCACGGTGTGCACAAGTGCAGGCTTGGAGAAGGTGGAGGTTTGGTGCAGAGGAGGCCGACGGCAACAAGTCTCTTGGGTATTTGGTATTTTGTAATTGAGCACTTTGTGGGATTTTGCATAGAAGCATTGGATTGCATTGTGCTTCACATTGTATTTGTCTTATTATAATCAATTGGCAGAAGCTTCGAGTGTGTATCTTTCTTCTCTTCTTTGCCTTTTCTCCTACAAACACTCAAATCCCTTCTTGTCCAAGAATCCCCCAACAAAATTTGGCATGCATGGTGGGACCTCCAAGGAGATTTGAGCATAGGAGAAGATATATTGCAGTTGGAGAGCAATATTCCAGTGTCAACAATACTACTTCAGAGGACTAAGAGGTACATATTCTTATCAATTATCTCATATTAAGAGGACTATGAACAGCCCATGACCGCGACCCGGTCCCAAACATTGAGGGTCACTTGCAAGCAAACAAGAAGGAAGGCTGTTAGAAGATCATCTAGTCCACTTTCATCAACTTCATCAGTAAGGAGCATGGCTGGTCAGGTAGACTTGGAAACCTTACTATCAAGATTAAATATAAAATTTCCTTCTTTCAAAGGCCTAGCTCAGGAAGATCCTGACGAGCATATTAGAAGGTTTTTGGCACTATGCAAAACTAGAGGCTTAATGGGTAGGGAGGATGCCTTTTTGATACTCTTCCCTGCCACATTAGAAGGATTAGCAGATAAATGGTTCAACCAGTTTGCTGAGAACCATTTTACAACTTGGGACCTAATGAAAGATGCATTCAAAAATCAATTTCAACATGGAAATACTGCAGAGATCATCATAGAGGAATTAGAGAATTTGAGATTGGGTCCAGGTGAAAAGTTCCCAGAGTTTGTGACTAGGGCTAAGGCACTAATGGACAAATTACCAGACCCACCACATGATTTTTTTGTTAAGAAATGGTTAGCTAAGCCACTTCCAGTGGCCACCTAATGCAAATCAAGGAATTAGTGTTGCCTACAGCCTCCATAGAGGAATTCATCAACACAGCTACAAGATTGGAACAGATAAGGCAATAGTGTGGAGCAACTTCTTCTCAACTACCATATTCTATAGAAATGGAGGATCCAGTAATCCAGTTAAGGAAGGAGCTGGAGGGCTTAAAACTGAATAAGCCCCACAAAGAGGAGGAGAATGCTGTTACTCAGTTGAGAAGGGAGATTGAAGCATTAAAGCTCCAAAAAGAGGAGGAAGCCCAAGCAGAGGAATTGGCCCAACTGCGACAGGAGCTACAGGAACTAAGGGGGTGGCATCAAGAGTGGACTTTGGTGTTCCATGTGTAGCAAGCAAGGGCATATAGTAAGTGAATGTGCTCTGTTAAGTGTGACATGCCAATTATGCAGGAAAGCTGGTCATGAGGTCTAGGAATGCCAATTAAGGGGAATACCTGCAACAACATATTGGACACAAGGAGGACCCCTACCACCAGCAAATGTAATGGCGGCTGCACCCAATCAAGGTAACACTTACAACCCTAGACAGAGGAATAACTTTGCAAATGGTCTTAGAAGGCCAATCATTTGTTTCAGATGTGGAGAATGTGGGCACTATCAAAGTAGGTGCACTTTACCAAAAAATGCCCCTCCTTGTAGAAACTGCCCAGAGGCCAGAGACCACTATACAAATTGTTGTCCTAAGAATCAAGCCTCTTCATCCGGGCCCCATATTCAAATGATTTCTGTACACAAAGAAGAAATGTTAGATCAGGTCAATGAGCCATCACCATCTACCAGGGTGGTGCAGTTCGAAGAAATAGAATCTTTTACAGTGCAGACAAGAAATAAAGGAAAGGCTCAAGTAGATATAGCTCAACAACCAAGAATTGATGGATTGAACAAAGACAAATAGACATCTGAATACAAAACCACTGCATGTGCAGATACGAGGCAAAAAGGAGATCCCATATGTACCAATGATGCCATTGGGCATGCATTCAACGGGGCTCATGAGGAGTTTGATAAGTCAATTGTTGGAGCTCCTGCTCTTAAGGAATCAGAGGCTCCAAAACTACTCAAGTCCATGAAAAGGGAGGTTAGTATTTTTGATTTAATAAAGATGGATGGGAAATTCAGGTCAGAACTATTGTAGATAATTGATGAGGCTTCCACTACAAGTTTGGTAGCAAAGACTGCTGTTTTACATAAAGGAAAAAGTTTAGGGGAAGCACCCCTTACAGATTATAAAAGTCCTCGGCTGACAGTATCTATCAAAGGTCATGAATTTCAAGGAGTTATTGTGGATGGTGGTTCTGGCATTAGCTTGATGCCTGGACATACAATGGAAAAGATTGGACTCCACCCTTCAAGGCCTGCAAATTTCACTGTTACTTTGGTAGATCAGAGCAAAGTAAGGCCCTTGGGAGTGATCCCAAAAGTTCCACTTGAAGTACAAGGTAATCTATTCATTCTGGATTTTGTGGTTTTAAGATTGCCCCAGGTTGAAGGAGGATTTCCCCTCTTAATTGGAAGACCATGGCTGAGACATGCAAGTGTCATTCATGATTTGGGCAAGGGCACTATGTGGGTACAAAAGAAAGGGCAAAAGCTGACACAGATTCATTTAGAAGAGGGCCCAGATAATCAAGGAAACACCAGCATGATGCAAACAATTGGCATTTGCACGGGACCAAAATCAGAGGATCAACTCCAAATAGATTTCGAGGAAGAAGAGGATATTCTAAATTGGCTCCAAGCAGGCAACTCTTCCTTTTTGGAAATTTTCTTAATAATTCTTACACGACTGAAGGTTATGATGAAGATGAGGAAAAAGTCTAGGTTGATGGATTGGGAGAGCCCATCACAGACCATAGAAGGAGCAGGAAGACACCCCTCAAATACAACTTGGAGGAGGATATGACAACCATAGATAAGGATGTTACTAAAGCTAAAGGCAAGGTAAAAGATTCTAGTGAAGAGTGTTCTTTCCCAATTCAAGAAATACCTGCAGGATGGATGCAGGACAAGGAGGAACACATTGAAATCCAAAATACCCCTGCTTATGAAGCAATGCACGAAAAGCTAGTGGAAGAAGACAAGGAAGGAGATGAGCACGAAGATAATATGGTAGAGAGAAATTCTATCAGAGAAATACAATTGGACACTCAAGACAATAATCGGCCAGTTTTGGTGGCCACTTGGTTGTGGAACCACCCAGGGCTCCTTGAAAAGGTAAGATCATTCTTGACCCATTATATAGATGTTTTTGCCTAGCATTATAAAGACTTAGAAGGAGTGCCTGCCAATTATGGAGAGCATAGAATCCCTCTGGTTGAGGGAGCCAAACCAATACGAGGGAAGAGTTATAGACTCAACCCAAAATATGCCGAAGCTGTTTATGTAGAAATACAGAAGATGGAGGATGCAGGAATCATTATTCCTGTGGAACACTCATAGTGGCTCTCACCTATGGTTATAGTGCCAAAGAAGAATACCAATAAAATCAGAATTTGCGTTGACTTTAGAGCACTCAACAAGGTGACAATCCCAGATGGATTCCCAATGCCATTTGCAGAGCAGGTCATTGAAGAAGTGGCTGGACATGCATTGTATAACTTTATGGATGGCGTTGGTGGCTATAATCAAATATCAATACACCCAGAGGATCATGAAAAGAGTGCTTTTATCACACCTTGGGGAACATATGTGTATGTAAAAATGCCATTTGGGCTCAGAAATGCTCCAACCACCTTTAACAGAACGGTCAATCTCATTTTTGGCCCCTTATTGCTGGAATCACTTAGAATTTTCATGGATGACTTCTCTTCATTTTCAGGTTCTCAAAATGAGACCCCTTTAGATTGCTTGGATGTTATGAAGGGAGTCCCTATAGAAGAGATGGTGTGAACCATCTCTTGGGCTCCACTAGAAGGGCACTCACATGAGTGCCATTTTTTAGTGTTGAATTAAAGCTCCGATGAGCTCCCCAATTTTGGTTAGCTCTGCATGACGAACGATGACTCCTTGTCAGAGATGTGCGCACGGAGATCCATCATTTCGAATAGCCGCCCAGCCGCATACCCTTCTCTTGATTTCATACTCCTTAATTGGAGTAACTATTGTGGCATCTCACATGAGTGCCACATGGCACTCATGTGTGTGCCCTTCTAGTGGAGCCCAAGAGATGGTTCACACCATCTCTTCTATAGGGACTCCCTTCATAACATTTCCTTCCCCTTAACTCCATTTTTGTCCTCAAAAATGGTATTGGAAGGTCTAGAAATCAAGAGGGTGGTACTCCCACTATATCCCCATGTATATAAATACATGGTCCTGTCTCCGTGTTGTTTCCCCATATCCTTCCCCTTAAGAAAACTCTTGGGAAGGTAAACTGAAACTGGGAAACCGTCTCTGAAGGGTGCTAACCCGCTCCCATGTGGCACTATCTTCTGAACTATCTTTCCACTTTACTAGACACTCTTTATACAAGTGACTCCTCGTCTGTTTCTCTCGAGTGCGTAGTATGCTCTCTGGCTCATGTGGAATAGATTGCACAGAAATAGGCTCTACTACCTCACTATCTGGAATGAGGTTGTTAGATTCACCCAGCCTTTTCTTAAGCCGGCTAACATGAAAAACTGGATGGATTTGACTATTCTCTGGAAGTTGGAGCTGGTAAGCCATCTTTCCTATTCTCTTAAGTATTTGGAAAGGTCCACAATACCTAGGAGATAATTTTGGACAAGGTCCCGTCTTCATGGTTTCAGACCTAGATGGAACTCTAAGATAGACTTGCTCTCCTACCTCAAAGTTGATATCTCTTCTTTGAGGGTCAGCATAGGCTCTAGCCCTATCCTGAGCTTTCCTAATGCTGTCCTTAGCAAGTCTAAGCATATCATTCATTTCTTCCAAGAAGTCCTTTGCAGCTTGAACTTTTTCATTCTGCAAGCCAACTGCATAAGGAGCCCTTGGCTGAAACCCATACATAAGCATAAATGGACTATGCCCAGTGGAAGAGTGCTTGGCACTATTATATGCAAACTCTACTATAGGTAAGTACTCTTCCCAATTAGTTTGCCTTTCATTCACATATGCTCGAAGCATATCCTCTAGGATTTGGTTAACCCTTTCTGTTTGCCCATCCGACTGTGGATGCTCGGCCGTACTCATGCTAAGCTTTGTATCCAACCTTTTGAAGACCGCTCTCCAAAAGTGGCTAGTAAACTTCCTATCCCGATCAGAAACTATGTCTAAAGGAAGACCATATAACCGGTATAGGTTCTCAACAAAAAGTCTAGCCAACTCTGGTGTCTTCACTGTAGTACGTGTCGGAATAAACCTAGCCATTTTGGTTAACCTATCCACAATTACCCAGACCGAGTCGTGCCCTCTCTGTGTCTTAGGTAATCCGACTATAAAGTCCATGGAGATACTCTCCCACTTCCCATTGGGAATATCCAATGGGTGGAGTAGCCCTCCAATCCTCAACCTCTCAGCTTTGTTGACCTGGCATTTATTGCACTTAAGCACATACTCTAGGACGTCCTTATGAAGTCCACGCCAATAAAACTGCCTCTTAACAAGATCATAAGTCTTGTTAACTCCTGGGTGTCCCGCACTAGGTGTGTCATGACACTCATATAAAATATGCCGTCTCTTCTCAGTATCTCTAGGGACACACACCTTACCTTTATATAACAGATATCCATCATGGACACTATAATTCTTCCACTTGAATCCTTCTTGAGTACCCGTCGATACTCCATCCTCATTGGAAACCCGTATATCATGATCCCCATTCTCTATGGCTTCCCAAATTTCGGAATATGCAGGATCAATCCTACATTTCCCTCTAATAGACTCAAGTAGCTCACTAGTGATCTGAGTAAAACTCAGTCCATTGAGCATAGGCATGCGGCTAAGTGAATCAGCCACCACATTAAACTTTCCCTTCCTATACCTAAGCTCATAATCAAACTCTTGAAGGGTCTCTGCCCATCGGGCCTTACGACCTTTAAGGTCTGTTTGATTAGAGAGCCACTTAATGCTCTCTTGATCAAACACTATCATAACTTTGGCACCATATAAATAATGACGCCACTTCTTCAAAGCATGGACTATTGCATACAACTCCTTCTCATAGACTGAGTAATTCTTTTGAGCCGGTTCTAGTTTCTTGCTCTCAAAAGCTAATGGTCGACCATCCTGTACTAAAACCGCTCCTATAGCAAACTCACTCGTGTCAGTCTCAACCACAAATGGTTTATTGGGATCTGCTATATGTAAAAGTGGAGCTGTAGCAATTGCTACCTTCAACTTTTCCATACTTTGCTTCTGTTCGTCTCCCCAATGAAAGGCTTTCCCTTTCTCTTTAAGCTGTTCCGTCATCGGGACAGCAATTTTGGCATAGCTCTTAATGAATCTTCGATAGAAACCTGATAAACCTAGGAAGATCTGTAGCTCTTCCAGGTTCCGTGGATGTGGCCATTCCATAATAGCCCTTACTTTTTCAGGATCCATCTGGATTCCATCTTGGGAGACTATATGCCCAAGATATTTAACCTCTTTCTTGAAAAATTCACACTTTGACTCCTTAGCAAAGAGCGAATTTTCCCTTAACACTTGAAATACTTTTCTCAAGTGTTCCAAGTGTTCCTGTTCTGATGCACTATAGATCAGAATGTCATCTAAAAAGTCTACTACAAAGTGTCCTAGATAAGGCCGTAAAACACTATTCATGAGTTTCATGAAAGTGGCAGGAGCATTGGTGAGACCAAAAGGCATCACCAAAAACTCATAATGCCCATATCTAGTCCTAAATGCAGTCTTAGGGACATCCTCTGCCCTAATTCTAATCTGATGATATCCTGATCTAAGGTCAAGCTTGGTAAAATACCTAGCTTGATGTAACTGATCAAATAGATCTTCCAATCTAGGCATTGAAAATCTATTTTTGATAGTTACCTTATTAAGTGCTCTATAATCTATACATAGTCTCATAGAACCATCTTTCTTTTTAACTAGGAGCATTGGCGATGCCCATGGTGAGTTACTAGGTTTGATGAAGCCTTTATCTAAATAATCCTGCAATTGCTTCTCAACCTCCTCATGCTGAGAAACACTAAGCCTATAAGGTGGTCTACAAATAGGGTTAGTGTTAGTAACAACCTCTATGGCATGGTCAATGTCCCCTCTCTCAGGTGGTAGCCCTCTAGGTAAGTCAGTGGGAAAAACATCTCTGTATTCAAACATAAGATCCTTAAAACTTTTAACTACACACTCTTGCAAAAAAGAATAGTAGAAAGTCCTGTTCATATTTACATTCAAAGCATGAAAATATACATCAGATGAGCTGTCTATACAATGCTCCATATCATAACTATACAATAAAAACATATCCGGTACATGCTGTGAACAACAGAGACTATACAACTCTAATGATGAGATGAGAGGTGCACTAGGTACATCTCTCTCTCCCTGAATATAAACTTTACTTCCATTCTTTTCAAACTCGAGTGTGTTATTTTGATAGCTGCGTTTAAGTGTATCTCCCAACCCCCATAGCCACTCTCTTCCTAAGACTAGATCTGTCCTCTCCATGTTCATAATTTGGAAGTCCATATGATCTGTATAATCCTGCATCTTGACTTCCAAATTGGATACCATAGTATCCCATATTCTTTTATCTTGCCCTTGCATCATAGATACAATGTATTTATGTGCACTAGGCTGCTGGGGAATCTTCAATTTCTTGACCAAAGCATAGTTTATGAAGTTATGAGTGGCAGAGTCATCTATCATGACTCGCACCCTGGTCCCGTATACACTACCATGTAACTTGACCAAGTCATGTGGTCCAAACTGCGGTGACCACAATGACTGAGTCAAACAACACGTGTGCTCTATATCCTCGTGCATCACCTCCACTCCCTTGCAGCTAGAGCTGCCATGAATGGGAAGGGTCTGCACTAGGTGGACCGCCTTTTTGCCCCTTTCAGGAGCCGTACTAGACTCTGGTCCTTTCTTCTTTTCTTCCCCCTTCTTGAGTGGACAGTTCCACTGTGAATGGCTAGGGGATAGGCACCTAAAACACAGGTTCTCTCTTTTGGCCTTTTCAAACTGGTCTGTGGATAGCTTAGGCCCTTGTGATCTTTGTTTTTTAATAAAAACCTTGTTTTTCCCAAAAGGCAACTTTTTCTTAAATTTAGTGGTGCTAAGAGGTTTAAGGGGCTGATCCGTCTCCATAGGAGTATACTGAGGACGGTTATGGTCCTCATATATCTGTGCATATTTGATCGCCTCCTCAAACGTCTTAGGCGCATTCCTCCTGACTTCCCTCTTTATGGCTTTATCCAAGCCCCTAACAAACCTTCTGGTCTTCTGAAAATCATCTAGACCCTTAAGCTTCAAAGTGATCTCTCTATAGTGGGATAGATAGACTGAAAGAGGCCTGCCTCTTTGAGTAATCCTATCCCACTCATCCCAATTCCTCTCCTCTTCATTTTCAGGAAGAAACTCTTTTAGGAAAAGAGTCTCAAACTGAGTCCAGTCACTAGGGATAGAGTTCGCCTCCTTAAGACTCATCCACCACTTATAAGCACGCGGGCCGAGGGAGAGACTCGCCTCTAGCACACGATACTCAGGTGGGGTGCCCTTCAATTGATGCAAATCATGCCACTTTTGTAAAAAAGTGTAGATTGCATCCTTATTCCTGTCTCGGTCATCCCCCGTGAAGGTAGGTGGCTTCAAATCTTTCAGGAGGGGAGCTTCCCTAGAGCTCTCTCCTTTATGTTTACTAGGAAGAGAGGTCTCTTTCCTAGTAATCTCTAGAGGAATGGTAGGAGTCTCTCTTTCCTTCCTAGCTAGGAAAGAGGTGACACTAGTCTCAAGGGAGATCATTTGAGACTTAAGTTGCTGTATAAGAGACGTAATGCTACCCAAATCTTTCTCTAACCTAAGGGTTTGCTCTTTCAAATCAATGAATTGGTCATGAGTGACAAATTCATCTATAAGCTCTTCATAAGTGTACTCTTGCTGTGAAGGCTCTTTTTCTTCTATATTCTCTTCTATTTCTTGTCCTAACTCTACTTCTTCCATCCTAGCATCCTGATCCTCTAGTTGCTCTCTAGGTGGAGAAGTGGTCTCAACTACTTGTTTGCCTTTAGTTTCCATGTTTAAGTACCCTTCCCCCGTTTGCTAACTAGAGAGTATGAAAATGAATGGAAGTAGAGTTTAAATATGCAAGAAGAAGAGAGATATAACACAAGAACACTTCCCTGATACAAAGTAGAGTTGCGGAAGCTAAATCCAAGTGGTCCTTGATGCTTCAAGCCGCGGATTTTGATTCCTCGCCAGTCCCAAAAAAAAAATTGGAAATGTCCGCTTGGTCCGGGGAGGTTCTAGACACCATAAACCATCCAAAATAACACCAAAAGTGCGTAGGAAAAGCCTCAAACGGGCAAACTGAATGCAACTGAACAATTTCAGAGATTTTCCAATCCTCGCCAGTCCACAAATTGTTGCCCAGCACCTGCACTTCAAAAATTTGAGACAATCCCAAGTGAAAAAATTGGATTTGGAGTCCGGATGAAGAAAAACTAGGCCCGGGAGTGGCCGCCTAGTTCCTGCTGAAGCGCTGCAGAGAGATTTTGGTAGGGCAAATCTCTTCCAAATCCAACACCGATGGTCTCTGAGCAAAGCTTGAAAGTGTAGCTTCGAAACGTGACCAAGATTTTTGAAATCCGATATGGTATGAAGAAGATATGGTCCGGAGAAGTGGGGTATGTCACCGGTGGGAAGTGAAAAACTTCATCTTCATGAATAGATGGGTTTGGAAAGCTCAAAACTGAGGAATGAAAGCTTCTTTCACCAAACCAACACCCCCATCCCATAACCACAGCCCATAATACATATATACCTCATGATTCTTACAAAATCTTGATCTAAATCATGGGTTTGTAGCTCCAAATTTTAGGAAAAAAACTCGATTTTTTCTTTTGCAACTAGGAACCTCTGTTTCTTCGAAAAAAAAGAAGATACCTGTTGACAGAGAACTTTATCCCATATATGCTTGGGTTGCAGGCCTTTTTGGGGTACAAAAAGAAAGCTCTAAAGAGCTTCACTCATCCAAGAGTGGGGAAGGAGGAGCAAGGCTCCCCCTCGTGGGCTGGCGGACGCCTGCAGGCTCCTCTCTGCGCACGGCGGCGGTTAGCGCCTCGTTTGGTGTGCCTGTGGGCCGTCTCTCGCGCGTGCGGCGTCTGCTGGCGCTGTCCTACGTCTGCTGTCGCTGTCCTGCTCCGATACCAGTGTTGAATTAAAGCTCTGATGAGCTCCCCAATTTTGGTTAGCTCTGCACGACGAACGATGACTCCTTGTCAGAGATGTGCGCACGGAGATCCATCATTTCGAATAGCCGCCCAGCCGCGTACCCTTCTCTTGATTTCATACTCCTTAATTGGAGTAACTATTGTGGCATCTCACATGAGTGCCACATGGCACTCATGTGTGTGCCCTTATAGTGGAGCCCAAGAGATGGTTCACACCATCTCTTCTATAGGGACTCCCTTCATAACATTGGACCATCACTTGCGATAGTTGCAGAATGTTTTTAAGAGATGCAGGGAGACTAAGCTAAAGCTCAACCCAAACAAATGTCATTTCCTTGTGATAGAAGGAACTCTCTTGAGACATGTGGTTTCAGCTAAAGGTATGGCCCCAAATCCTGATAAAATCATTTCTATATTAAAGTTGCCTAAACCTAAATCTCCTAAAGAGATTCAGAGTTTCTTGGGGCATACTGGATACCACAGAAGGTTTATAAAAATGTATGCAGAGATAGCCAAGCCACTGGCTAGACTTACAGGTAAAGAAGTGCCCTTTAAATGGGAAGAGGAAGAAGAGAAGGCTTATCAAACATTAAGGTCCAAATTGGTGGCTGCACCAATTCTTATCACCCCAGATTGGTAAATTTTTCATGTGCATGTGGATGCCAGTGCATATGCAGTAGGTGCAGTATTGACTCAACATAGTGAAGAATTCAAACTTGACAAGCCTATTCAGTATGCTAGTAGAATCTTGACTAAAGCTGAGAAGAATTATAGCACAACTGAAAGGGAAGCTCTAGCAATGGTTTTTGCAGTACAAAAATTTCGTCATTATTTGCTAGGTGTGAAGTTTGTCATCATCACTGATCATCAACCACTCAGGTATTTATTGAACAAGCTACACGCCACTGGGAGGATATGGAGGTGGCTACTTCTGTTCCAAGAGTTTGATTTCTCTGTAGTCCATAGACCAAGTAAAGAAAATGTTATGGCGGATCACCTATCCAGGATCAATATGATGGATCAAGCTAGTGGAGTCAATGACGATTTTCCAGATGCTAATCTGTTCGTCGTACAAGCTCAAGGTTGGTACTATGATATCAAAAATTTTATTAAAACTGGAGTGTATCTAGAGAAGGCTAGTGCTGTACAAAGGAAGAGATTGCTAATCAAGACCAGACCTTATACCTTCATTGAAGAGAAATTATATAGACACGGAAAGGATGACAGGTTTAGGAAGTGCTTGGAAGAAGAAGGTGAAGGAAGTCCTTCAATCTGCACATGAAGGAACAGGTGGTGGGCACCTTCCATGGCATATTATGAGTCAGAGGATCCTTGATGCTGGTTTATGGTGGCCTACATTATTCAAAGATGCTAATGATTGGGGAAAAGCATGTGATGTTTGCCAGAGGTGTGGCCCTAAGCCCACCAAGCAGAGGCATAACCCCTTGATTATTTCCACGTCTTGGCAACCATTTGAGAAGTGGGGGTTAGATTTTGTAGGGCCTATCTACCCTCCGTCAATTCCAAAAAGAGAGAAGTATTTATTGATAGCCACAGATTATGCGACAAAGTGGGCTGAAGCTATTGCCTCCCCCGACTGCACTACCCAAACTGTTGCTGATTTCATTTATAGTAGCATCATTTGCAGGTTTGGATGTCCACTTGAAATTTGTACAGACCAGGGTACTCATTTTGTGAATAAGGTCCTATAGGAAATTTTCAACAGGTATAGAATCCTACATAGGAACTCTTGTGCTTACTATCCAAGAGCCAATGGACAGGCTGAATCAACTAATAAGGTATTAGTTTCCATGTTAAGGAAGGAATGTATATTACAGCCCACTTCTTGGGGCATTGCTTATCAAGGTACCCTATGGGCATACAGGTTAGCTTACAAAGAGGCCACGTGATATTCTCCATTCCAACTGGTTTATGGCATATTGCCAATTGAGCCCTTTGAATTTATACATGGATCACCTAAAATAGCATTCATGCAGGGAAAGAATGATTGTGATGTCTCTCAGAGGCTTGGAGCACTACATAAAGTGAAGGAGATTCGTCTACTAGCAACAAAACAATTAATAGAGACCCAGATGAAGAGGAAGGAGGCACATGATCAACATCTGTGGAACAACAACATAGAGCCAGGCATGTTAGTTCTTCTCCATAGACCTCATCTTCAAACACAAGTGAGAGGAAAATGGCTTCCACACTGGGAAGGACCTTATCGAGTCAAAACAATGCTGAATTGGGGTGCTGTGGAGTTAGAGACGCTGAAAGGAGAGGCCTTGCCACTGGTCAACATATCAAGGCTCAAGGCCTACCATCAACACACTTGAAGAAGTATGGATCACTTGGAACTGCAAAATCTGTCTAGGTTGTACATAGCTTTCTCATCTCATTTTGCTCAGTTTTAGTAGTTTTCTTTATCCATTTCATGCTTGTTCCTTGAGTTTTTAGCAAAGTTAGAAGGCATTTCATAACCTCTGCAAAAGTACAATTTCTCGGTATTTTTGGAATTTTTTCTAGCATTTTTAGCATTTTTCTAGCATTTTTCTAGCATTTTTTATCCTTTTTCGATATCATTTTCTTGCCGAATAGGAGGAATAAAGGAAGCTCTCTGTGGTTTTGAGTAAGGAAATTGGGCCTAGCCTTGTAGAAAATTTTATGAGAAAATTTTCAGATTTTTTTGGATTTTGTTTGTCATTTTTTGGATTTTTTCTCTATTTTTGGATAAATTGAAAAAAAAAAGCCCCCCCTAGATTTTTCGGGTTTGAGGATTAAAAAAAAAAAAAAAAATCTCCCCCCCTCTCTCTCTCCCTCCCCCCCCTCTCTCTCTCTCTCTCTCTCTCTCCCTCTCTCTTCCCCCCCCCCCTCCCCCCCCCCCCCCCCCCCCCCCCCCCCGCCGTTCTGACACATCCCCCCCCTTTTTTTTTAAATTTTGTTTTTATTTATTTTATTTTATATTTTTATCATTTTATTATTTTATTTTATTATTATTATTATTATTATTATTTTATTAGTATTTTATTTATTTTTTATTATTATTATTACTATAATTTTTTAATTTTACTTTATTTTTATTTTTTGCCCTGCAACTGCGTTCGAATATTCAGAAAAAAAAAAAGAAGAAAGTCGTTTTCTTTTATTTTTATTTTTTATCTTTTAATGTATATATAAAATTACATATTTTTTTTTATTTTTCATGATTCAAATCTTTTGGATTTGGATCTTGCCTCAGATGGCCATTTTTTTCAGATTTGGAGTCATTTTCATGTATTTTGGCACCTCTGGATTCATTTTTTGACTTAAGTTTTCCAAAATCCCACCTTTTCTCGGACTTTTGGTCAAATCCCACATGTTTTGCGCATATTTATCACACATTTTTAATTCACCACATTGTCCATATGGTCTCTTTTCACTTTGTCTTACTTTATGTTTCACTTTTCCACAAACCATCATCCTACTCCCTCACCCTCCCCTTACCCTTTTGCCCAGCCACATCCTTACCCCTCCTTGCCCCATCCATCTCAGCCCCCTCAGCCCTCCCATCCCCCTCCTCTCTACCCTCCCATTGCCCCCCTTTGCTTTTCCATAACAAAATCCCACTTTTGGTTCTTCTCTAGTGCTTGTTCTCTCCTGCTTCTGGTGGAATTGGTTGCTGCTCAGGTGTCCTCTTCAAGATTTTGCAGCTCCAGCATCATGGTGTCCTCTCTGCTCAGATTTTTGGCTATCCCTCTCCGGGACGGAGAGCACATTAGGTGGTGGGCAATTGTTGAGCCCATAAAAGTCATATTGGTCAAAGTCAAGTGCAATCAAAGTCAACCGTAGTCAAAGTCAAAAGATCAAAGTCAAACTAGTCAAAGTCAACAAGGTCAAAGTCAAATGGTGCAAAGTCAAAGTGCTAAGGTGCAGGTGTCAAAGTGCACAGGTAGTGCACAATTAATTGTCCACAAAGGGTAAATTGGAGAAAGTGGGTTGCAGGTTGCAGAGGTATTTTCTCTAATTTCCCTAAGGTTCAAAGTGTTTTTAAAGTGTTTTGGAAGGTTCAGGTGAACCCTCTCTTATGTGCAAAAGTGAAGACTTAAAAGGAAAATGTGAAGGTATGTGAAGCGGCAGCGTACGCAGAAGTGAAAGTATGGCCCCCCAATTAAAATTTTTGGTTTTAGTCTAAAGTCACTACAGGACAAAATAGGGAGTCGTTGGCTGCCACTTGTGAAGACAATCTTGGGACATCAAAGTGAGCACCAAGATACTCTTGCAGTTAGGAGCGTACATGAATCGACACACTCAAATCAAGGCAGGGACTAGCAAGAGTGAGCATAGTCTAAGGGAAGTAAGAGAGAGAAGTGCAAGAGCCACCAGTGTGCAACGCAGAGAAGTGAAGTGCAAGGTGTGCATGAAGAGTGACTAAGGAAGTGTGCAGAGAAGTGCTAAGCTAGTCCCCCAAGGATCCCAAGGTCTCATTGAAGTGTGCGCGTGCCGACAGAAGGTATCCATCCCTCCCCCTTAGTGGAAGCTTGGTGCAAGGTGTGCACAAGTGCAGGCTTGGAGAAGGTGGAGGTTTGGTGCAGAGGAGGCCGGCAGCAACAAGTCTCTTGGGTATTTGGTATTTTGTAATTGAGCATTTTGTGGGATTTTGCACAGAAGCATTGAATTGCATTGTGCTTCACATTGTATTTGTCTTATTATAATCAATCGACAGAAGCTTCTAGTGCGTATCTTTCTTCTCTTCTTTCCCTTTTCTCCTACAAACACTCAAATCCCTTCTTGTACAAGAATCCCCCAACAGTATATATGTGAAAAACCTACATAGGTAACATCTCCTAATTGAGGAAAATGAAAACAACAATGCATCTACGTGGAACCATGTAGCTCTAATTCTAACATTACAAGAATAAAGGGAAGCAAATACAAGATAGTAATTAGATAGCTCCATAAAATTCTAGAGACTTATCTATCTTCCATGAAGGGTTCCAAAAAAATCGATGAGTCATGATATTTAACTTGAAAACCTTTAGGAGGTTGGAAACCACGCAAAGATTGGACTAGGTGTAAAAGTGCTAATCTTTTATTTTTATGAGATTGGATGCACTCTCAGGAGCTCCCATTCCATCTTCTTAAAGCCATCAATTATGTATGCTTTTAGGTCCATATTTTATCAATGTTCTTAATCATATTAAAATTCCCTATGGAAGCGCTAGGCAAGAAAAGCACTTAAAGAGACTTCCAAACCTTTTGTGGAGGATTTGGAAGCGTAAAGGGACACAATTGAGGAAGGGTTGGAGACCCTCAAACAAGATGGTGGTCCATTTATTTTTAGGATCAATGTTCATGGAAAGCTTAAGGGACACCAATATCAATGGACCGATGATAATGGTGGAACCCCCACAATCTATGAATTAAGTAGTGAAATCCCACACATGGAAGGTGGATATTCTCTTGAGTTGGCTTAGAAGGTCCGCCTTAACCTCTTGAAGAGAGATGAGTTGGCTTAGAAGGTCCACCTTAACCTGTTGAAGAGAGATGAAGATTGGGTTTTGATTATCATCTCTTATCCTTGGCCTTCTTTTCCTTTTCTTTTCAAGACTAGTCTAGATTCCTAGAGGTTATTTGTTCTTGCAATTAGGGGCCTTGGTCCTAAGGCTAGGGGCCTTCCACCATAGCCACCCCATTTCAACCACTTGAGGGGTGTGAGAAGGGAGGGACATCTTTTTCTATACCTTTGTTTACTATGTTTAGATTGGTGTTCTTGATCTGAATGAGAGAGTTTGAGACCATTGATCGGAGCTGAAGACCATCGATCCGAAGATTGAGCTTTCCCTGCAAGGTTTTCTCTCCTTTATTGGAAGTTTCTCCACGTTGATCGTTCTCTTCTATTGACCCTTTCAATCCTTAGATCAGATTAGTGTCTCCTAAAAAGTCGAAGGCCTGTATTTCTTTCTCCAAAATGCTTGTGTCATCCACCTTGTCCTAAATTTTGTGGTCTTTCTTACCTTGCTTCATCCAATGGTGTAGCGGATATGCCTTGTATTCCTAGGCAGATGACTAGGGTTCAAGTCCCCCCCCCCCCGGGCTGGATGCCTCAAAGTTCCTCAAGATGGGTGCCTCTACCTTACGAGGTTGGGGAAAAATTCATTGTACTCTAAAAAAAAAAGAGGACCTTGCTTGAGGACCATAGGTTCACGAGTGCTAGAGAAAAATTGGAAAAGAAGGACCAGACATTGTAGGTTAACCACATAACCAAGATGAAATGGCACTAGGTGGATCGACTAAGCAAAAAAGGACACTTGACTCTCAAGCGAACGAGCAGCTGACATTGTTGTAGCTAAATGGCATATCTGTTTCTCATGATAACTCCTATTCTTCTGTCCACACATTAGCTTGGCTGGATAGGCCTTCCAGCTCTTGAGGCAGGGTGAAGGTTCGTTCCCCATCTACAGCAAGACACCTTGTGGGCCTAAGACTAGTGTAACCATATTGTGTCTAGTTGAAACAATTCTCGTGTCACCTTCGGGCAATCTAACCCCTGCTTTGTGGGATACGAGGGGTCCCATGAGTACTATGGTACGAGGGGTCCCATGAATACTATGCCTGTTCATTTGTACAATTGAAATTTGAAGTTGAAGCTCGGAGGATTAGAGTTAGGTTGAAGCGCAATTGAAAAAAAAAAAACACCTGTTCTTCGTCCACGATCATTTAGATAATTGAAACATCATAAACACCGAAATCCAAATGCTACTTTACTTCACCTACACAGAAACATAATTGATCTATCACACATCTTTGTTCCTATCATATTCATATTTCCTACCTCTCATTCCGTCAGATCTGAATCATAAATTGGACTTTGGTTGATTGCGGGAGATAGATTACAGGCAACGGCTAGACAAACATCGTTTCATTGGACAACAAAATCAACAAAATCATTGGACAAACATTGTTTCATAGTCAAGTGAGGATGAAGATGTGAATCGTTACACATAAAGGTCAACAAAATAAACAAAGCAATGTAGCCTTTATGAGGCTCCCGCGGTCCTCAGATTGGCTTAGAAAGTACCATGGATGTCCGAGGATCCTCACAAGTTTCTATTACCTTCTGCTGAATACGTATTATTGGTAGAATGTCAATGTCACTATGCAGAAGAGCCCCTTAAGGGGAAACTCCGAAGAAAAAAGTTGATGAGAAAGACAACATCCCTCTCCAGAAAGAACCCATCCTCTGATAATGATAATCGTGTGTCTCAATGTTAGAAGGCTATTGGACCCCTCAAGATCAATAGTTATTGGCCAATGGATCTGCGATAAATGCCTAAATCCAGACTTTGTCTATCTTCAAGAGATCAAAATTGATGGGAAAGACCTTCGTAAGAGACTTGAAAGTATTTCATCGTCCCATGTTTGGCTCTCCACGGCACACCCTAGGGGAATTAGAGGCTCAACTATCAACATCAATGATACGTGGCATGCTAGGATGGTGGACACCCTGGTAGACCAATGCCATCGGTGGGTTGGTGCTTCCTTTGGGGGGCCTTTGCAATTTTTCATCGTCTCTATGTACACTCCCAATATTGACTGAGAAAGAATTTCCACTTGGCAATCATTGGTTTCTTTGCCCCCCAACGTGGTGCTTTCTGGGGACTTTAATATGGTGGAAGTTCTTTCTAATAGATGGGGGAGGAAGGGGTGGGTGATTGATGGTTTGGAGAAGAAAGTTTGGGATCAACTAAAGCTCCACCTGGATCTTGTGGAGATTAAAGATGATGATGGTTTCTCTTGCTTGAACCTCCAAGATGTTGTGGACTTGCGGAAAGCTAGAATCGATAGGAGCTATATCACATAGAATATCATCAATAAGTGGGGTCCCCCTTCCCTCTCCCAAAGTATGGACCTTGTTGTCTTTGATCACTACCCGATTGTGCTTTCCTTCAACCCCATCACCAATCTCAAGAAAGCCCCTTGGTTTCATGCCAACCAGACTATGTTCCCTTTCCTCTCAGTCCAATAAGAGATTACCTCTGTATGGAGTAGGGCCTTTGCTTCGTGCTCCTCCCTGGCCAAGAGTTGGATGAAGGTGGTTGTGCACACTCATCATATCTTGGTTAGGGCTTAGAAGAATCTTCAGATCATTCATCAAGCTAAAAGGGAAAATCTTTATCAAAGACTGAGGTGTTTAGAGGTCGAAGTCAACAAAGGCCACTCTCAGTACTAGATAGAGCTCCAGAAAATTAGAAGCACATTGAGATACGAAGAAGAAATTCAAAGAAAGAGTCTACAAATATAAAGATTAGTGGGCTGGTAGGGAAGACAAACCTACTAACTAGGTTGCATTATTCATTATTCGACAATTTGTTTATTCGTGAACAATTATGAAATATTGCGATAAGCCCTTATTATTCAACCAAATTATTCGGTGCCATGTCAGCTTATTCGGACATGCCTGAATAGTTTTTGCATGGAAATTCGATAGTTTTTCGATTGAAAGCGCTTTTGATCAAAACAGTTTTTCGATTGAAAAATATTTTGATCGAAAAAAATTTGATCTAATAATATTTTATAAAAGAATAGACCTAGACTCATTTTTCATAAAAGCTACTTTGTTCTTTACGAACTTAAGGTGTCATAGATAGAACAAGGTATAAATTTTTGCTATAATCATTAAATAATTTAAACTATTGTGATCTTTTGACTCAACATTGACTTTTACTTCACAATAGTATATGTATGTGAATTTAAACTCTATTATTATTTGATTCTTACTCATTTTTCATAAACGCTACTTTATTCTTTACGAACTTAAAGTGTCACAGAGAGAACAAGGTATAACTTTTTGCTATAAATATTAAATAATTTAAACTATTGTGATTGTTTGGCTCAATATTGATTCTTACTTCACAATAGTATGTGTAACTATATGTGCATATGATTAGGAATTTAGAATCTATTGTGATTATCTAATACAACATTGATTCTTACTTCAGAGTAGTATGTGTAAGTGTATATGCATATGATTAGGAATTTAAATGTATTGTGATACATTAAATTTATTATTGAAAGATGTAGGTATATTATGTTTGATTCAACATTAATTCTTACTTCATAATAGTATATGTATGTGTGTATGAGTATGTGTATGCATATGAGTGTATAATTGTGAATGAAAAATCTATTGTGATTGTTTGACTCAATATTGATTCTTACTTCACAACAGTATGTGTAAATGTATGTGCATATGATTAGGAATTTAGAATCTATTGTGATTGTTTGATACAACACTGATTCTTACTTAACGATAGTATGTGTAAGTGTATGTGCATATGATTATGAATTTAAAATCTATTGCGATACATTAAATTTATTATTGAAAGATGTAGGTAGATTATGTTTGACTCAACATTGATTCTTACTTCATAATAGTATATGTATGTGTGTGTATGAGTACGTGTATGCATATGAGTGTATAATTGTGAATGAAAAATCTATTGTCATTGTCTGACTCAATATTGATTCTTACTTCACGATAGTATGTATAAATGTATGTGCATATGATTAGGAATTTAGAATCTATTGTGATTGTCTAATACAACATTGATTTTTACTTCACAATAGTATGTGTAAGTGTATGTGCATATGATTAGGAATATAAAATCTATTATGATACATTAAATTTATTATTGAAAGATGTAGGTAGATTATGTTTGACTCAACATTGATTCTTACTTCATAATAGTATATGTATGTGTGTGTTTGAGTATGTGTATGCATATGAGTGTATAATTGTAAATGAAAAATCTATTGTGATTATCTGACTCAATATTCATTCTTACTTCACAATAGTATGTGTAAATGTATGTGCATATGATTAGGAATTTAAAATATATTGTGATTGTTTGACTCAATATTGATTCCTATTTCACAATAGTATGTGTAAGTATATGTATGTGTAAACGTATATGTGTGTATGATTGAGAATTAAAATCTATTGTGATTGTTTGACTCAACAATGATTTTTACTTCACAATAGTATGTGTAATTGTATATGGACGTGTGATTGAGAATTAAAATCTATCATAATTGTTTGACTCAACATTGATCGAAATATCTTATTTGATATTGATCTATGTTGTTTTTTTGTAGGTATAGTCTTCATAAAGCCCTTGCAAGCACTATGGGAAAGGGAAAGGGATGGTCATATGTGATTGTTCATCAAGAGGGTAAAACAGTGTCCACAATACAATACAAATATTGTGGACATCGCTATGTAGGAAATGCAACTCGAATAAAAGAGCATCTTTTTAGTACAGGTAATAATGTGGCAGACTGCTCTAATCTAGATAGTGATATATGGGTACATTTTGCAAGTTATGCAAATAAATGTAAATCTCAAGGTATTACATCAAAAAGATTCAAAAGCATGAGTAGTTCACACGAATTTTGAAGTAGCCCAAGTGTAGAGCAAGAACGAGTAGATGCATCGATGACAGTAGAGGATCATCAAGATATTACTCAAGTCTCTCAAACTTTTTTTGAGAATAACCAAGATACATGTACTCCATTTTCTCCAACTGCATAAAAAAAGAGTGGAGTTGGTGAATGTAGTAAAAATGGTGGATCTAATACTCTATCACCATGCTTTGTTCGTAGTAAATCACAAAATACTATATGTGTAGATTTTAAAAAGCAAGATCTTCTTGAGATTCATCTTAAATGGACTCAAGCATTCTTAGCATGTGGGATTCCTTTCAATGTTATTCGTAATCCCATTTTCAAAGATGCTTTGATGTCAATTGCACGAAAAGGATTCACCATGCTAGATTATAATAAAATGTGAACAAACTATATAGGTAAAGTGAAAAAAGGTACTGAAGCTATTTTAAAGCGAATAGTACTTGACTATGTACCCATGTATGGATGTACAATAGCATTGGATGGATGGACAAGTTGTCAAAAGAAACCATTGATTAATGTCATGGTTATATATCCAAAAGAAAACATGTTTTTAGAAGATATTGATACTTCCCTTAAAGAGAAAAGTTCAAATTTTCTTGTAAAGGTATATGACCATGCTATATCGTGCATGGGTGGTCCAAAGAATATGACTCCAATAGTGATGGATAATGCCTCTAATTTTTGAAGTGCTGGAATTACAATTCAAAACAAGTAGGAAGGTATTACTTGGGTTCCATGTGCAGCTCATATATTGAATTTATTATTGAAAGATATAGGTAAATTATCTTTCATTAAACAAAACTTATTAGATGCAAATCATGTGGTTAAATCAAAATTATAAATATCTCTTGACTCTTATTAAAAGATGGAGGACTAGTGGATATGCATTTGGGTGCAATCCACTAGTACTTTTGAATCCACTCATTTCTAATTGATATTTCTAAATTAGGTAACTTCGAAAAACATTTTTTTGTTGGTAAATATGTTGCTCTACAAAAATTGCATAATCTGATATAAGCATGTTGATCTTCAAAATGCAACAAGATGTTGCCTAGATGGAGATCATTGTGGGATATATTACAAGTGTGTAAAAAAGCTACTGTTTGTAGTAAGTTATTGATCAGCTTCCAAATGTTTGTCTTCATGGCTGTTATGTCTCCTTTGTAAGACAATAGTTATGCAATATAACACAAGAGCAGTAGTAGAGAAGATAACAGATATAGAAGAATCTCAACAATTTTCAACTTGCTACAAAGATGATGGTGTTGTCCACTTGTGCACTCTCAAGGTAGAGCTTAAATGGTGATCTAGACAACTCTACATAGGAAGATACAAGCTAGAGGTATGCTGGCTCAGTTTGATGTCTCAGGTAGTCCAGAATTCATATATATATATAGGATAATGGGCAGCCTTGCATGGACAGCTATACATGGGCAATAGAGCATGGACGGCCACCGCCTGCATAGTTGCCATACACAGGTTAGGTCGGGTAAACCGACCTAACAAATATAAATGACTTCTGACTTCGAGAAGGAACATTCCATGGAATATTCCCCGAACTTCAAAATTGGGGACCCTGGTAACTCCCTTTCCTTACAATACCTTGCATGGTCCAATATGACCTTCATCCAATATGCAAGTTTGGATTCCCATGAAATTGGGTAATGCATGCTTGGCTTCTCCTCATAATGGGGGCCTTACAAAATGTGCATACAATCATGAGGGGTAGACATTGATCATATACTAACACCCCCCAATGTTTATCGAATGATAAATCAAGTAGGTTTCGGTCCTATGCCCATATGTTGAAGATGCCTGTTGAGCTACTCTCTTCCAAGTGCTTTAGTGAATATGTTGGCACAATTTGCCTATGTTGGGCAATATTCTAGGTCCACAATTTCATCTTCAATTAGCTCACAAACATAATGGTACTGTACTTCTATATGCTTACTGGGTTCTTTGCAATGGCCATACAACTTTGATTATCGCACTTGAGAACAATCACCATATTTGATGGAAAGCCTAGATATGCAAGAATTCTCCTTTACCAGACTGCCTCACAAGAAGCAAAACAAGCTGGTTTGTACTCTGGTTCAGTGGAGGAGAGTACGAGAGTTGGTTGCTTCCTAATTACCCAAGAAAATATTCCTGAACCAAGTGAGAAACAATATCCAAAAATTGATTTTCTAGAATCACAATCTCCAACCCAATCTGAATCACAATATCCTTGAAGTGTATCAACTGTGGTATAAAAATACCAAAATCCAAGGTGCCTGCAATGTACCTTAGAATTCGCATTTGGCAGCATTCTAGTGAATCTCCTTAGTTTTGTTGGAAAACCTGCTTAACACTCCAACAACATAGCAAATGTTTGGTCTAGTGTTGCACAAAAAAATGAGACTTCCATTCAGATTCCTATACTTCTTAATATCTACATCGGGCATGTTATCATCCATAGATACCTTATGATTTACCTCCATAGGTGTGCTAGTTGGTTTGCTGTCCAAAACATTCCAAATGCATTGAGAATTTCTTTGGCATATTTTTGTTGTGAGATGAAAATGCCATCCTTTCTTTGCCATACTTCAATTCCCAAATGGAGTAGACCTAAGTCTATCATTTCAAACTCAGTTCCCAAGCTGATCCGAGTTTGATTGATGAGTTCTTGATGATCTCCTCTAATGATCAAATCATCTACATATACAATGACAATAACTAGCTTGCTATCCCTTTTCGTTACATACAAGTTAGCATCGAAAGTACTTGTTTCAAAACCCATATTTTTGAAAAGGTTTTCTATCCATTGGTACCAAGCCCGTGGTGCTTGCTTAAGTCCATACAAAGCTTTCTTCAATCTACAAACTTTATTTTCTGAATTGGGCACCTTAAAACCTGGTGGTTGAGATACATATACCTCCTCCTTGAGGTGACCATTCAAAAATGTAGATTTGACATCCATCTAAAAGATAGGCTAGGCCTTTTGCGCAACTACTGCAAGTACCGTCCGAATAGTTGTCATGCATGCTATTGGTGCAAAAATTTCTTAAACATCAAATCCTTTGATTTGTGAAAAAACCTGTGCAAATAATCTTGCCTTATACTTTTTTAATGTGCCATTTGCTTTATACTTAGCTTTCCAAATCCATTTAGTACCTATTACCTTCTTCTTTGGCAGCAAGTTGACTAGATCCCATGTATCTTTTTTGAGTATACTATCATACACAGACTGCATTGCCGCTCTCCAACCTGGATCATCAAGGGCTTCTTCAATGGTGGTAGGTTCCTTTATCGAGCCCATGATATCTGCCATTAGAGCCATGTTAACAATGTGATCTGAGGCTCTTCTTTGCCCCTCTATTCTCTTTGATCTTTGTAATCCATCCATGGATGATTTTGGTACATCGAAATGTGGATTGCGATCATTAAAGAGCTATTGTGCCCACTTTGGTAGTGGCTTACGCTGTGTAGCTACAACTAGTTGGCTTTTTAATGAGGAAATTTCACCATCAGATGTTTCCTCCTCCTCAACTTTAACTTATCTTTTGATAGGCACAAGGTGAGATATTTCTCCGTTTGATGAGATAGTAGATTTACCATAATCTTCTACTAAGTGTGATCGTTCATCAAACACTTCTCGACTCACAAATATCTTTCTTGCCTTAGGATCCCACAACCTATATGCTTTAGACTCTTCACTATATCCTAGAAAGACACACTTTTTTCTTTTTTGAATCCAAATTTGATCTTGTTGAATCAGGAATATGTGCATAATAGAAACAACCAAAAATTTTGAAATGAAAAACTGAAGGCTTTTTATGAGAATATGCTTCTTGAGGAGTCATCCCCTTCAGTGCTTTTGTGTAGCTTTGATTAAAGATGAAGACTATTGTATTGTCTACTTTTTCCCAAAATGAATCAAGCATGTCTTGAGCCTTTAACATATAGCAAGCCATTTCAACTAATGTCCTGTTCCTATGCTCAACAATGCCATTTTGTTGAGGTGTATGAGTTGTGGTAAGTTTCCTTTTCACACCATGCTCCTTACATTAATAATTGAATTCTGTTGACAAGAATTCACCTCCTCTATTTGTTCTGAATTTCTTCAATTTCTTTCTTGATTGATTTTCCACATACTTATGCCACATTTTAAAATTTTCAAAAGCATCTGCCTTCTCTCGAATGAAATAAACCCACATCTTTCTACTATAATTGACGACTAACAACAAAAAGTAGAAAGATCCTCCTAAAAATAGGTGTAGATATTTTTCCATAGAGATCAGCATGTACAAACTTTAGAGGATCTTGAGATCCGTTGCTGGTATCTCGTGGAAATGACTTTCGTTGTTTCTTGCCCATCATGCAAGCTTCACAAGGTTCCCACAACTCTGAAAATGTAGGCAAATGAGCAACCATACATATTCTCCGCATCTCCTTAAAAACTACAAATCTGAGATGCCCAAATCATTGGTGCCATAACCTGCTTACATCTTTGTCTTCTGTAGCAGTTAAGGCACTTAACTCATACAAGTTATCATGTCTTATGCCTTTTCCCACTACATTACTTGATGAATCCATGATTTTTGCACCACTCTTATTGAAGTGAACTTCGAGTCCACGATCTGTTATTGTAGAAACTAACAAAAAATTTCTTTTAAGTGTAAATACATAGAGAACATCGGATAAATTTTTCTCAACACTTGGAGAAGTGATAAAATAGATGTTTCCAATTCCTTCAACTGGACACTTGGAGTCATTTCCCACCACCACATTGATGGATTCCTGCAGAGGCACTTTAGGGAACTATACAAATCCTTTTTACTAGTCATATGGCGAGAAGGTCCACTATCTAAAATCCATGGTTCATCAACATGAGCTTGATCAAATGAGCATACCTCTTCAATACTCTGTGTTGTTTGAAGACTCTTTGTTCTTCCAGGATGATTTTACAGTCCCATTTCATTCATCAACTTGCTTCTTTGTGCAATCCTTAATGGCATGGCCTTTCTTTTCACAATAGAAGCAACTTCTTGTGAAATTTTTCTCCTTTGGCTTCTTCTTTGATCCATCAGAAGAGCCTTTTCCTTTTACATTGGCTGAGAATGCAACATCAGTTGTAGTTTTTTTATTCTTCAACCGCATCTCCTGTTCTAAAAGCATAGCACAAAACTCTTCAAATGTAAGGCGAGTTGGTCTGTACTGAGTGTTAAGGGTTGTTACTAATCCATCATACTTTGTTGGAAGAATACACACACATCTTTGAGCCAGATCTTTTGGTGTTATAACAACCCCAACTGCATCCAAGTGATTTTGAAGATGTTTTATCCCTTTGATAAAATCTTCAGCCTATTCAGAATCAGAATGCTTTTCATTTGCCAACTGATTTGATAAATTTTGAATCCTTTTGTGGTTCTTGGTCTCATATTGATGAGCCAATATGCCTCAAGCCTCATGTGCTTTAGTAGTATGTTGAACTAAAGTAAGCACATAATCACTTACACTAGTGACAATTGCACATAATGCATCAACATCCTGCCTCTTCCAAGCTCATAAAAGATCTGGATCTGGCTGAATCATCAATGTTGAATTTGCTGGATCTTCAACTCATATAGGTTCTCGATCCAATCCCATCAGTCCCACGACAATGTCAAGTAATTCATAGGAGTCCAAAATTATAGAAATTTTGAACTTCCATAGTGTATAGTTGGTTCCATCTAGCTTCCCTTCAATGAATGCAGGTGGGTGAATTCGAATAGGTGTAGCATTAACATTAGCTGGAGCAACAAGTCCAATGTTTGTCGATGAAGACATCATGTAATCACTCGAATAATCTACTGATATTCTAGTTTGCTAATAGGCTGAAATAGTGATACCTTTCAAGCTGTTCAAAGCTTATGGCTTGTATAACATGTAAGACAATAGATATGTAATATAACAAAGGAGCAGTAGCAGAGAAGATAACACATATAGAAGAATCTCAACAATATTCTACTAGCAGCAAGCACAAAGATGATGTTATTGTCCAACCATGCGCTCTCAAGGTAGAGCTTAAATGGTGATCTAGACAACTCTAGATAGGGAGATATAAGGTAGAGGTATGCTAGCTCGATTCGATGTCTCAAGTAGTCCAAAAGTCATGTATATATAGGATAATGGGCAGCCTTCCATGGACGGCTATACCTGGGTGGTAGAGCGTGGGCAACCACCACCCGCATAGTTGCCATACACGACTCAGATTGGTTAAACTGACCTAACAAATATAAATGACTTCTGACTTTGAGGGGGAATATTCCATGGAATATTCCTTGGACCCGACAATTGGGGACCCTAGTAACTCCCTTTCCTTACAATACCGTACATGGCCCCAATATGACCTTCATCCAACATGCAAGTTGGGATTCCCGTCAATTGGGTAATGCACGCTTGTCTTCCATAATGGGGGCCTTACAAAATGTGCATACAATCATGAGGGGTAGACATTGATCATATACTTACATCCTTCTGTGTCCTTCACACCTCTACTTCCTAGTACGTTTAGGTACTCCTTCTTCATTCTTTTTAGCCACATGTCCAATTTACCACCATTCCAAAATTTGAAAATAAGGCATGGGATTTTGCTATGGTGTCTAGCTAATCCAGGTGGACTAATAATTCCACTGTGCGTAACAGATAACACTGTGGCTTCATTCATGGCTTCATTCTCTCGTCTTTGTATGTCACCACCATGTAATTTGAATAACTTGGCAACATATACTTCATTGATGAGTCTTTGGTGGGATATTTTGACTTTATGGATCATTCCATATTGTTCTTCCCCCATGAGAGCTGCATCTTCAAAAATGATAGAGGAATATGGGAGCAAACAAAGATTGTTCGATGTTTGATCTCCCATATTCACATATGTATCTCTTGTATGTGGTTCTACCTGTGCTCTCACAAGGTGTTCAATTGTGTGTGATTTTAATCCCTTTCCTCTCTTCATTGTCTGATAATGTAAATCGATAAATTTAATTTTATCGATGAAGCCGGGCATATCGGTGATATCCACCACCAATGACTCTGCTACTTTGATGATTTGTCCAAAGGTACGTGTAAGCTCTTTCAACATTTGTTCATGTACTACCTGTGCTCCACCTGACACACTGCCAAATTTATCTTCAATATTAATAAATTTTGTTCTAGATAATTACGTAATGAAATCTTTGTAATTAGATGAGTCCATGGCTACAGTTTTTTCATCTTCTCTCATTCGGTACATATAGGAGCACACAATTTTTTCTAAAATTTTTCACCTCTATTTCTTTATTTTACCTGCATTCTGTGCAAAAATAAAAAGCAGACTATTAGTAAGTGTATGGATAAATAAATCAATAGTATGTGTACATAAATGATAGACACATGGATAGTTAAATAAGTAGATTTATAATTAAATAGAAATTGTAATTAGAATCTTGAAGTGAATTTATGTAACTATTAGGAATGTTTAAGAGTCAAAGAATTAAACATTTATAATATTTCATATACATTCACTATACTATGTATGAGTTTTATCACATGACTGTATAAAACTATTATGACAGTAAGAGTCAAAGAATGAGACAATCACAATAGTTTCTATACACCTTGTGACATACATGAAGTATTCTCATTGGAATCTAAGTGACTATTGTGATAATAAGAGTCAAAGAATCAGACAATCACAATAGTTTCTATACACCTTGTGACCTACACTAAGTATTCTCATCGGAATCTAAGTGACTATTGTGAGAGTAAGAGTCAAAGAATCAGAAAATCACAATAGTCCCTACACACTCCCTATACTATTGAGAGAGTAGGAATTGAGGTGGTGATTCAAACAATATCAATAGATCTATTGCTATGTCCTATGCTACTGTGAGAGTAAGAATTGATGTAGCGAGTCAGAGAATCACAATAGTGGTTTATTTTTAAAGTTTTTTTCATCAATGTATACAAGTAAGAAACACTTTCGCGAGTCAAAAATCCATACAATTGATGATTAAAAGACACAAAACTAATTATGTAAATAATAATCAAGCATATGTAAGAGACACATATGCGAATCATACAATATGCATGATATAATAAACAAAACAATAAAATAAAAAATAATTAAAAATTAAATTAATACCTCGATGATATGGTGAAGGAAGCTCGCTATGAAGGAAATGGTAGGATTAATGCTATCTAGAATATCAATGAAGCATGTGTGGAATGAGAATTTTGATCGAATGTAAATATATATATATATATATATATATATATATATATATATATATATATATATATATATATATATATATATATATATATATATATATATATATATATATATATATATATTGCTAGAAATCGCTTTTCGATCGAAAGGCTTTTCAATCGAAAGACTTTCAATCAAAAAATTATCCGTCTCCATTTTTTTCCGGTGTTTATTCGGATAACCATAAATAAAATGAACATATTCGATATTTTTTTATTATTCGATTGAATAAATGCAACCCAGCCTACTAAAGAGATGTATAACCTCCTGAAAAAGAAGCAATCCAAGGAAGCGATCCCCTTCATGATGGATATGGATGGGATAGTATGCAAGATGGAGGAAGAAAATAGTACACTCATTCTTGATCACTTTAGTGAGCTTTCGGGGGTTTCTACACCACTTTATCCTCAGAGGTGCATATATACACATAGATACATTAGATACATATATTATGTACATATATATACATAAACATATACATAAACATATACATTCATACATGTATACATATGTATATACATAGATAACATACATATGTACATAGATTACATACATATACACATATGTATATACATGCATATTTTATGCATACATACATACACACATACATACATAAATACATACATACATGTACACACACAAACACACACCCCCCCCCCCCCCCCCCCCCCACACACACACACACACACACACACACACACACACACATATATATATATATATATATATATATATATATATATATATATATATATATATATATATATATATATATATATATATATATATATATATATATATATATATATATGTGTGTGTGTGTGTGTGTGTATATATATATATATATATATATATATATATATATATATATATATATATATATATATATATATATATATATATATATATATATATATATATATATATATATATATATATATATACATATACATATATATATATATATATATATATATATATATATATATATATATATATATATATATATATATATATATATATATATATATATATATATATATATATATATATATATATATATATATATATATGCACATCCATACATTACATACATGCATGCATACATACATACATACATACATACATGCATACATACATACATACATACATACATACATACATACATACATACATACATACATACATGCATGCATGCATGCATACATACATACATACATACATACATACATATATATATATATATATATATATATATATATATATATATATATATATATATATATATATATATATATATATATATATATACATGCATACATGCATGCATGTGTACATACATACATACATACATACATACATACATATACACATATATACAACATTGTAATAGAAAACATTGAATGTTTTAGGCCTTCAAAGATGCCAAGTAGTGCAAACATCATGTTAGAAAGACGTTTCCAAGGTTGAAGAATTTTTACAACATTTTGAAAAAGAATTGAACCTTTTGTTGAGAAGTCTTTATAGCATTTTTAAAAATACATGAAAGATTCTTTTGTGTATCCTATTCATAAATCTAGAAACCATAAGTGTTTAGGGTTCATGAGGTATAATGCTAAGCACCATGGAGGCATTTAAGATTTTGAAGAGGAACCTTTCCTTTGATTAAACATCAAGATGGAAGGTTTCTCTTCAAAATGTAAAATGCATCCATGATGCTTAATACTATACCTCGTGAACTCTAAATCCTTACAATTTTGAGCAAGCAGATTAACTTGGATACGTCAACAAAAGAGGAGATGGTAGTCTATGGAACTTGCTTTCTAAAATGCTATCTACACCACTTGGAGTCTTCAAAATCCTCAAATGTTGAACATTGTATATCCCAATGCAAGAACTTTCTTTGGAACAATAACTATTCATAAAAGGAAAAGTAGATGTAGAGTCTCTCATGAAACTAGCAAAGAAAAATCTTCACAAAAGGATAATTTTAGTGTATCCTTAGTTGCTTGTTAATAAAGAGCAAAGTAATGAAGAGGAAACAAACTCTCGATCTAGGTTTCAGAGATAACCATGCATCTTAATATGAAAATGCATTGCAAAGCTTATACCAAATAAATCAAGAGGATGCTTCAAAAAGTGAACAGTAAGCTTGCACTTTATTGCACAATAGCTAAAAAATTCTTGGAGTTGAATACATGTGAGCCTGATAAGACTTTGTTAATCTATGTAGTATCATTGGTATAATGTATATCTTTCAACATACACATCACTTGTTGTTCTATCCACATTGTTCCTTTTCTCAAAGTCGAAAGTTATGTGTGGGGATTCTCAAAGTCGAAAGTTATGTGTGGGGATAAGCGAGAGTTCTATGTCATAATCCTCATCTAAATAGAGAAGTAGTCCTCTTTCAACAAGTGAAATCATGAAGCTATTTCAAAGAAATGTATGAAGCAGATTAAATATCAAAGCCTATTTACATAGAGCTCTGGGTCACCCTCACACATATATGCCTCTAAGAAAGGGGACAATGTGGAGAGAAGAACAATTGATGTGTGTGCTAAAAAACATATATTATGCCTTTCATACTCCATAGATTAACAAGGTCTTATTGGGTAGACATGTATTCAACTCTAAGGCTTTTCAAGCTATATGCCCATGCAATTAAAAACATGGTTACCATTCATTTTCTGAAGCATCCTCTTGATTTTTTAAAATAAAAATTAGGACTAGAATTATTAGTATTATTATTATTTATCTATATATAATTAAGATTTAAGGATTTATATTAGTATGTATACATAAATATACAAAAAAAATGGTTTAGTACTTTTATATATCTACATATATAGATAGATCTACAATTAGGTTTTAGGATTTATACTAGTGTGTGTGCATACACACACACACACACACACACACACACACACACACACACACACATATATATATATATATATATATATATATATATATATATATATATATATATATATATATATATATATATATATATATATATATATATATGTGTGTGTGTGTGTGTGTGTGTGTGTGTGTGTGTATGTACATTGAACTATATTAGTATTATATTAGTATTATACATAAGTACATTAAAAAGTATGATTTTAGGATTATTATTAGTATATATATATAAATATTTCAAAAAATATTTCTTTATGATATGTTATTTGTTTTATTTATGCGATTTTATTACTCACCGTGTATTAAGTTTTTTTTTTAAGTTGTTACAACCTACTAATGGAGATAGACCTTGGAGTACTTTAGATGTCGAGCTCCAAGACTGGCTCACTCGATTGACACCTACCTAGCATATTTGAGTGTTTGAGTATTTCACTACAATGAATATTGGGACAACATCACCAAATCGGTTACCAATTGGTGGTGCACCATATTTTCCCTAGGTGTAGTGCATTCTACCAAAAGAACCTATGGATGAATAGAGTACTTTGTATAGAGTTTCTTCACCATTATATGTGACATAAAGATTGGATGATTTGGTTGGTCCATCTAGTCAATGATTTGATAATAGTGTAGATACATGTAGACAATCGTATGTTTAGAGCACACCGCATATTTATACTTCAATTATCATATCTCTATCTTTTGCTAGATGATATCGTGCACGTAGCTGGAGATCTAGTGGTAGTGGTGGATGTTGTGGGTCTGTGGACGATGTTATTCCATCTACTCAGTCCACACTATGAGCCATAATTACATAGTGCTCTCTCTATTAATAAATCAGTTTTGTATCTTTCGAACACACAAGGTATTCTTGTTAATTTATCTCATACACTTTGGGGGCACATGAGCATGATCCCACCAAGGTGTATATTCTATCTTGTGATGGAGATATTGTTATGGATGTTATGAAAATAGCAATGTAAACTCACATGGACCGGCTTGTCGAGGTGCAGTATAACAACATCATATTTTTGCATTAGGTGCAACGAGATCCAAAAAAAACAAAACTACATTGTCCAGTATATACTAGTATCAACCTATGAAAAGATCAATCAAGATTTCCTCGAATATGGATTAAAAACAAGTCCAAGATTTTTTGAAATATTATTGTGATATGCTTCGACATGCATTTAGAGGAGGTAAATCAAAACCTAAGGAAGAGTGGGATCAACTTGCAGGTGAAGGTTACACAAAGTTGAAACAATGGAGGAGGGTCATCAAAGCTTGACTACGGCATAGGGACAACACATTTATGTAGTGGAGGCATGGGTATATTTTTCTACAAGTTTGTAAATATTATATATCTTGATTTTGTTCTCTTTTTGTATATTTTGCTTTTTTTTCATATATATCTTTTTTTTTTAAATGTAGCAGCTCATAGTAAGACGTCCAGCTAGTCATGAAAATGAAGTTGAAGGCTTGATAAATGCGTCTGCACACATATTTTCGAGTTAGAAGAGGAATGGGATGATGCTCATAGATTTAGTAGATGTTATTTTACCCATGTATTATATCAGACTTTATTTTTATTCAATCAACATGTATTATTGCATACATGATTTTTATTTCAGCAAACATGTATTAGTGTAGACATGATTTTTATTCCAAATAGGTATGTATTACTGCAATAATGTATTTCTGCATACATGATTTTATTTTAAATATATACTGATGAGACATGCATTATTTCAAACATGATTCTTATTTCAATCATGTATTACTACAGAAGTGTATTAATTTTTGCCTTATTGAGATGATTTCATTCATCGATTCTGCTATTTTTTATGACTGTCTTGACTCATTTCTAAAAGTGTATAGTATTTATAAATACAGATGTTTGGGTGTGCATATACATGCATAATTAAATACAATATATGTGTATGAGTATATGATTGTATATGACTAGGCCTATAGGTGTGTATATCTCTAAGTATACACATGTATGCCACGTGATGTGCAAGTATGTATATATCTAGGTGAAATTGTATGTATATATGTGCAGAACCTGCATAGGTAACCTCTCCTAATTGAGGAAAATGAACACAACAATGGATCTCCATGAAACCATGTAGCTCTAACATTACAAGAATAGAAGAAAGCCAATATAAGGTTAGATAACACCATAAACTTCTAGAGACTCACCTGCCTTCCATGAAGGGTTCCAAAAAAATCGATGAGACACAATATTTAACTTTAAAAACCTTTAGGAGGTTGGAAACCATGCAAAGATTGGACTAGGTGTAGAAGTGCTAATCTTTTGTCTTTATGATATTGGATGGAGTCTCAGGAGGTCCCATTCCATCTTCTCAAAGCCATCAATTATATATGTTTTTTATGTGCATTTATTATCAATGTTCTTAACCATGTTGAAATTCCCTATGGAAGCACTAGGTAAGAAAAGCACTTAAAGAGACTTCCAAATTTTTTGTGGAGGATTTGGAAGCGTAAAGGGACACAATTGAGGATGGGTTGAGCTTCCTTGCCTGGTTTCTCTCCTTTATTGGAGATTTCTCCACGTTGATCGTTCTCTTCTATTGGCCCTTTCAATTCTTAGATCAGATTAGTGTCTCCTAAAAAGTCCAAGGCTTGTATTTCTTTCTCCAAAATGCTTGTTTCATTTACCTTCTCCTAGATTTTGCGGTCTTTCTTGCAAGAGGACCTTGCTTGAGGACCACAGGTTCGCGAGCGCGGGAGAAAAGGCGGAAAGGAAGGACCAGACATTCGAGGTGAATCACAGAACCGAGGAGCTGGCGCTGGGTGGATGGACTAAGGAAAGGCAAGCCTGACTTCAGGCGAACGAGTAGCCGACGTTTCTGTAGTCAAATGGCATATCTCCTGCTCACGTAACTCCTGTTCTTCGTTCAGGTTCATTGCTCAAAACTCATTAGATAATTGAAACTTCACCTGCATAGATCCCCGACTGCACAGAGACATAATTGATTTGTCACACATCTTTGTGAAGGTTCGCATCCTGTCTTCAGTCGAGCGCATCACAAATGGCGTGTGAGAGAAACGGCAGGAGAAAGTTAAGATGGTTGACGTAGCTTTGATGTCATATCAGCTCCCATTACATTCTGTATCATACAGCTTCCATATTGTACTCAGATTTCCGACCTCTCATTCCGTCAGATCTGAATCATAAGTTGGACTTTGGTGGATTGCGGGAGATAGATTACAGGCAACGGCTAGACGAACATCGCTTTGTTGGACACCTGTGAGGTCAAGTGAGGATGAAGATGTGAATCGGTGCGCATAAAGTTCAACAAAATCTACAAAACGATGTAACCTTTTAGGTACCATCAGGGTCCAGCGATCCTCAGACTGCCTTAGAAAGTACCATGGCTGTCCGAGGATCCTCACAAGTTTCCATTACCTTCTGCTGAATACGTTTTATTGGTAGAATGTCAATGTCGCTGACAGCTGTGCAGAAAGGCACCTTTCTTTCCGCGTTCAAGTTGAGGAGAGTTTAGAATCCGTCTGTGTGTATCTGTGTGTGTGAGAGAGAGAGAGAGTACTTACTCGTTTCCTGACAGCTACGCACCACATGCTCCGTGCCCCGCCAAAGAGTTGCGCATGCTGCATGCACACGTGAAGATTAGTAGTCGCTAATCTATCCTTAAAAAACTGAGATCGTTGAACGAACGTAGAACTGAGTTGTCTGATGCATGCAAGAGTGTAGGTTACTTACATTCGGCCTACAAGCAAGAATTAGTTTGTAGACACACTAAAGTCTCAATTATTAGGCACATTGCTTGTGATTAAACTTACAAAACATTAACTAGTGTAAGTGAAGTAATAGAATACACTGATATAGTAATAAAAAGCTGAAAGAAGGGGAGTTGTACGAGGAAAATCACCAATAGAGAAACAAAAATCCACAATGCACACTAGACAACAGCAACCTAGACAACATGAAAGTTGAATGATAATAATACACTCAGCGATGTGTTGGAGGCATGTGTTTGACTATGAGTACATTATGATAATGATGTATGTGAGCACACTCCAATCCAGGAGGGCACTTTTTTTATCCCTTTATTTTATTTCCTTTTTCCTAGTTTGTATAATACATCCATAATCCTTACTGATGGCTTATCTTTCTCCATTCCGCTCTTAGTAATATCGTTGTGCGTTGAGGGTTTTCATGTTGTTCTTTTTCAGTCTCCAAACTCCAACCGTTGGTATCAAAGCAAGTTATATTGTACATTCCACACTTACTAATATCATTTTATGTGGAAATTTTCGATTTCTTCTTTCTCATGTTGTATATGTGGATTTTTATTTCCTGAAATCCAAAAATTTGATATGAAAGGAAGTTATCTTGAATCAAACTTATTCATTCTCTCATCAAAGTTATTTTGAGTTCAAACGGATGACCTTTTATAGGAGAGACAAAAAAGAGTGTGTCCAATAGGGTGAAGGAAAACATAACATTTGATATTTTTTGAAAATAATATGATATTATGAGAATCAGACCAGAAGTATGGATAATTTCTTGAGAAAAGTGATTCAATTGTTGTCGAACCAAAGTTTTTGATGTGTTTTTTGAGCGATGTGTTGAAGGGATTGTACTTTGGGTATCTTGCATAGGTAATTCTGAAACTCCTTTGTCACCTTCCTCCTATGCACCTTCCTCCTTGAATATGTCCTCTCCTTCTCACCACATCATTTCTCGATACTATGCAGACTCCATGGCATCCACCTCTTGGCCTCACAGACATGCAACATCTATATTTTCTATTACCATTCCTATTACCCTTGATAAGGATACGTGGACTAAAATGCTTATCTCAAAAGGGTCCTAGTGTTGACAACATGATTACTCCTACATCATCTCCATTTGTATCCGCATGAGTGCATCTCCATTTTGTATCTAGGAGGCACTCCATTTCTACTTTATTTCCATTTCGTATTGTATCTTTTTTGTATTTGGGTACCTTGCCATTTGCTTCTACCAGTGTATTCATTCTCCTTTGAGGGGAGTCTACACACCTTCTGGATCCTCAAAAGCCGGGATGACCCCTTGAATTATTAGATTCATTTCTCAATGTATGGTATAGATATATTGATGAGATAACTTGCTTTAGTTAGCTATACGCTCCAAATAGATGTGTGCAAAAGTGCTCTAGTCGATTCATGCGAGGTTGTAAGATCTGAGCATAACATTGAGACCTTCTACTCCCAAAATAGAAGGTTCTTCACATTTTTTGCATGTGTATGATATCTATTTTGATGCAAACATTGGGGAATAATATTTTAAAGGACTTGGTGGTTCCAAATGCATCATTGTGAAGCTAAAAGAGTCTATTAAGCATCCTTGAAGTTAGATTGGCATGTGTAGAGCAGGTTTTGTGTAGCACTAGCTCATCTCTGGCGATACATGTGTATACTTAGATATACACACCTATAGACCTAGACATATACAATCATATATTCATACACATATAGTGTATTTACTTACATGCTCATACATGCATATATATGCACACCTAAAGATCTGCATTTATAAATACTATACACTTGTAGAAATAAGTCAAGAAAGTCATATAAAATAGTAGAATCGATTAATGAAATCATCTCAATAAGGCAAAAACTAATACACATCTGTAGTAATAAATGATTGAGATAAAATCATGTATGCAAAAATACATGTTTGCAGTAATACATATCTTTTCAGAATAAAAACCATGCGTACACTAATACAAGTTTGCTAAAATAAAAATCATGTGTGCAATAATACATGTTGGTTGAATAAAAATAAAGTATGATATAATACATGGGTAAAATAAAATCTACTAAATCTATGATCATCATCCCATGAGTAGTGGCTTCCAATAAATAGTCATGCTTTCCTCTCCTAACTCAAAAATATGTGTGTAGACCCTTTTATCAAGTGTTCAACTTCATTTTACCGACTAGCTGGATATCCTACTATGAGCTGCTACATTTGAAAAATAAAAGATATATATGAACAAAATCAAAATATACAAAAAGAGAAAAAAATCAAGATATAGAGTATTTACAAATTTTAGTGAAATGTTCCCATGCCTCCACTATCTAGATCTGTTGTCCCTATGCCATAATCGAGCTCTCATACCCCTCCTCTATTGTTTGTGTAACCTTCACTTGCAAGCTGATCCCACTCTTCCTTCTACATGTATGAATGTTTTGATTTACCTCCTTAAAATGCATGTTGAAGCATATCAGGATAATATTTCAAACAGTCTTGTACTTATTTTTAATCCATATTCGAGGTGCCTTGATTGATCTTTACATAGGTTGATACTTATGCAATATGTACTTATAGTGTAGTTATGTTTTTTCTCGATCTTGTTGCATCTAATGCAAAAATGTGATGTTGTTTTAATGCACCTCGACAAGCCATTCAATGTGATTTCACATTGCTATTCTCATACATCCATAACTATATCTCCATCACAAGATAGAATACAGACCTTGGTGGGCTCATGCTCATGTGCCCCAAAGTGTATGAGATGAATTGCCAAGAATACCTTGTGCATTCGAAAGATACAAAACCGAGTTATTCATAGAGAGAACCCTATTTAAGTGTGGCTCATAGTGTGGACTAAATGGATGGAATAACATCAACCACAAACCCGCAACATCCACCACCGCCACTAGATCCCAAGCTACATGCATGACATCATCTAGCAAAATATGGAGAGATAATAATGGAAGTATAAATATGTGGTGTTCTCTAAACATATGAGATTCTACATGTGTCTACACCATGATCAAATCATCAACTAGATGGATGAACCAAGTCATCCAATCTTTATGTCACATATAGTGGTGAACAAACTCTCTACAAAGTACTCTATTCAGCCATAGGTTCTTTGGGTAGAGTGGACTATACCTTGGTGCACCACCAATTAGTAACCAATTTGGTAATGTTCTCCCAATATTCAAAATACTCGGTTACTCAAATATGTTAGGTAGGTGTCAATCTAGTGAGCCAATCTTGGAGCTCGACATCTAAAGTACTCCACGGTGTATCTCCATTAGTCACTTGTAACAAAAGAAAAACTTAATATACAATAAATAATAATATCACATAAAGAAAAAATTAATAATAATATCACATAAAGAAAAAATTAACATATAAAAAATAGACATTTTTGTAAATATTTATGTATATATACTAATAATAATCCTAGAATCCTAATTTTTAATGTATTTATGTGTAATACTAATATAATTCCTAAAATCCTCATATATATATATATATATATATATATATATATATATATATATATATATATATATATATATATATATATATATATATATATATATATATATATATATATATATATATATATATATATATATATATATATATATATATATGCACATGCACACACATGCACTAGTATAAATCCTAAAACCCTAATTATAGACCTATCTATATATGTAGACATATAAAAGTACTAAACCATATTTTTTGTGTATATTTATGTATACATACCATTATAAATCCTAAAATCTTAATTATATATACATAAATAGTAGTAGTATTAGT